>OX442418.1:1431158-1596056 GCA_949361645.1 Spongilla lacustris
ATAGATAGCTTTGCTGGCATCACTGTACTGTCTTCAATAAATGCACAAATGAATATGGGTATAAAATAAATATTGTGGGGGTGTGTGGCTCCTCCATGGTGACCATGGTGATGTTGGTAATCATCTTGGCTCAGGAAGAAAGTAACATTGTATTGGAAGAGAAGGGGCCATCGACCTACTCCTCCCTGTGTTGGAACCCTCACCAGAAGTACACACAAGTCCTTTATTCCACAGACCAGTTGATCAGGTCATGGGACAACCGCGAAAAACCTAGCAAGTGAGTGACATGTACGTGTATGTGTGTCCATAGATATTAGGGTAGAAGGATTGGAAACATACTCAATTAACACTGCTTCACGCGCCGACTCCTCGATGTTTCTCGTACCCAGACCGCTTCACTCATCGGTGAAGTTACGGGTAGTGGATCAAGAGCTTTTGTTCTAAACAATATGAAAGAGTGATCACAACTTCCCCCCCCCCCCTCCCACCATAACCCACTGAACCCAGCTAAACAAAAAATGATAATCAATAGCCTTCATAGTACAAATCCCTCGTACTAGTAAAATGCATCACCCGTTTCGAATTTTTTTCATGACTAAATCCAGAGCTTAGTTACGGGTGGATGGTGACTACCGTACGTAGAATTGGTGTAGCTATCTAAAAAAATGTTGGAATTGACATAAAAGCTTAACCAGGGTAGTTTTGTCGGTTAGTGTCATGGCGATGTCGAAAACGTAAAATGGGGAGTTAGTCCCTCCAACCTAAACGCCTTAAACACACCTCACCATATGTAAATGTTGTGTTCTTGACACACAAGGATCCGAAATGAGGATTAAGTCTAGGTAGAAGCGCAGCTAGCTCCGTGACGTGTTGCTCAACCGGAATCACAATGTAGCGAATCAATGCAAGAGCATGAACATGAACATACATAACACAGCTCGGGTATATATACGCACATACAACAATTCACAAAGAAGACAAGAAACATCATTGTGCGCATAGGTGTGCGTGTGAATGGAGGCCTCAGAGAAGGCTCCGGCTGAGGCCACTATTGTGTATACATAGGTGTTAATATGTGCATGAATGAGTCCTGCCATAACATCTCCCTGCCAGCCTTAAAGCTCTATACCGCAGCAAAGGCGTAAATTCTCTACTGGACCTGGGGTTTGGTCCGTAATGAGCGGCGAAGGTGGCCAGGCCCATACTCACTCCCTGTTGGAAGACGAGGGTTTGGCCATTTTCTTCTGGGCTGGTCTGAAACCAATGGGACCCCTTCTACAGGACTGATTGGAGGTGGCCCCGGAGTTGCTGGTTGTAATGAATCTGTAGATGTATGGCTGCAACTGGTTTCGGGTAGACTTACTGCAACCTCCCCTGGGTCTGCATCTTCCAGTACACCATATCGTGGCCGTAACTGTTCAATGTGGCGTCTCCATGTACCACCTTTAGGAACTACCTTCACATTGCAGCTGCGGGACCCAAACACTTTTGTGACCAATGCAGGAACCCATCTGGGGTCTTTCTCCTGCCTGGGGCCACAATAGAGGGCATAACAAGGTGTACCCACTGAATAGACTGGTCCAATCCTTTCAGGAACCTCTTTTTCCTGTGACTTGGTTGCTGCTCTGGCCTGCCGTCCTTGGGCCATGTGTGCAGGAGACGGAAGCAGAGCATCTATTTTGGTTCGGATCTGACGACCATTTAGAAGCTCACTTGGAGAGTATCCCTCTGCTAGTGGGGTGCGCCGATACTGCATTAAGAATTCTTGCAGTGCTGCTCGAGGTGGGAGTGTAGACTTGGAAAGAGCATGTTTAAATGTCTGGACCAAGCGCTCTGCTGCTCCATTGGTGGCAGGATGGTAGGGTGCACCAGTGAGGTGGGTTATGCCCCTCTCCCGACACCAGGACTGAAATTCCACTGAGCTGAAGGTTGTTGCATTATCAGACACAATAGCATGAGGGTAGCCGAAGTGTGAAAAATCCTGTTCGAGAAGTTCTGTGGTTGATTTTGTAGAAGTAGAAGTAGTTGCATGGATGCTAGGATACTTCGAGTATGCATCAATGAGAACCAGCCAGTTGCTCCCAAGGAAATTGATGGCATGATCAATGTGAACCCTGCTCCATGCTTTTTCGGGAAGCATCCAAGGATGGTTTACAGGCTTTGGTGGTTTGTTCTGGTGTTCAGCACAGACTGTGCAGTGATGGCAGAGATCCATAATATCAGAGTCGATCTGAGGCCAGTATACAGCTGTGCGAGCCAGCTGTTTCATCCGCTGCATACCGAAATGCCCCAGATGGAGCAACTGAAGAACTTGTGCTCTCAAACTAGGAGGAATGACAACTCTGGAACCCAGGAGAAGACAACCATGAATTGTGGAGAGAGAAACTGAAAGCTTCCGAAATGTCTCCACCAAACAATCCACACTGGAATCTCCCTCTGACCTTAGTTTTGGTGGCCATCCTTCCCTAGTGTAGCGCATTACTCTGGCTATGACTGGATCTTTGCTTGACTCTTTTGCCAGTACCCCTTGATCCATGGGATTGAGTTGCAAACTGATGGTCTTGATGGTGCACACCATGTCCACGTCTGCCTCTCCTTCCTCTGCATCAAACGTGACATCTGGACCTACTGGAAGACGACTAAGAGCATCCGCATTGCCATGCTCTGCTGACTTCCGGTATTCAATAGTGTAATGGTATTGGCCTAGCATCAGAGCCCAGCGAGCAAGTCTGTTTGCTGCCAGAGCTGGTGTTGCCTTTGTTGGCCCGAAAAGAGCAAGAAGAGGCTTGTGGTCCGTTATAAGGATGAAAGGTCGACCATATAAGAACTGGTGAAATTTGCTCAGCGCAAAAACAATGGCTAGAGCCTCCTTTTGGATCTGGCTGTATCCCCGTTGTGTGGTTGTGAGTGTCTTAGAAGCGTTGGCAATTGGACGTTCTCCGCCATCACTATACCGATGAAATAAGACAGCTCCCACTCCAACCTCAGAAGCATCACATGAGATCCCAATGGGAAGGGAGGGATCAAAGTGAGCCAGCACAGTGTCTGCACACAGGAGATCTTTCAGCCTCTTGAATACCTCTACTTGTTCCGTGCCCCAAGTCCAGGGTACTCCTTTCTTAGTGAGGCGATGGAGTGGCTCAGTTACTGAAGCTAGGTTTGGTAGAAACTTGCTGTAGAACTGCACTGAGCCCAAGAAAGAGCGAAGGCTGGACACGTTTTCAGGAGGTGGCATCATCTTGACTGCATCTACTTTATGACCTTTGGATATTCCCTGCTGTGAAAGGATGTGGCCAAGGTATTCAACAGATGGTTGCGCAAACAAACATTTCTCCAGACGACATCGCAGACCATTTTCTTCCAAGCGCTTTAGAAGTGATTTGAGGTTCTGGAGATGTTCTGCAGCCGTATTCCCACTGACCAGAATGTCATCCATATATACTGCTACTCCTTTGAGGTCACTGGTAAGCATGTCCATAATTTCCTGAAAATATCCAGGTGCTGAGCTGATGCCAAACGGTAAGCGCATCTGAAGTAGTACCCCACGATGGGTACTAAGGGCCAGCCTCCTCTGACTCTCAGGTGTCAGCATAATCTGGTTGTAGGCATCTGAAAGATCAATTTTGGTGAATCCATAGCCACCACCCAGCTTCTGCATCAAATCCTCTGGGCGTGGTATAGGGTGGCGATGTGGTTCCAGCTGTGGGTTCACTGTCACTGAATAGTCCCCACATACTCGAAGTTTTGCTGTGGTTTGACCTGGAAGGGCGACTTTTCGGATGGGGACCACAGGAGTGCCATAATCATTAAACTGGACAGACTGCCACACACCCCTTGCAATCCCTGCATCATATGCTATGCTCAGGTCTTCTTGAATGGCAAAAGGAACCACTCGTGCCTTGCAGAAAACTGGCTTTGCATCTGCCTTGAACTTGACATCAAGCTCAAAATCCTTAAGGCAACCTAGTTCTGCCTTGAACAAATCAGGGAATTCCTGACATAGCTGTCTGCATGCTTCCTGTAGAGCCGCATCTGGCTTGAGCTCCTGTGAAATTGGCTGAACTGGACAAATGTTCTGCTTGATGTTGACAGGTAGACCCATCAGAGCTGACACATTGATGCCTAGTTTGATGATGGCATCACGTCCCAGCAAGTTGAGACGAGGAACTTTGGTGACAGTGAATGTAAGAGGCGTGCTGGAACTTGTGCTGTCCTGGAGTACCACTGGAATACTGAAAACTCCCAATGCTGGAAGGGGGTGTCCATTCGCGACCTCATAGCAACTTGTGGTTGGTGAGAGCCTTGGTTTCCCCAACTCCTTCCAAGTTTCTTCAGCACAGAAATTGTCCCCTGCACCAGTATCTACCTCAAAGGTAAACATTTTGTGGTTCACCTGAACGACCTGTTGTATCTGAGGGACTGCCTTGATTGCCTTCACTGTCTGAATTCGGTGCTTGATAATCTTCACCTGCTGCTGGTTCCTTTTCTTCTGTAGACATACTGACTGAAGATGGCCAGTTTTGTGACAAAAATTGCAAGTTGAATCTTTATAAGGGCATTCGACCGCTTTGTGGTCATTTCTTCCGCACCGTGGGCAGGTAAGTCCCGAGGGGTGCGGCTTTTCTGACCCTGCTGTTTCTGCCTTTGGGGAGTCTGGATCTGGTGAAGAGAACTGGGTTTAGACCCGTACACCGTTTCTTTTGCCACCTTAGCGGCCTCCTCTGTTTCCACGGCGACTGCTATGGCTCTGGCGAAGGTAAGTTCGTTATCCTTGATCTTGAATAGGGACTTGAGGACTGCCTCATTACTAATGGAGCACATGAATCGCGTGCGCAGAGCCTCATCCAGCGGATCGCGGATTGAAGGGAAATCACAAGTGACGGCGTCTTGACGGATGCGTGCGGCCAGCTCTTGAACCGTCTCCCCCGGCTTTCTACGCATCTCACTCCAGAATTTGAACCGCTCTCTGGCAATATAGAGCATAGGGTCGAACTGGTTCTTCATGAAAACCTCGATCTGATCCAGGCTGAGCTCGTTAACACCTTCGGGAGGATTCTGCTGAGAGGCGAGATTGCTTAGAAGCTTGTAGTTAACTCGCGACTGGTTGGTCAGGAACACTTGAGCTCTCTTCTCAACGGGAACCGAATTAGCTCCCAGGAAAGTCTGGAATCTTGCCCAATAGTCCGTCCAAAGCTCTGCCGTGGCGTCGAAGGGAACGAAGCTGGGAATCGCCGCTGCTGTGGCTGCTAGCGTCGGTACGGAAGATGACTCCTGCTTCACTGCCCCGCTGGTGAATGCAGCGATCAGAACCTCCGTCTGCTTCCTTTGCGCTTCCAACTGTTGCTGCAACAACTCGATCAACTTTGCTGTCTCCGCCATACTACCAGGATCCTGCCGACTACGCCACTAAATCCTGTTGTGTTCTTGACACACAAGGATCCGAAATGAGGATTAAGTCTAGGTAGAAGCGCAGCTAGCTCCGTGACGTGTTGCTCAACCGGAATCACAATGTAGCGAATCAATGCAAGAGCATGAACATGAACATACATAACACAGCTCGGGTATATATACGCACATACAACAATTCACAAAGAAGACAAGAAACATCATTGTGCGCATAGGTGTGCGTGTGAATGGAGGCCTCAGAGAAGGCTCCGGCTGAGGCCACTATTGTGTATACATAGGTGTTAATATGTGCATGAATGAGTCCTGCCATAACAGTAAAATTTTGTGCTGCATCTGGCCATGTTATATAAAGAAAGGGAAGTTTAGGGGAGCTGTATTGGTAAAAATATTGTATGCCCTCCAAATTCTGTATCTTGGGTTCTAGAACAGCTATAAACATGGCGATAAGTTTGCCTGAACGTACACATTTTGTATTCTTCTATCAGATTGTACAAAGCACTCAACTTACTTTCTTCTCAAGAGGGGCGAGGCATCACTTCATCGAATTAGCACCATCACGGAGCCCGTGCTTTGCAATGTACAGGGCTCATTGGCTCACGTGCTCCGTTTCCAATCCTTCTACTCTAATATGTCCTCCCTAATCTGTGATGTACATGTAGTGATGTCATGTAGTGATGTCATTAGTGCACTGTACCATGGTTCAATTATCAGGGCTATATCTACAGTAATGAAGGCCCCTCCCCCTTAGTTGTGCACAGCTTACCACTTTTAACTCACCACCCACACCTTGTCATTGCACCCTATTTTCACCCCACTTCCTCTCACCATCCCCTCCACTTCCTCTCACCATCCCCTCCACTTCCTCTCACCATCCCCTCCACTTCCTCTCACCATCCCCTCCACTTCCTCTCACCATCCCCTCCACTTCCTCTCACCATCCCCTCCACTTTCTCTCACCATCCCCTCCTATGTCCCTAACTCAGGCATTCAGCCATAACCCTGGAGCAGCCCCATGGCTCTTGTGTGAGGAGCATAGATTACAACCCCCACAAGCCTAACTTCTTTGCCTCCTGTGGGGACGACTGCACAGTCAAGTTCTGGGACGCTCGCAAGTCCGACAAGCCAATCCTGGTACAGCAAAACCACTCCCACTGGTCAGTAACACCCATGTTTGCGTGTGTAGTGACCTGGCCGGCTGGTTGAGTTGTGGCATTTCCCCTCTACAATATCAGGATCTGGTCTGTTCAGTTCAGCAAGTATGACCAGCTGGTGCTCACAGCAGGGTCTGACTGCCAGGTGGTGCTGGCTAGGGCGGCCTCCATTGCCTCTGAGAAGGCCAGGCATGGGGAGGAGGACACAGAGTAAGTGTGTGTGTGTGTGGGGGGCACACTGGCCTGGGGACTAGCTATGACTGCTTCCCTATCCTATGGGGGGGAGGGGGGAGGAGTGCTGTCCTCCGTTGGCCGATTCAGTGCTGAATTGGCCAAAAGCGGACAGCTCTAGCCAGTTTTGAGGGAAAGGGTGTGCATGTTCCTACATGGGGCATGGGGATGCCCATGATACTAGCCTGAGGACTAGCCATGACTGCTCCCCTATCCTCCCCTCCCTCCCCCCACAGCAACACTCCTTCTCCCCCAGTGAAGGATGAGGTGGTACGTGTGTACCAGGAACACGAAGACTCTGTGTACTGTGCCAAGTGGAGCACTGCTGATGCGTGGGTGTTTGCGTCGCTAAGCTACGACGGACGATTGGTTATTAGTCATGTCCCTAGCGCGGAGAAATACAGAATTTTGATGTCTTAGTAAGCTTGTGTTGGCATCACCTGCATGTTGGCACTGCAAAGTGGAGAATGCTGTCAACCAGAGCTCTGCTTAGCTCAATGCGACCGTTGAGTGTATTGTATGTGTATTGTTGATCATCAGGCCACAGGCTTTGGGATACGTGTGTGTATTGTTGATCATCAGGCCACAGGCTTTGGGATACGTGTGTGTATTGTTGATCATCAGGCCACAGGCTTTGGGATACGTGTGTGTATTTGTCATTGTACCGTGTGGCTGGCCAACTCATCCAGGAGAGGGGGCGGTCTGGGGACGGTTCCCTGGTCATGGGCTGGCATGCTTGTGAGGGAGGGGGCCCAGGAACCTCCATATATTGTGCTTGAGATCTTGCACCAGACCACGTACATGTAGCCCTTGCTGAGGGCAAGAGTCTTAGCTGGTTAACTGTACTGTGGTCATTTGTTATGTACATGTTAATGAGTACATGTACATAACTGAATGCATTGCATGCAATTGTATACCCCCCCCCCCCCCCCCCCCCCCCCCACCATCGTGACTCATAGTACATGTAAGTCCCAGGGAAATGTATTTCTATTTATCATTACGTCACGTTGGTCTGGGCACGAGACTAATACGACGACAGAATTATGGACGCGAGATGGACGAGATTACTAGGATTTGCGGGTGTAAGCAGCGAGCCCCGCAGTGTAGCAGTGAAAGTTACCATTTCCTCTCATCCTGACCCGCCAATAAAGGTCCTGCTTTTACTACACACCTCGTTCACGTGGTGGAAGAACTCTGTCTCCAATACTAAGAAGTACGCGGATGTGACTAGGAAATAAATAAGTGTTTGACGGGCTGTGTTTCATGAGATCTCCACGTACCGCGTCGTTTCATGTAAGGTGCGTGCCGGAAGCCTCACTATATAATGACAAAAACATTTCTGTGACTTTTAGTTTCGTCCCCAGCCCAGTACTAATTTATGTCCCACGATTACATAACATTGTTATCGCAACGACGTCGGGGGAAATTTTTGTGAGGAGGACTAGAAATTCCCGAACTTCAACAACACTTCGCTCGTTGTCCTTCCTCGATCGCGCATCAAATACCCAAGGCCCATGCCAGTTCATGAGTTGGAAGACATACGAAGACATCCCGATCCAGTAATTATATAACGTTTACGATGTTTCGAAACTGTTTGTCTTTGAGTGCCGAATAACCCATATACGTTCACCCGTTCATTTGATCATCCTCCATCACCATTGCAACTTCGTGCAATAACTAAAATATGCAATTACCGCTGATTGGTGCCCCAATATTCTCGGTCAACGCAGTGGGCAACGGGACAGAATTACTTCACCCTTTTCGCCGCTACTGCTGTATGTGGGTCTGCGAACGAGACTAACTAAACTTAATGAAGGTATATACATAATCTAGTTCACTTGTACAAAGTGATCCGTCTCTAATTATATTTCACATCTAAATATAGGTGACGTGTGGGATGGAGGTGGTGTATGCTATGGAGATCCTGGCTTTTCAAGATGCATATGGTGTCTACACAAGCTTCCCTTCACTGTAAAAAATCAACCCTGCATAGTTTAGTAATTTAGAGTGCTCCCGCATATAATTCTATCAGGAGCTTCAATATGTTGTCCCAGGTAACCATGAACACTGATGTTTTGGATCCCACCGTTTATTGAGATTTCAAGAGCTGCTTTGTAATGTCTGTTTATTTTGTAAACCATACCTTGCACCATAGATAGCCATACCTTGCACCATAGATAGCCATACCATGCACCATAGATAGCCATACCTTGCACCATAGATAGCCATACCTTGCACCATAGATAGCCATACATTACAAAATACTCTATGATGGAGTTATTACTTGCAGATCAACAATCATATGAATATGGGCTAGGGTAATTTTGTTTGTCCAACTCCATCTCAGTACCTTTGATGCCAGAACTGCACCCTTGGTAGCAGAATAGCTCGGAGATGAATGCACATTAAGTGGGCACCTTAGGGGTGGGTGAGTCTCTCTCCCATGCATATGGTTCTTTGGAAGCTTGTTCATGATCATATCATTTCATCACAGATGGTGTGTGGCCCACCCTAATCCATACATCGGCCACTGGTGCTCAGTGGCTCCAAACATGCAAGTAAGCTTAAATGTCCCGGCCCTTTTTAAAAACTTGCAGCAGAAAATATTTTATGCAAAGTGGACAGCTGGACTGGACTGCAGTCAGACTATGTTACTATTAGCTCATTTGAAAGCTCTACTCTACACACACACCCGCACAATGTAAACGTCATAAGCCGTAGCTCCATGCTAGGTAATGGCTTTGCCACATCTACCCCAGATGATATGTGAACAACTTCAAATTAAAGCTGAGAGCATAGATCTGTTGTGAGTGTATGTAAATCCCCGTCCACATTATAAATCTACATCCCATTTTCAAGTTCGTCGCTGACGGTTCTCTATTCAAAACTACACGAGGGGTCTGGGAACGAGACCCACACTGTAATTCAAAAACTTCCCGCCATTATGGAGCAAGTCGACCCCTTAGGCTACAGGGCCATAAGCAGCCAGTGGCATACCATTTGTGCCTCTAATATCGACCCAATGGATCTTGGACAGAGACTGATTCAACAAAGGCTTATAAACCCTTTGTTGATCGAGCAGGCCATGAACGAACGCTCAAGGAGCAGTAGAGTACACGCCATATTGGATGGTATCGTACGTAATGGAGATCCTAGGGCTTTCGAAATATTTTTGGATGTAACTGGAAGTGAAGCGTCCACTCGTTGGCTTTCAAAAGCACTTGAAGGTGGGTGTGACATTTATAATAAACGGCTGATTTTGTTTACGCATAGATTAAATGGTAGAACTCTATGGTTTACGTTTTCTTTGCACGTTAGACTCGTACAAGGAAGCAGCCCGTGGGGTCACGTGCCTGCCCTCTGGTGCAGCATCTGGGCCTAGTGCCCAGTGTGGCTTACAAAGGCAGCTGTCTTCTCCCGGGAGTGGTCACCGTGTCACAGTGAGCACACATGCAGATTCACAAACGAACTCTTCCACTGCCGGAGCACGGAGAGAAGGTTCGAAGTAGATGAGATAGCATGTGACTGCGACACAAGACAAATGCACCTTTGGCTTTGTTAAAATTTAGTACTTATGTTGATTAAGTATTAATGCCGTCCCTGGCATTTTTTGCATGTAAGATTCAGATTAGCTGACATTTTACTTGAATATCATAAGTAGGCTTATGGCAATATAACTGGTCATAAAACATGTGCAGCCATTACGTGCAGAGCTAATAACCCAGAAGCTGTATCAGCCTTCCCCCCTTTTTAATGCTGCAGGTTTGGAACTTGTGGACAATACTGAACTTGGTTAGTTACTTGCATGCATGTATTGTTGTGAATAAACGTGTGTTTATTAGTTGAAGATGACTTCCAGGATGTAAGGGATGCAGTTGGAAGAGATCTTGATGGGGTCTGGAGAGACTTTGGTTCAGCTCTTGGTATCTCCCCTTCTGCCATAAAAGGAGTGGCTGTAGCCCATCCTGGTGATCCAGGGCAGTGTCTATTTGACATCCTACACAAATGGGTGCAAAAGGATTATAATTATCAGAAGTTTGGTCCACCTTCTTGGAGAACATTGGTGAAGGCAGTGGGAAGTAGTGTTGGTGGACAGAACCCTGCTCAGGCAGAGAAGATAGCCCGGACACACCCCTTTGGAAGCACCGTGTCATTTCACCACACTTGACACTGAAGTGGTATTGCTAGCTTTTTGTTCAATGTGTAGAGAATAATTAGTTGGTCAGTCAAACAAAGGATATTTGGTCAAATTAAATTTAAATTATAGCTCCAATAATATGTGCCTAGCTAGCATAGATCTTGCGTAATGACATGCCTGTACAGGGGCGGATTAGCGGGGGTTATCTACCCGACATTGATGTACATGTATAGCTAAAAAAAATTTTTTTACAACGGCTAATTGCGACCAGTTGCAGTCGTCTTGGGGCGACACATTGCTGGCATCTCTCAATGGCCGTGTAGGTGATCGTTTTGCGAGAACTAGACAAAATAATTGATGATTGTGCATTTAGTTATGGTTATGACGATCCACATGTACTGAGGAGTGACTCCAGCATGTACTATGTGGCACATATATATATATATGGAACGTTCTATGCGATTTTGATGCTTGTGAATTTATATATATAACATCCAATTCAAAGCGCTATATCTTCCACACGGTTTGAGCTCTTGACTTCCTATTTTCAGCACTTCATACTACACCATTTCTGTATTCTAAAATATAATTTGGGGTCTTGCACTTACTCCGTGCCAGTATTGCAACGTCCGATACCCCACCGGGTTCAAACCCACCATAACTTTCGGTAGGAGTAATCAAATCGCTTCAAATTCGGTTTGTAGGTAGGGAGGTCCTATACCTATTGATTTGTTCTGTTCGTTAATTTTCATGCCATCCGTTACGGAGAAACAGCTGTGCAAAGTAAGTACACGTTTCCCGCTCGAATCGCGCCTTTATATGTGCACGGAACAGTTTCCATTCTCCGGAGCGCATGAATATTCAACTATTCCTATAGGGCGTGATAACCACACCTATAAGGTCACCAAACAAACGGGCGGCTGAATTGTAGTGCTTGTTAGTATAGACTTACGGTTGTTTTTCGGTGTAGATAAACGATATGCATATGGTGACGTATAACACGAGTGAACGCGAGCTCGTCGAGTTTCACTGAATCAGTCGGCGGATGAGTTCGAACTGTACGAATACGACGATCGATATTCAAGATACATTGGACGAGGATGGAGAGATTGAGAAAGGTAGTGATGGCGGTCGTACCACTGAAGATGGTGGTTGTGTTAGTGATAGGGAGTGAGCAGCCCCTAAATTACCAAAAGAGCCACCAGCCCCACCCCCACATAGCCAGGGGCTAATGGGGCTAGGCCCTTCACTGCAAGTTCCCTCAGCAGCCCTGGGGCCAAAGAGGCCATCCCCACACAGCAGAACCACAAGCCCCCTTACTGCAAGTGCACACTATATACCTTTGGAACCATTAAGCCCCATGCTGCAATTTAAATTATTAATAATAGCCTCACATTCCAAATAGTGGAGCCAACAAGAGGAATTAACAGGCCCCATAATTCTAGCAAGGGAGCCACCAGCTAACCTGGTCAATGGAGCTAGCGTCCACAATGCCAGTGGAGACACAGCCCTCTCGCAGATAGATCATCAGACCTCCACACTGCCAGCAGGGATGTAGCCCCCACAATAATGCCAGGGAGATGCCAGCCCTCAGGCTGCAAATGGAATCAGCATCCCCAACCATTTCAGGGGTGCCATGAACTACATGTACCAACAACATGTGATGACCTCACTAACAGATCAACCATTAGCCCTCATTCCGCAAGTGGACTTAACAGGCCCCACACCCAGGGGCTAACTCCCCCCCCCTTTCGTTCAATGCAAGTTGAGTCAGCTGGGACCCCCCACACAGTAGAACAACCAGCCCCCTCACCGCAAGCTCATGAACAATAGCAGTGGAACCTGTAAAGTCTACACTGCAACTGAACTTAATAGCCTCACACTGCAGTCAGCAGCCCAGGAACCATTCTTACAGAACACCCTCAGCTACCCAGGGCCAATGGGGTAGCCTCCATAGTGTCAGTCATGACGCCACCCCAAGTTGAGTCAGCAGCCCCCACACAAACAAGGGCCTGTAAGGCCAGCTTCGCACAGTAGAACTACCAGCCCCTCTCTGCTCACTTCAAATGGAGCCACTAAACCCTCTACCAGTATACACTGCAAGTCCAGACAGCAGCCCACACCAGTGGAGCCCTCTCACAGATGGAGCCCAGCAAGGAAGTACCAGCTGCCACACAAACAGTGGTTAATCGAGCTCCCAGAATAATGCCAGTGGAGAAACCAGCCCTCGCACTGCAAATGGATTCAGCAACCCCAAAAATTTCAGGGGAGCCATGAACTACATGTATATGTACTTGCCCCCACTACCCGTCCTTCAATGAAAGAGGGGCCAATCAGCCAATGGGACAGTACAACCACCAACCCTCCTCATTGGTCAGGGGACATGTACCAGAACAACTTAACAGGCCCACCACACACTGGTGCCAGCCCTCGTCCCTCCCCCCCACTCCCCCTCTTCTCACTACCTGTCCTTTACTGCAAGTTGCGTCAGCAGACCAGGGGCCAATGGGGACAAGAACTACCACTCCCCCTCACTGCAATCACACACTACGTACCTTTGGAACCAACCAATAACCCAAGTGAAATCAATACTGCAAAACCTGACCCCCACACTA
This sequence comes from Spongilla lacustris, assembly GCA_949361645.1. NCBI lineage: Eukaryota > Metazoa > Porifera > Demospongiae > Spongillida > Spongillidae > Spongilla > Spongilla lacustris. The sequence goes on from OX442418.1 coordinate 1,444,700, forward strand.
CCAGCAAGGGAGCACCAGCTGCCACACAACCAGAGGATCAATGTGGCCCCCACTTAATGCCAGTGGAGAAGGCAGCCCTCACACTGCAAATGGAGTCAGTAACTCCATGCAACAATTTCAGGGGACATGTGCATGTACGCACATGTACCGATGGAATCACACATGCCCCACCAATGGAACCAGTGGAACGTTTAGCCCTCACAGCAAGTGAACTTATTATTTAGCAGTCCCCACAACACCCCCTCCCACTACCTGTCCTTCACTGAACGAGGGGGCTAATGGGACCATCCCCACACAGTACAACTACCAGCCTTCCTCATAGCAAGCCAATGGAACCATTAACTCCCAAGCTGCAATTGAACTTAATAACCTCACACTGCAAGTCCAGTCAAAAGCGCTGCACAACCAGTGGAGCCACCAGCCCTTCCACATATGGTGTTATTAGACCATTCACTGCCAGCAGGAGGGTCAATGGGGCCCCCATAACAGTGCTCATTGACCCTGGTTTAAGATACATTGGTCAAGGATGATGGTGGTCGTACCACTGACGATGGTGGTTGTGTTAGTGACAGGGAGTGAGCAGCCCCTAAATTACCAAAAGAGCCACTAGCCCCACCCCCACATAGCCAGGGGCTAATGGGGCTAGGCCCGTCACTGCAAGTTCCCTCAGCAGCCCTGGGGCCAAAGAGGCCATCCCCACACAGCAGAACCACAAGCCCCCTTACTGCAAGTGCACACTATATACCTTTGGAACCATTAAGCCCCATGCTGCAATTTAAATTATTAATAATAGCCTCACATTCCAAATAGTGGAGCCAACAAGTGGAATTAACAGGCCCCATAATTCCAGTAAGGGAGCCACCAGCTAACCTGGTCAATGGAGCTAGCGTCCACAATGCCAGTGGAGACACCAGCCCTCTCGCAGACAGATCATCAGACCCCCACACTGCCAGCAGGGATGTAGCCCCCACAATAATGCCAGGGAGATGCCAGCCCTCAGGCTGCAAATGGAATCAGCATCCCCAACCATTTCAGGGGAGCCATGAACTACATGTACCAACAACACGTGATGACCTCACTACCAGATCAACCATTAGCCCTCACTCCTCAAGTGGACTTAACAGGCCCCACACCCAGGGGCCAACCCCCCCCCCTCCCCCCCCCCCCCCCCTTTCGTTCAATGCAAGTTGAGTCAGCTGGGACCCCCACATAGTAGAACAACCAGCCCCCTCACCGCAAGCTCATGAGCAATAGCAGTGGAACCTGTAAAGTCTACACTGCAACTGAACTTAATAGCCGCAGTCAGCAGCCCATGGAACCATTCTTACAGAACACCCTCAGCTACCCAGGGCTAATGGGGTAGCCTCCACAAAGTCAGTCAAGACGCCACCCCAAGTTGAGTCAGCAGCCCCCACACAAACAAGGGCCTGTAAGGCCAGCTCCGCACAGTAGAACCACCAGCCCCTCTCTGCTCACTTCAAACGGAGCCACTAAACCCTCTACCAGTACACACTGCAAGTCCAGACAGCAGCCTACACCAGTGGAGCCCTCTCACAGATGGAGCCCAGCAAGGAAGTATCAGCTGCCACACAACCAGTGGTCAATCAAGCCCCCAGAATAATGCCAGTGGAGAAACCAGCCCTCACACTGCAAATGGATTCAGCAACCCCAAAAATTTCAGGGGAACCATGAACTACATGTATATGTACTTGCCCCCACTACCTGTCCTTCAATGAAAGAGGGGCCAATCAGCCAATGGGACAGTACAACCACCAACCCTCCTCATTGGTCAGGGGACATGTACCAAGAACAACTTAACAGGCCCACCACACACTGGTGCCAGCCCTTGCCCCTCTCACCCCCTCACCCCCCCTCTTCTCACTACCTGTCCTTTACTGCAAGTTGCGTCAGCAGACCAGGGGCCAATGGGGCCAAGAACTACCACTCCCCTTCACTGCAATCACACACTACGTACCTTTGGAACCTGCAACCAATAACCCAAGTGAAATCAATACTGCAAAACCTGACCCCCACATGTACACTGCCAGCAAGGGAGCACCAGCTGCCACACTACCAGAGGATCAATGTGGCCCCCACTTAATGCCAGTGGAGAAGGCAGCCCTCACACTGTAAATGGAGTCAGTAACCCCATGCAACAATTTCAAGGGACATGTGCATGTACGCAATGGAATCACACATACCCCCCTTCAAACACTACCAATGGAACCAGTGGAACATTTAGCCTGTCCTGTAGGCAGCTCTACACAAACATTGGAGCTACCAGTCTTCTCACAAATAGAGTTATCATACCCCCACACTGCTAGCAGAAATGTGGCCCCCACAATAATGCCAGTGGAGATGCCAGCCATCACACAGCAAATGGAGTCGGCATCCCCAACAATTTTAGGGGAGCCACTAACTACATGTATCAATAACACATGCCCTCACTACCAGATGAACCATTAACCCTCACTCCGCATGTGGACCTAGCAGGTCCCACGCACTGGAACCAGCCCACCCCCCCCCCCCCCCCACTACCTTTTTATTGCTGCATGTAAGTTGAGTCAGCAGTTGAGGGGCCACTGGGATGAGCCACCAGCCCCCTCACCTCAAGCTTGTGAACAATACCAGTGGAACCTGTAAAGTGTGCCCTACAACTGAACTTAATAGCCTCACATGTCCATGCAGTCAGCAGCCCATGCACGACTTATGGAACCATTCCAGGGCCAATGGGGTTGCCTCCACAAATCCAGTGAAGACGCCACCCCAAGTTGCATCAGCAGCCCCCACACAAACAGGGGCCTGTAGGGGCCAGCTCCGCACAGTAGAACCACCAGCCCCTCTCTGCTCACTTCAAATGGAGCCACTAGACACACTGCAAGTCCAGCCAGCCATCTGCTGCCACATAACCAGGAGTCACCCCACAATAATGCCAGTGGAGACCCCAGCCCCCTGAACTACATGTACCAACAGAGCCACACATTCCCTGCTTCCCTGCTCCTAACACAACACATGGTACCAGTGGAACCATTAGCCCTCACTGCAATTGGACTTAGCACTGGAGCTAGCCTCCCCCCCAAACTGCATATGGACTTGGCACCCGGACACTTTTAGGGGAGCCATCATGTTTATTACCAGTCCCCATTGGAGCCACTAACAAATAGAAACACAACTACTGAAGTTGCCTTTCATTTGCAGTGGGTTCATGTACGGTGGCCCGGTAGGTCGCGCTCTCGAGCGATGAGCTTCGAGCGTTGTGCTCAAGACACAAAAGCAGTTAAGCTCAGAGCCGTAAGCCCAAAGCCCAGAGCCGTAATCCCAAAGCCCAGAGCCGTAAGCCCAAAGCCCAGAGCCGTAAGCCCAAAGCCCAGAGCCGTAAGCCTAACGCCCAGAGCCGTAAGCCCAAAGCCCTGAGCCGTAAGTAGGCACTGCGGAATTTTTTTAAAAATGCTCAAAAGATTATAATATTATTATCGTTAGGAAGAGCAAAAAAAGCTGCGTTTAACAGTACTTTATGCGTCACCGTAGCATATTTAGTACCGGAGATATGTAGCGCCAAAGTGAGAACTTTTTTAGTACAGCGGTCAATGCGTAATCGCTATAAAAACTGTGACGGTTGAGGAACAATAAAGCATAACCTTGCCATTCCATAAGATATTAATTCCAAACATTGCATATAAGTGGTTCTGACTTTGTTAAGACTTTTAGAAGGTTTTTAACTAAAATTCATCACATATATTAATTTTTTCAAATAACTGGCTAGCATGCATACACTTGAGCACAACATCATTTACCATTGTTTCATTGGCCACAAACACTAAATCACCAATTAAATAGTCCAAGAGCATGCCAATGACCATCAATTCGTTATTCTTCAGATTCATCCATCATTCAATATACTTTTAGCTTTGGTAACTTGCATGCATGCTTTATGAGTTATCTGCCGATCGTTTAGTACGTTGGTGAAATTTACATGCACCTTGCAGAGAAATTAAATTAGCAAATACTCTGGAAATGAAGGTTTGCTGCTCCTGTGGAATTGTCATAGTATATATATTTTGCAAGATGTATAGTCATCTTCTGAGGATATAAGCATGTAACTATAATCATTCACAGCTACACTTGAAAACCATAGTAGAACGTATTTTAATGGTGGTATACAATGTATAAAGGCCCTCACCCGGCTGACTATTGTACTCGTTGCAGTGCCAGTGCAGCTATGGCTATTCTGTGTTCGGTTGACATCAACATTGTCGATTATATACATGTACATGCATGTTTATATTATTATATTGCTGCAATCTGTCATAAGCGTCAGCTGAAATTTTGTTTAACGAGTTCTACAAGCACCATGCTTTTGCCTCCTCTCTGAGATCTTCCGCTAATACATGTAGACCCGTCATATCACGCGCTTTCGGATTAGGTTCGTGGCTCTTGTTCGGACTCCAGAATGGTCCATCTGGGATGCCAAGCTGCATTGGTTCTGATTTCTGAAAAGAACCCGTTGCGTTTGACGCGGATAACTGGCAATCTGTAGTACGCAAACCCTCAGTGACGTCACGTAATCAAATACATTTACTGAAGAATCCTAACATTAAATGCAATTTCTTAAATTTTAAGCTTTTCTGCCTTTATAGCAATGTTTAGTATGGTTAGCAAATGTCCAATAAATTATTAAAAATTATATGGTTACTTTAGGGACCTCTGAATAGTATGACATGATTTTCATCTCTTAAGTCGAATTAATTCGGCCGTACTGATGCTAAGCAGCACCCATATCAAAAACCTTATAAAAACAATCCTAACTTCACAACGAATTGGAGTTAAGAGTTCAAACATTCCATATATAAAGCTACTATAATGAGCTATCTGGCAAAACAAAAAGGAGCTCTTAAGTCGAACTATTTGTTGAGTTGTAAGCCAAAAACCTTAACCTGAAGATACCTTAATGTTTTGACCCTGGAAATTCAGTGTCAGATAGGAATTCCGACATTTTTAGTGATCCAAACCCAAAAGTTATGATCTAAGTTATAAAAAATGATGTTTCTGTAGATCCTGGTGTATAATACCATTTGATGTTACGGTCCAAAGATGTTCAGTAACTGGCGCATCGTAGAAGGTACCCTGCGCTTCGTCAAATCTTTATGAAACTTCGTAGAAAGATAGAATGATAAATTATCTAGAGGGGAGAGTACTTACCGTGGAGGGGACGCAGCGTTTTGGAGTCGAAAATCGTGGCCAGAAAACTATATTCGATTTGAACAACACATAATAAATACGGTGCGTGTTTTAAAACTTAAAAACTAGTCTGGTCTATTGCTCACGCATTCGGCAGTCGTTCTGAATGCATAGTAAGCCACAATGAAGCACAATGAAGCTACCAGATCGTTTTTACCAAATGGTGTCAATAAAGATTTTTAAAATTGCAAACAGAAAAATTTTCTTCTGACGTCTAGGATTTTACGGTCTAAAATCAAGGATTCCGCAGTGCCTAATATTGATCGTCGTATTCGTACAGTTCGAACTCATCCGCCGACTGATTCAGTGAAACTCGACGAGCTCGCGTTCACTCGTGTTATACGTCACCATATCGTTTATCTACACCGAAAAACAACCGTAAGTCTATACTAACAAGCACTACAATTCAGCCGCCCGTTTGTTTGGTGACCTTATAGGTGTGGTTATCACGCCCTATAGGAATAGTTGAATATTCATGCGCTCCGGAGAATGGAAACTGTTCCGTGCACATATAAAGGCGCGATTCGAGCGGGAAACGTGTACTTACTTTGCACAGCTGTTTCTCCGTAACGGATGGCATGAAAATTAACGAACAGAACAAATCAATAGGTATAGGACCTCCCTACCTACAAACCGAATTTGAAGCGATTTGATTACTCCTACTGAAAGTTATGGTGGGTTTGAACCCGGTGGGGTATCGGACGTTGCAATACTGGCACGGAGTAAGTGCAAGACATTTTAGCATACAGAAATGGTGTAGTATGAAGTGCTGAAAATAGGAAGTCAAGAGCTCAAACCGTGTGGAAGATATAGCGCTTTGAATTGGATGCTATATATATAATTTCACAAGCATCAAAATCACATAGAACGTTCCATATATATATAATTATAATAATATATTATATAATTATTGTCTAAACAAAGTGAATGAAATCAGTTTGCATGATGAGAGAGCAATTTAAGCTTGCATTGCCTGTATGGCATGTGATTCGTGCCAAAACGAAAGTATTTCTTTCCCAATTAAAAATAAATAAAATAAATAAATAAATAATAAAAATAAATACATAACGTGTGGGGAGTGGGACGAGGTGGCGATAACGTCAAACAATTTCAAAATAGCCTCGCATAAATACAAGTATGCAGCCTTCGATTTCGATCTCCGACTCATCCAGAAGATTACAACGACTCTAACTTGGACCTTTCTGACAGCGACTCACCGAGGAAAGCTACACCGTGGCGTGAGGGTTAGGTAGTTGGGCGTAGCCCGACCTTCCGCCAATACTCGATGGTCGGGCTACGCCCAACTGTGAACTGAGCGAGCAGGCATTATGTGTGTGTTAGTGTGTGTGTGTGTGTGTGTGTGTGTGTGTGTGTGTGTGTGTGTGTGTGTGTGTGTGTGTGTTAGGATGAGCTGGAATTGTGTTTCCAATGCTGATTAATTCCACTCTGTATGTGTGTCATGCAAAATGGGCAATTGACAATCAAGCACACACACACACACACACACACACACACACACACACACACACACACACACACACACACACACACACACACACACACACACACACACACACACACACACACACACACACACACACACACACACACACACACACACACACACACACACACACACACACACACACACACACACACACACACACACACACACACACACACACACACACACACACACACACACACACACACACACACACACACACACACACACACACACACACACCAGTACACTGAGTCACAGGCTGGGAACATCAAGTACTATTCCAGAAGCAAAGTATAAAAAGAAATTATGACAGGACCAGTAGGCTGTTCGAACATTAGATGTGTGTGTGTATGTGATTGAGTGTTTGTGGCAGTGTGCAAGTGTGTTTGTTTGCAAGTACATGTATGTGAGTCTGCTAGTGTACGTTTGAGTGTTTGTGCAAGTGTGAGTATACAATTGTTAGTGTCATTGGTGGAATGTTATTTGTATGTGTACTGTTGAATTTGTACCTCCCATGAAGAGTCAAAAGGTCCTGTTATCATCATCTTTGTTATACTTTTGTTTCTGGATTAAAATTTGAAGGTACCTGCAGCCTGGGTAACTGGTGTGTGGGAAAGTTTATTTGTTAGTGTGCTATTTGGTAATCTGATGGTTAGTTTGGATCTCCCCAGTTATCACAATCTCTTTGTATTATGTTGTGTGTTGTGTGTTGTGTGTGTGTGTGTGTGTGTGTGTGTGTGTGTGTGAGTGTGTGTGTGTGTGTGTGTGTGTGTGTGTGTGTGTGTGTGTGTGTGTGTGTGTGTGTGTGTGTGTGTGTGTGTGTGTGTGTGTGCACGGTGCACGTGTGTTTATACTACAGGGTTGTTTCTGGTTATTATAAAAAGAAGTAGTGCGTGAGCTGGGAAGGGATGGGTGCCAGGAATTGGGGGCCAGGAATTAGGGGCCAGGAATTGGGGGCCAGGAATATTAAATGGGGGGCCCTGGGAAGGGTGGGAGGCCACTGAAAATAGGTGAGTAGGGGATAGGAATGTACCCCTCCTGGGCATGTTACCAATATGAATCATTGTGAGATACATGTAAGCTATGATTAGTAGACAAGAATATACATGTATACATTAACGGAAGGGAGGAGGGGGGTACGTGCCTCTTATCCCCCCCCCCCCCCCCCCCCCCCCCCCCCCTTATATCTGCCACATTGGGTGTCTGGGGCTACTTGATCTGTTGAAGGCCAATCAAAAACAAAAACACTATAGCGGGAAAAGTAGTCCAGTTAAAACTGTGCAACCATACCGGCAGCGAAAGCACTGCCAATATTGTATTCTTGTGTCATGGGAATGTTTGGACCTCCCATCTAAGCAACAATCCACTTCTCCAGTTTTTTATATTCAAGTGTGTGTGTGTGTTGTGTGTGTGTGTGTTGTGTGTGTGTGTGTGTGTGTGTGTGTGTGTGTGGACGTGTGCTTACAGCTATACAGTACATTTGGCTCTTTAGTGTTTGTTGTTATTCAGGTCTAACAATAATTGGAAATCATGAAGGTCTTTAAGAATCAAAACCTAAATGGATTCCTTGATGAAGGTCAATACTGCAGCCTTTTCAGGTGTAACTGGAATTGAGGAAATCTGTCATGTTGAACATATAAAGACATCTTTTTATCGCATTCCTGTTTGGCTAGTCATTGGTGTAAATGTACTCCCAGTTATTTTATTTCTATGGATGTATGTGTTGTAGATTTAGATCAAGAGATTGTATTGCAGTATAATCTATGCCTCTACAATCATAATGAACATGCATGATGCCTGTATTAATGAACAGAGTAAAGAATAACCCACTCAAAAATATTTGAAATGCACTCTTGAAAATTTACAACTGTTCAATCCATCGTTTCCTATACATATGACTTCAATTCATTGGGTCATGTATGAAGGATATGTATATGGTGCCTTGACAAATCAAAAAGCAGGGATTGCATCCATCCCTGTGAAGAAACGTAAAATTGACTGGGTGAAATGCCCGTGGGGCAATTTTCCATCTGGAAGGAACCAACCGAATATTGGTAACACGTATGCACATGTACCTTACCATTTGCCTAATTAAAATCTGTTCAAATAGTAAATATGCTTGCTCTTCTAAATCCAGTTTTGCTAAACTAAATTCCACTTCAACTGCTGATATGAAGACAAAGAAATTAATTCCTTGCATGAACAATACAAGATGGGACTAACCTCCACAAACACTATTGCACACATATGTAAACAAAATATCATTTCTATTGTTGTGGATAAAATGTGAAAGAACAATGCACACTAATGTTTTTAATCCCTCTATGAATTGATCCATACCAACTTTATTAATAGTCTATCAGTCCAGCTGTCAGTAATGCTTGTTACTATTGATGATTGTTGGCATCTCAGGTAATGCATTTGCTGCTTATAATCAGCACTAGATAACTCTTCAAATTAGTTTATAACTTTGAATGTATGTGTACCCCAAATTTCTTTCTTTTAAATTTTTTTTTTTTGATTCCAAGCAATTTATTCTGTTTGATAATGTATCTACCATTAATAACCCAGTGGCAGATCCAAGGGGGGGGGGGGGGGAGGGGGGGTACACATACGTGTACATGTATGACTATTTATACGGGTACATATTAATGCAAACGCAGAGATATAGCTACGGCACTGCAGAAATGGCCTACACGTACGTCTACGTACATAATAATATATACATGGGTCGGGCCAAGTATGAATATGATGGATTGCATCTAGACTTTTATTGCATGACGTAATAACATTCGTCTCCACAAAATAGAAGTACTGGAAAAGGTTCAATTTTGGTATTTTACATTATAACCTCAACTTATTTTTCATGCAATCATAGATGGGGTTACAAGTGTACAATTTATTATAGCTAGAGATTTTTACACTATTCTTTCGTTCAATGATGTTGAAGTAGAAAAAAAGTGAATGCAAAGATAAAAATGAATACAAAGAAACAAGGAATGCAGAGAAACAACATGTAGGACACTTCAGTCGAAATTCACAGCTGTCCGAATCTATCATTACCCATCAGTGCTACAATCATATCATCTCTAAATGGAATGTAGCTTCGGGCCATGCTTGAACCTTGCAGTTGGATCATGTAGAAAATGTATCCGTGGTGCCTTGTCAAATCCTAATGGAGGGATAGCATCCATCCCTGTGAAGAAACTTAATATGTATTAAGTGGAACACCCATTGGATAGTTTTCCATTTAGAAGGAACCAGGAAAAGATTGGTGATGACATGGTGTGACATCATTCTCAATAGTACCATCAGCATCATCTAAAAACCGTCCAAAGAGTCCAAATCTTGTTCTGTTGAAGTCTTGGAAAAAATTGGTTTCACAGCTGACCTTCTATCATCTTGGTGGTGGTGGCTAACCTGCATGAACCTTGTGACAAGTGTAAACAAATAATTGCTTCATTTGTTGAGGGTAGAGTGATACTGAATAATGTTCATTTAATGTTTTCAAACCCTCTATAAATTGGTCCATTGCTGCTTTAACTTTAATCATACAATGATAGTCCACCAGATACACTCTTATTTATTTTTTATCAGCAACAGTTGGGATTCTTCTATATCCTATTTCACATAAAGCATTAGCTGCATTATTTAACTGAAAAGAATGGAAATGATTACCGTTTTTGCATCCCTGAGAAGATCAACATTAGAAGAATTCTGTGCAAAAAAAAGTAGCAGTTGTAACATTAAAAGGTCAGCAACTGCACATAGCCATGTATACCTCATTTACACACCCTGCTTCACTGGAAATATTTACGTCAGACACCTAGTTTTGAAATGTTTCTAGTCAATTTCAACATGTCAGAACTACACACATTAATATTCACCTTTGTAAAACATCAAGAGTGACACAAAAATAACCTTTTCCATAACCACCATATGAATTATGTTATTAGTTTCTACACTTCATGTATCGGTACATGGAAGATAAATTTATGGTGTCATATTGATCCAAAAGCATTGTACAATCTGATTTAAGTTGGTATGACATACATACTCATACAGTCGACTTGTCTACATACCTTGTACCAGATTGTTCACAACTTTGTATGACATATAACAGTCTGGGTCAATGAATAGAATTATGATGTGTACACAGCCAGAAGTATACAGCTTGATTCAGATCTGGTGGGGTGCCACATTCTGATCCAGGGCTGAGTAACAGTTTGAAAAGGTCCTGTTGTGAAGTTGAGTATGGTGCAATGTCATTGGAGGACCCCATTTTCTGTTGTCAGAGAGTAAGTTGTCATCTAGATGGCCAAAAAAACACCCTTGCTGCTTAAGATAAAAATGCATATGCGGTACTACAATCTTTGTGCATATATATGCAAACAATTAAAGGTGTCCTTTGTGAGGTTTTGACTTGGGTGGACTCAGAAGAGATCTCTTCGTCACAGCAGCATTGCTGCAAGGTTGTACTTAACCTGCACATATAATATAATTATTAATAGACTATGGTTCCAAGAAAATGACAGAGAATTAATTTGAAGAGTTATTTGGTGCTGATTATAAGCAGCAAATGCATTACCTGAGATGCCAACAATCATCAATAGTAACAAGCATTACTGACAGCTGGACTGATAGACTATTAATAAAGTTGGTATGGATCAATTCATGGAGGGATTAAAAACATTAGTGTGCATTGTTCTTTCACATTTTATCCACAACAATAGAAATGATATTTTGTTTACATATGTTGCATATTTATAAATATAAAAAAATGCATTACAGAGAGAGAGATATATGTACAAGGTACAGAATATGTAATACACACAACACTTATATCACACTACAGTTAATAAAATTTTAAGATGGGAGCCACCTGGAGAGGATTGCCGTTGCATTCGCTCTCACCAAATGCAGGTTGAGCCTACTGTACAGCTCAGACAGCACAACTGATTTTGTTTTGCCCGACATTATGGCAAGACGGGAGGCAAGCATTTTAAACGAATCTATAGTTTCAATAATTTTTGTGGAGGTTAGTCCCATCTTGTATTGTTCATGCAAGGAATTAATTTTTTTATCTTCATATTAGCAGTTGAAGTGGAATTTAGTTTAACACAACGAGATTTAGAAAAGCAAGCATATTTACTATTTGAACAGATTTTAATTAGGCAAATGGTAAGGTACATGTGCATACGTGATACCAATATTCAGTTGGTTCCTTCCAGATGGAAAATTGGCCCACGGGCATTTCACCCAGTCAATTTTACGTTTCTTCACAGGGATGGATGCAATCCCTGCTTTTTGATTTGTCAAGGCACCATATACATATCCTTCATACATGACCCAATGAATTGAAGTCATATGTATAGGAAACGATGGATTGAACAGTTGCAAGAGTGCATTTCAAATGTTTTTGAGTGGGTTATTCTTTACTCTATTCATTAATATAGGCATCATGCATGTTCATTATGATTGTAGAGGCATAGATTATACTGCAATACAATCTCTTGATCTAAATCTACAAAACATACATCCATAGAAATAAAATAACTGGGAGTACATTTACACCAATGACTAGCCAAACAGGAATGCGATAAAAAGATGTCTTTATATGTTCAACATGACAGATTTCCTCAATTCCAGTTACACCTGCAAAGGCTGCAGTATTGACCTTCATCAAGGAATCCATTTAGGTTTTGATTCTTAAAGACCTTCATGATTTCCAATTATTGTTAGACCTGAATAACAACAAACACTAAAGAGCCAAATGTACTGTATAGCTGTATGCACACATCCACACACACACACACACACACACACACACACACACACACACACACACACACACACACACACACACACACACACACACACACACACACACATAAAACACACACACACACACACACTTGAATATAAAAAGAGAATGATAACTGCAGAAGAAGTGGATTGGTGCTTAGATGGGAGGTCCAAACATTCCCATGACACAAGAATACAATATTGGCAGTGCTTTCGCTGCCGGTATGGTTGTACAGTTTTAACTGGACTACTTCTCCCGCTATAGTGTTTTTGTTTTTGATTGGCCTTCAACAGATCAAGTAACCCCAGACACCCAATGTGGCAGATATAAGGGGGGGTGGGGGGATAAGAGGCACGTACCCCCCTCCTCCCTTCCGTTAATGTATACATGTATACTCTTGTCTACTAATCATAGCTTACATGTATCTCACAATGATTCATATTGGTAACATGCCCAGGAGGGGTACATTCCTATCCCCTACCCACCTATTTTCAGTGGCCCCCCACCCTTCCCAGGGCCCCCCATTTAATATTCCTGGCCCCCAATTCCTGGCCCCTAATTCCTGGCCCCCAATTCCTGGCGCCCATCCCTTCCCAGCTCACGCACTACTTCTTTTTATAATAACCAGAAACAACCCTGTAGTATAAACACACGTGCACCGTGCACACACACACACACACACACACACACACACACACACACACACACACACACACACACACACACACACACACACACACACACACACACACACACACACACACACACACACACACACAACACACAACATAATACAAAGAGATTGTGATAAGTGGGGTGATCCAAACTAATCATCAGATTACCAAATAGCACACTAACAAATAAACTTTCCCACACACCAGTTACCCAGGCTGCAGGTACCTTCAAATTTTAATCCAGAAACAAAAGTATAACAAGGATGATGATAACAGGACCTTTTGACTCTTCATGGGAGGTACAAATTCAACAGCACACATACAAATAACATTCCACCAATGACACTAACAATTGTATACTCACACTTGCACAAACACTCAAACGTACACTAGCAGACTCACATACATGTACTTGCAAACAAACACACTTGCACACTGCCACAAACACTCACTCACACACACACACACACACATCTAATGTTCGAACAGCCTGCTTCTGGAATAGTACTTGATGTTCCCAGCCTGTGACTCAGTGTACTGTGTGTGTGTGTGTGTGTGTGTGTGTGTGTGTGTGTGTGTGTGTGTGTGTGTCTGTCAGTGCTTGATTGTCAATTGCCCATTTTGCATGACACACACATACAGAGTGGAATTAATCAGCATTGGACACACAATTCCAGCTCATCCTAACACACACACACACACACACACACACACGCACACACACATACACACACACTAACACACACATAAATACATACATGCATACGTACGTACATGTACATACATATAAATACACACGCAATATTAATAATCTAGGCACCGTTACACAATGATGACTGCTCAGCGCGTGTGTACTCATAATGCCTGCACGCTCAGTTCATAGTTGGGCGTAGCCCGACCATCGAGTATTGGCGGAAGGTCGGGCTACGCCCAACTACCTAACCCTCACGCCACGGTGTAGCTTTCCTCGGTGAGTCGCTGTCAGAAAGGTCCAAGTTAGAGTCGTTGTAATCTTCTGGATGAGTCGGAGATCGAAATCGAAGGCTGCATACTTGTATTTATGCGAGGCTATTTTGAAATTGTTATGACGTTATCGCCACCTCAAACATTGTCCTTTCTTAAGGACCTTGGCCATCGTCTGCACAAAACCACTGGAGACTCACAATCCTACCAATTCTTACTCCAGCGCCTTTCTGTGGCAATCCAGAGAGGAAATTCCACCTCCGTCTTGGGAACATTAAGTTCCTTTGATGGTTTAGATGACTTTTAGTTCTGTGTGTGAGTGATCGAGTGTGTTAGTGTGCCAGTACATTGTATATGTTAGGTTGTGTTGTTGTTAGCCATATTATAAATATAAAATAAAATAAAAAATAAAAAAATAAAATAATAATAATAATAATAATGGCTGTTGAAACGTTTGGTCATTGGGGTAGGAAGGCTCAGGGTGTATTGTCTAGGTTGGCATCCCACCTGTCAATTAGCCTCTCCCAGCCCAGAGCTGCAATGGTTGCCGACATTTATGGACGTCTCAACATCATCTTGGTGAGGTCGGTGTCCAGAGCCATCCTCTCCAGACTACCACAATCAGGCTGAATTTATTTAGCTAATTGTAACTATGTAACACATTTATTACTCGTATTTGGCGTATGTCATGTATATTTGACAGTTTTAATAATAATAATAATAATAAAATATAAGATTTTGCAAGCGGACCATCAGGTCTGCGAATACAGCATCTCATAGAAGCCACAGAAGTCCCCCTGCCCACCCCCATCTGTGCTTCCCTCAGGGCAGTGATCAACATCCTAGTGGCTGGTGATGCGCCAGCAGGGATTGCCAAGTTCATGGCAGGCGGCTCACTCACAGCCTTGAACAAGAAGAAGGAGGGTGCCACGCAAGATATACGCCCAATTGCCGCAGGGGAAGCCTTACGGCGATTGACAGGGAAATGCCTCTGTATCCTGATGCGAGAAAAGGCTTCAGAGTTTTTCGACTCACACCAGCTTGGCGTGGCCTACCCAGCCGGGGCAGAGAAACTGATTCATAACTTTAGGCGCTGCCTAACAGATCACTGGGGGGATGATGATTTTGTGGTCTGCAAAATTGACCTCAGCAATGCCTTCAATGAAGTGTCTAGGAATGCCCTCCTAACTGAATGTGCAACCCACTTCCCGCTTCTCTTCAAGTGGGTCTACTGGTGTTACGGTCAACACCCCTCCTTGTGGCACCCCATGGGCACACTAGGTTCGGAACAGGGAGTCCAGCAGGGGGACCCACTGGGCCCCTTGCTATTTTCCTTGGTGCTGCACAAACTTGTCCAGTCCATCACAGGAGCTGCCGAATGCTCAGGGCTCACATTCAATTGCTGGTACCTTGATGACGGCATCCTCGCTGGGCCGAAGTCTGCGATCAACCATGCCATTCACCTCATCCAACTGGAAGGCCCTCCCCTGGGGCTGAGAATCAACATAGCCAAGTGTGAACTGTATTCCCGCAGCAACCTAGAGGGCCTCCCAGTAGACATCAAGAGGTTCAACGAACCCAACATGGAGATCCTGGGGGCCCCTGTTGGCGACATCATTTTTTGCGCCAAGTTCATGGCTCAGAAACGGGCCAGGGCAGCCAGGTTATTGACCCAGCTGACGGAGGTGGGTTCCATCGACCCCCAAATTGCCCTCCTCCTCCTGCGCCATTGCGCATCCTTTTGCAAGTTCGTTCACCTGGCTCGCTCCACGCCGCCACCCCTCATCTCTGATGGCCTGGCCCTTTTTGACGCTGATGTTCGCCGCCACTTTTCTGACTGTGTGGCAATTGATGCCTCAGACTCGGTGTGGCAGCAAGCCCAACTGAGCCTTAGCAGGGGCGACTTAGGACTCCGCAAATTGGCATTACACTGTTCGGCTGCCTTCCTGGCCTCCGTTAACAAGGCAGGATGCACAACCCCACCTGATGAGTTCACTGCACGCACTGTCGCCATTTTCAACAGCTTGGTTCCCACTGCACACTCCATCTCAATGGAATCTTTGCAGACTTCAACCATTCATCAAAAAGACCTATCCGCCAGGATTGAAGACCACCAATTTGACCAGCTGTTCCTCGCTGCTACCCCTGCCAACCGTGCTCGCCTGCTCTCGGTCGCATCCTGCCACGCTTCATCCTGGTTGTCGGTCATCCCGGCTAGGGGCCTCAACCTGCACATGGACCCAGCCGAGTTCCAGGTGGCCCTCAAATGGTGGCTGGGTGTTGACACGTCACCACACCTTCGGTGCCCTCATTGCCCTGACCACCAGTTGGACCCTCTTGGTCACCATGCCTTGACGTGCCGGGGAGGCGGGGACGCTGTCCTGCGCCACAACAGCCTGCGTGATGTCGTTGCCCAATTCTGCCACAGGGCTCGCCTGGGTGGTCAACTCGAGGTGGGAGGAGGAACTAAGGCTGATGGTTCCCGAAGCCGGCCAGCCGACTACCTGGTGCCCAATTGGTCCACAGGCAAACCAGCTGCTTTCGATATCACTGTGACCTCTCCGCTTAACCCTATTTCTTTGCCCGAAGCGAAGGTCACTGGTGGTTCTGCAGCTCGGATGGCTGAGATGCGCAAACACATATCCAACGACCCCAAGTGCAGGGCCTTGGGGTGGGTTTGCATTCCACTGGCCGTCGAGACCTATGGGTGCTGGGGAACAGAAGCCAGGGACTCCTTATCTCGTCTAGCAGCTCGGCTGGCCTTACAGCTACATTGCAGCAAGTCCAAAGCCTTGGTCAGCATTTACCAACGACTCAATCTCACTTTGGTTCGCTGCGCAGCCAGGGCCTTACTTTCACGTGTCGGCACCCAGACCCCAGAGGGTTAACAACTTTAGTTTAGGACTCCCTCGTGATTTCACTTTGTTTATGTTATTGGTACATATGTGTATTTGTAATTGTAATTTTATAATAATTATAAAAATAATAATAATAATAATAATATCAGCAGCGTTGTTACAATATGCCGTGCTGTAGCTGCAACGGAAGGAACGCCATATGTAAGGGCTGTTCATGCGCTAGGAAGAACATTCCGTGCTCTGATTGCTATCCTTGCCGTCGAGGGAAGTGCAGGAACTTAATCACGTCGCCCGAGCATTTATCTAGTATCTCGACGCTACCACCTCCCTCCCCGTCATCCATAGCTTCTTCTGGTGATGATCTGCCTCCAGACTCCGCATCACCGCGACTTCTTTCAGATCCATCATCACCATCACATTCACAGCAGCTGTCCGCATGGCCTTCTGCTCATTCACAGCAGCTGTCTGCCGTTCCTATGTCTTAATTCGCGTCCGCCTTCACCATCGGCCACTTGCTGCAAATGCCACTCCTCTGGTGCCCGCTGCACGACTTGCAAGTGCTGTCGGGAAGAGCGCCCATGTGTGAACTGCTACCCTGGGAGAAGGGGGAAATGCGCTAACCGCATAGCTTCCCCAAACGCCATCATCCTACCCGCATCATCGCCGCAACCAGACCCAGAACATTCGCCATCACTTCCGAGCCCCCCAGCATTGTCCTGCACCCAAAGACCGCATTTGTTACAATCTCCTGCTTTCCAACCAGAATCATCCTCTTCTTTGCAACAGCCTGCTCCATTACCCCAGTGGGCCCCTTCAAACTCACTGCAACCACAGCAGCAGCTGCCTGGCCCCTCACATATGCCTATTGCATATTCACCACTGCAATCGCCAGCCAACCGAAATAATAATTTTCACCTCCAGTCCTCCGCGACCTCCTTGGCCACCCCCGTCAGAAAGGAATGCATTGTTGATGGCTGCCAAGCTTTGGTTGCCCCATCCATGTGGCGCAACCACATGTCCATCCATGCCAACGGAACTCTCCCTGGAGCTGTTCCTTCAGAGTGGTTGTTGGCGCAAAATCTGTTCGTATGCCCACACTGCTACCAGTTGGTAGCCAACTCCAGACATTCTACCCACTTGCAACAGTGCACACAGAGCCAGATCGTGAACATTTCACACTCATTCCCTTCAATACAAGACTCAAATCAGGAGCTTCCGACTTTTGCAGAGGTGTGTCAGCTTAATCACCCAACACTGCGCTTTGTACCAGCTAAAGCCAGACCTGCCTTTGCACGGGCATTGTCTTCAACTCTGAAAGATATTCTCCTTCATAACACAGAAGGAACTTGGTTGAAGCTCTTCATGCTCCCAAAGTGTGTCCTCCCTTCCCTTAAACACAAAGGAGTCACCAACCCCCACACATCTGTTGAGTCCCTCTGCAAGCTTTGGCTTGACAATGACCTTATCACCCTCTGGGCAATGGCAAAAAACAGGGCCAATGACCTCAGCTCCACAAAGGGTCATCTCACATCTAATAACACCAAACAAACTGTCTCCTCTGCTGTTTCCCTGGGCCAAGCAGGGTTACTGGGTAAAGCTTGTCGAATCTTGTTGTCCAATGGCACTGCTCCAATCACTGACAACACGCTACACTTGTTACAAGACAAGCATCCTTCCTGCCCAGTTCCTTTATCTCCAGTATCCTCTTCTGAACCTGTTACACTCAGTCCTTCCTTTGACATCCTTCACATCCTGAGATCTTTCCCAAAGGGCACCTCTGCAGGCCCTTCAGGACTCTCTGTGCAACACTTGCTGGATGCAGCTTCAGTTCCCCTCCACTCACCAATCTGTGCCACCCTACGAGGAGTTGTTAATGTCTTGGCATCTGGTAAGGCCCCCAAATCTGTCTCACCCTTCTTAGCTGGTGCTAGACTGATTGCCCTAAATAAAAAGAATCCCAGGGAAAGTAGTGCTCTCACTGATGTTAGACCCATTGCTGTTGGGGAAACTCTACGCAGACTGACAGGTAAGTGCATCTGTGCAATTATGAGGGATAGGTTTTTGCCATTTTTCCAACCATCTCAGTTTGGTGTAGCATGCAAGGCAGGTGCAGAGAAAGTTGTCCATAGCGTGAGAAAGTGCGTTGAAAATGACTGGGAGAGTGGAGACTTTGCAGTTTTCAAGGTGGATATGTCAAATGCATTCAATAGGGTATCCAGACAGGCTGTCCTTGATGAGTGTGGTCTCTTCTTTCCTGAATTGCTGCCCTGGGTGTCATGGTGCTATGATTCACACTCCATTCTGTGGCACCCCAAGGGTACAATCAGCTCACAGTCAGGTGTGCAGCAAGGGGACCCGCTGGGCCCAATGTTGTTTGCTCTTGTTCTTCGGAAGCTTGTTTCAAGCATAGAAGCAGATGATGGTTGCTTTGACCTCAGTCTAAATTTGTGGTATCTAGATGATGGCGTGCTCGCAGGTGAGAGGTCAGCAGTAGTGCGTGCCCTGCATTTGATTGAAGAGCTAGGACCACATTTAGGGCTTCACATCAATCTCCCCAAATGTGAAATGTTCAGCAAGAATGGCAACTCCCACTTTCCAGATACAGTAAAGTCCTCCATCCTTCCTCATTTGGAGATCCTGGGGTCACCAATTGGGGACTTTATATACTGTTCTCGTTTCTTTGCTGAGAAATGCAGCCTTTTTAGGGCTTTGCTGAGAGCCCTAACTGATGTCTCTGCTGTTGACCTCCACGTTGCCATTTCACTTCTCCGCACGTGTGGGGGTTACTGCAAGTTTGTGCATCTAGCTAGAACCACACCTACAAGCCTCTGCTCTGACTCCCTAAAGCTCTTCGATGAAGAGATGAGAGTTTGCTTTTCTTCTTGCCTAGCAGTAGATGTGCCTGACACTCAGTGGCATCAAGCTCAACTTTGCCCTAAGCTAGGTGGGCTAGGCCTTTGCTCCCTCTCTCTTCACTCGTGTGCTGCCTTTATCTCTTCACTAGCAGCCTCAGACTTAGGGAGCCCGAACAATGTTCATCTACAGCAAGCTGTTTCCCATTTTAATGCCCTGGTTTCTCCACAGGACTCTCTTACTATGGAGGCAGTGCTTAACACTCCCCCTCAACAGAAAGCCCTATCTTTCAAACTTGATACCCACATGTTCCAAGCTCTAGTTTCTTCTGCGTCACCAGCCAACAAAGCTCGCATACTCTCAGTATCTGCACCCCATGCAAGTTCTTGGGTCTCTGCCATCCCTTCTGTAGGCTTGAACATGCATCTGGATACAGAAGAGTGCCAAGTGGCTATCAGATGGTGGCTAGGCCTCAACACATCAACCGCTTCTTCTTGCCCCTTCTGCCCTGGAGCTGTACTTGATCCTCTTGGTCACCATGCAACCTCATGCCGGCATGGTGGAGATGTGGTCACCCGTCACAACCACCTTAGGGACACCTTTGCCGAACTCTGCCACCGAGCTCACCTGCCTGTAAGGGTTGAAGTGGGATATGGCCTATCTAGAGATCATATCAACACATGTCCAGCTGATGTGTTGGTTCAGGGTTGGGATAGAGGCAAGCCAGCTGCCTTTGATATAACGGTCACTTCACCGCTCACTCCTGCCACCTTAAGAGATGCCAGTACTTCCTCAGGGGCAGCAGTCCATGCTGCAGAATGTAGAAAACATTCCACCAATGATGCCAGGTGTCAGGAGCTGGGGTGGGTGTGCATCCCACTGGCTGTGGAGACCTTTGGGCATTGGGGAAAGGAGGCCCAAACTGTGTTCTCACGCCTAGCATCTTTACTGTCCATCCACCAAGGTCGCCCCAAATCTGTTGCCCTGTTTGACATCTACAGCAGAATGAACATGTGCCTGGTCAGATCAGTATCCAGGGCCATCATGGGCAGAGTGGTAGTTCTTTAGGACATTTATGTGTAGTATAGTGTAGTGTAGTGTAGTGTAGTGTAGTGTAGTGTAGTGTAGTGTAGTGTAGTGTAGTGTAGTGTAGTGTAGTGTAGTGTAGTGTAGTGTAGTGTAGTGTAGTGTAGTGTAGTGTAGTGTAGTGTAGTGTAGTGTAGTGTAGTGTAGTGTAGTGTAGTGTAGTGTAGCCTGAGTTAGTTTTTTGTACTTGTGAGTTGTGTACGTAATGTTATATTTCCTAATAATAATAATAATAATAATAATAATAAAATAATAAAAAAAACAAAGCTACTTGGCTCGCTCAATTCCAACCAACTTGGTATCAGATGCTTTCAAGCTCTTCGATGATGACATCCACCACTGTTTCATGGACTGCATAGGTTTTGAAATGTCAGATGAGGCATGGTGTCAGGCCCAACTTGGCCTTAACAGTGGTGGTCTTGGGTTGCGCTCACTGTCCCTACACTCCAGCTCAGCTTTTATTGCTTCCTTCTGCTCCTCTGGGGTGTATGATACAGATGACATACACCTTACAAATGCCTTGGACCACTTCAATTCTACTGTTGCTCCAATTGAGAAACTATCTGTCAATTCTGTGGTTTCCTCACCTGTCAGTCAGAAGCTTCTGTCTTCAAAAGTAAACGACTATTGCTTTCAAGTCCTCTTTGATGAATCCTCCCCTGCTAACAAGGCTCGGTTGCTATCAGTTTCAGCCCCCCACGCGACATCCTGGTTATCAGTTATTCCCTCCACATCCCTAGCTCTCCATCTTGACCCAATTGAATTCAGGGTAGCTGTCAAGTGGTGGCTAGGCCAAGATACCTCCCAGGGCTCTCAGTGTGCTTTCTGCCCTGCCCACAGTCTGGACCCTCTTGGACACCATGCATTAACATGCAAATGTGGGGGTGATGTTATTACACGCCATAATGCTCTCAGGGACACTTTAGCGCACTTTCTTCACCGTGCACATGCTTCAATCGAAGTTGAAGCTGGTGCTGGGCTCTTTCCTGACCATTCACAGTCACGGCCTGCTGATATTCTCGTGAAGCATTGGAACCATGGAAGGCCCGTTGCCCTGGACATCTCCGTTGTCTCACCGCTAAATCCTTCAACTTTAGCTGAAGCGGGAGCAACGGTTGGTGCAGTCCTTGAGGCAACGGAGAGGAGGAAACACCAGGCCAATGATGTAAAGTGTTTAGCTTTAGGGTGGGTCTCAACCCCTCTAGTAGTTGACTCCTATGGGGCTTGGGGTAACGAAGCTTCAATATTTCTGGCTCAGATAATTGCTAGGCTTGCGATCCACAAGTCTCTGCCAAAGGCACAGATATCTTTTGAGCTTTTCGCAAGCTTGAGCATTTGCCTAACAAGAGCGAATGCCAGAGCCATCCTCCGTAGAATCCCATCTTAACTGTAGTGTGTTTATATATAGCAAGTGTTGTGTGTATGAGCTTATATTATACATTATTATAATTATTATAATAAAAACAAATAAATAAAAAAATAAAAATAAAAATAATAATAATAATAATAAAAATAATAATAAAATCACTGTAGCTCATTTCTTCCCACGATGCTATTTTCTGTCGAAGCCCACTCTGCTACTCAAAAATTTGCCCACCAAAATGGCGACTAATGATTTCATAATAAACGTGGGCAACGGTAACTATATTCATACGATAATGGTTTCGCGCCGCAACTGGTCTATTGCCATCACTCGCCCAACATGGACACTGCGTAAAAACTGTTAATTGTTAATGTTGTACTGTATTAGTTATACAGCAGATGCTATAACATCACGTATAACGTCAGTATAACATTCCGCGGGCAGCATAATACTGGCATGCTGTATAATTTTCCTCGTTTCCAGGCTTTATAGTAAAACAAGATGGAGATACGAGTACGTGTAACTATACCTATTTGCATTAGGCTCTGCATGTGTTCGCATTTTAAAAACGACCAAATATAAGTGCAGCGAACTGTTGAATCAAGGTGACAAAGTGTGCATCAATGAGAGCTAGGGAATCTGTTGTCTGGTCACAAATAAACAATTATAATTATAATTAAATAATACCTGTTATTATGTAATTTTATAATTATAATTTTAAATATTAGTTTAAATCGCGCTGAATATTAAAATAAAATTTGGTATTTCAGTTGACTCGAATTCAGCTCTCGCATAAACGTTAACTTTGGTGGGGTTATAAGTCTGTAATTAGGTACTTTAATAAATTGCGTTTGCGTAGGCGGAAACTGGTAATCTAAATCTCGTCGAAAATTGTGACCGTATTTAGGATTTCTCTACGAGTGCTTAAGAAGACGCGTGCTTTCAGTGGTAGCCATTTTCAGCTTGTTCGCTTCACACATAACAACGATAACTACAATAATGTAAATAATTGTAATGTTATTCATCCGAAAATGACTGATTTTAGGACCCAACCTTTCGAGGCTAACTTTTTTGCGACAAAGTAAACGAAAGTTGACATTAAACGAGCATTTCAGATAGATATATCTGTTTTCTATGCATTGTGAATTTACGGTAGCATAAACACAACACGATACGAGACAAACAGCTAAACGCGTCTCCCCCTAAAACAGCACATTTGCAGCCGCGGTCCTCAAACTGTTTACCGCATTCAACATTTGGCCCGACCAAGTGATATAGCTATGTGCGTGGTAGTTATATGCCAACGTTCAGTCTCATCCGTTTCCGAACGGAGGAGAAATGAGCTAGAATTACTTTTGCTGAACGAGGGGCACACATTTCCAAAAATAGAAACCAAGAAGTCACGTGACAAGTTTCAATTTCAAACTCTTGTAGACAACTAGTTTGCCAACCAAACTGCATTGTTAGAATTTCATTAGTTCATACCATTATTGTTAAAACCAATTCCAAACATTGAAGAGCAGGAATGTCATGTACCACGGTTTCCACTGTAGACCTCAGCGTGGCCACGCTAACTTAGATCAGGACACGCCCATCTAGGTATGTGGTTAGGCCAAGCGATTTAGGCCTATGTAGGTAGCTGTGGTTGTGTACTGAGTGCATCTGGTGTGATATCGATGTGGGTAGCTGTGGATGCATGCTGTACTGATCTGGTGTAATGTGGGTAGTTGTAAGAGGGTGTCTGGTGTGATGGAGGTAGCTGTGGTTGTGTGATGGGGTTAGCTATGGTTGTGTGCCTCATGAGGGCACTGGTGTGATGGGGGTAAGCATTTTTGTGTGCTGAGGGCATCTGGTGTTATGGTTTAGCTGTACGAGGGTATCTGATGTGATGTGTACATTTAGGTGGCTCAGTGAGCAGAAAACCTGAATAACCTAGGTATTCGGCTGGCAAATTGTCAAAACCTATTCAGAAAAATCAATTAGTGCTTTAAAAGTATTCGGAAAAATCGATTTTCATTATTCAGGGGAGGTTACACACCCTACACTGTGTCCTGCTAGCTGCTGGATGAGCTGCTGATTGTGCAGGTCCCAGACTGCACTGGTGCCATCATTACAGCAACTGAAGCACTTCTGCAGCATAAGGCATGACATGTGCACATGTCATGCCTTATGCTGCAGAAGTGTTTCAGTGCATGCACAAGCAAGCTTATACATACAATGACACAAATCAACATGCACACAAGTATACAGAAAATCTCAAGATCCTTCCTAAATTATATACTGTGTGAAAATGAAAATCGAGATTTTTAACAACTCCTAAATGGAAGTAGCTAAATATAACTTATCCACCCTACATTTATTAACATTAATATTATTAACTTGAAATGCGTGAACATTGTATCGTGATTTAGTGATTTTAGGCAAGTTAAAATTCAAACAAATATTGGAGCTGCCCGATGTAGGAAGTTTGGTTGAGAAAGAACCCAATGTCATTAAGAATCTGCATAAGAGCCCTCAAAGTTGAGGTGGGCGAGGTGCATGGATAAATTTTTCATCACACCTTTTTGACAAGGAAAGCATGCTAAGAACGAATCAATGTCATTGTCATGACTAATTGGTATGTTGAGAAAATGGTAATACTGAAAATGATTATACATGTAAACTCCATATTACGTAACGATTACGCATATCGGTTACATGCTTTATTTAATACCTGAATATGTTCTTCCAGGAAATCCTACACCCATTGGTATAATTGGCGCTCTTTGGAACCGTTCCTATATCGTGAGTTATACTCACCCAGGAAAGAAGACGACTATGGGTTTGGCGACTTGAACAAAGCATGTAAATGATCGTCCTTCCATTCTGGTTCGATAGCTAAACTGTCTGTTTCTCGGTTCGTGAGTTATACGCGGGTAGCGGTTTAAAAAATGATTTCATGATACGGCACAAATCCTATATGGAACCTAGAAGTAGAACCTACGCTTAAGGTGAAATAATAAGAAATGTTGATACCCTACATTTGAATGTCTGTACGACTGTATGTTTTTAATTATATGTTGTTGCTAAATATTATTTGACATCAGTGCACATTATAGACAGACTGTTAATTAAGTAATAATTATTGGTACAAATTAGAAAACATGCTAAAATTAATGCCATCTTTAAAATAATTGATTAAATACCCCTTACACAGCTGCTGAAACCAGGAAGTAGGAGAAATATGCTCTGCTGACCAAATCCCACCATTTTGTACCAATCGCAATTGAGACATCAGGACCTTGGCCCTGATGCTCTCAGTTTGCTCACTGATATCAGCAGGCGTCAGCAGAGCATGACACATGACCACCAGTCCCTCCCATTCCTTCTCCAGAGAGTGTCCATTGCACTACAGCACGGCAATGCTGCCTCTGTATAGGGTACCACAAGTAGCATGTAATTTATATACATGTAGTGTAACCCTGTGGATCCAATGTACATAATGATTGTACCTTTCCAGTTGTAGATGTATAAATTGTCTATGTTAAATACTATGATATGTTTATGACAAAAAAATAATATCCCTTTTAAATTCTCAAAATCCCAAGTACAACAAAAATCAGGATTTGAATTTTGAATTAGTTAATTAAATGCAGTTAGTTATAGCAACCTATCCGCCCTACATAAAAAAATATTAACCTGAAAGGTGTGGGCATTGTATCTTGATATTGTGGTTTGAATTTATTAAAATAAATCAGACAATTTGAGATTTTGCTCACCTTAAGGCAGGATGTGGTTTAGGCAGTGATGAACTCAGAACTGTCCTCCATATATTCTAGTGACTAGCTGGGATATTAAAGATACTGCTTGTTTTGACATCACAGCAACGTCATCGCTAGGTCCCTAAATTGTTCAGTTCTCAATGCGAAGTACATGTACATGTAATCTGCTAATATGAATGTAAATAATATTTTGTTTCTGGGGCATGAAATGCTTTCTCTTACATAGCCTACCCTAACTGCACGTTTTGTGTAATCTTTCTGTTACATGGAAAAAAAAAACATCAATGCACGAAGCTTTAGATGATTGCCAGCTGATCTCCTCCTTCCTTCTATTTGATCACCAGGAGCATAGCCTTCATGTTCAGGCACTTCAGTTAGTTCAGTATTCATATTCATATTTCCTGTGCATTCCATGATTCTTCGCAGACTCTTCAGCACGGTTGGACCATCAATTGATCTTCATGCATTCCACTTTGTTTTAATATTCCAATGTATGTATATTGAGTGTTAATAGAATTATGTTAACTTTCAACTTACATTATTCATAATTATTATGACATGCTGGTAAACTAAAATTATTGTTGGTACCAAGTACTTATTAACTGCAATTCATAATTTGCAGATGATGTACTTTAGCACCATATAATATTTAGGATTTAGTGATAATGCCGGTGTGTATGGAAAATTTTCAATCAGATTGTTCAAGAGGGGAAAGAACCTTAATAATTACTACTGAAGCACATATCAGCTTTTATTATATAACTATCAAGCACTTATATATGGAGGGACACCCAGGTTCACCCCTATCTCAGCCACAACCGGTGTTGGAAGGGTTTTTTCTCTATATATTTGTACTATTATGGCTTTAGTATCGTTTAAATTTTGTCCCAGACCTCTGGTCTGATGCTCTCCATTTGCTCACTGATATTAGCAGGTAGCATGCATGACACATGACCACCAGTCCCTCTCATTCCTTCTCCAGAGAGTGTCCATTGCATTTCAGCATGGCAATGCTGCCTCTGTATTGGGCACCACTAGTAACATGTAGTTTACCGGCATAATGGGCATAATGTATCCCTGTGCATTTGCTAACTAGTGTAGCTCTGTAATATTTATAAATTCATGAAACACGGAAAATAAGGCATACAGAAAATTATAAGCATACAGGAATACATACAAGATACATATAGAGCATATTATACAAATGTGAAAACCTATTATAATAAATCATCGCCTGGACCATCCTTACAGCCTCTAGCAGAGCTCTAGCATTTGCCCTCACCAGAGTTATGCTAAGATTTCCATAGAGTCGAGTGACAGCCTGGGATTTGAAACAACGCAGCTGACAAGCTAGACGTGATCCAAGCCGAGATAGAGTTTGCCTGGCTTCCGATCCCCAAGACCCCTAAAGTTCTACTGCAAGGGGGATACAAACCCAACCCAACTCATTACACTTGGGGTCATTATTAACATGCTTTCTCTGTTCTGCTGCATAAGCTGCAGATCCCAGCTGTCACACTCGCTTCGGAAATTATTTCAGCATTGAGCGGTGATGTGACAGTAAGGTCAAGTGCAACTGGTTTGCCCAATGACCAGTTAGGAATCAGAACATCAGCTGGTCGTGTCATGCACATCTCCAATCCCCATCCACTTCCCATCTCTACCTGACAGCCAACAAGTGCCAGGTGACAATACTCTACTAAAACATCCCTTAATCTGTTGTGGCATGTAACCACATCACCACCACGTCTGCATGTCAGGGAGTGATGGCCAAGGTGGTCCAGTGAATGGTTAGGGCAGTACTCGCATGTAGATCCTTCCGAGACACCAATGCCTAACCACCATTTCAAAGCAATTTGAAATTCATTGGGTTCAAGGTGGGAATGTGATCCAGGTGAGGGTATTACAGATAACCAAGCTGAAGCATGGCGTGATGATATAGAGTGTAGACGAGCTTTATCAAGCATGGAGGCAGAGTTATACAGTTCCATGAACTGAAGGTCTTCGAGCTTGGAAGACAGAACTTTTTGCCCATGCACTGAGTCTGTGATGTCAATGGCTGAGATGGAGTCAGATGTAGAAAGGATGGCATTAAATAAAGTAATAATTGAAAAAAGAAATTTAACTTAGTATAAAAGACAGTAAGAAATTTTGCACTATTCTGTTAATTGGTTACCTATCGGAAATATTTTTAAGATTAGTTTTAACTAGTTTTGGATGTTGAATACCTGGGTTTCGTTTTCAAAGTACAAGGTAACTTGTATAAATTATTTTAGAACAAACTCAATGAAACAACTAAAAATATGTAAACAGTATTCCTGTGGCATGGACTATGGCTATAAGATAATAATTGCTGATGTAAAGACTTACATTTTATTTCTTTCAATATTAGCACAACGGAAGTTGTAATGGCGGCAAAAATGTTTAGGAGTAAACCTCATTTCTCGACGTGGTGTGTTGTATAAAAAGGTTTTTATTCTCCATTGTGGATGGTTTCTGGCTGACATCTGCCTGGGCCGGCCTGGCGGAATGATATAATTTTAATGGTATACATGTAGTAGTGGTGTCAAGCATTATCAGGTCATAATTCTCGTAATTCCCGGGTGAAATATTTTAGACTTCATGTAGATGTTGGGGTTATTATATAGGTCTCGTTCCAGTCAGTAATATAATACGCGTTTGGGGATTAATTAATTATTCTACCGGTATAGTATAGTATATAATAGTATTAGTTTTTGCGATTAATTCTGATTATAGCTGTCATGACGTCACTGCACTGCACTGAGTAGTGTCAGTTGGACAGGGCCACAGGGGCGTCCTATCTTTGAAGTGCCAACTAGAGCGCTCCAGCTGTACAGCCATGTACCTTGAGAGAGCTCACGTGCACTAGAGTATCTCCGGCGCCGCGAGGCTGACAAGTAGGACAATGGCTTTGTTTTCGTTCACTGCATGCTGGACATTGCTGGTCCGCGAGGGCTGAAATAACGTTGCTGGCCATGGTCGACTTTCTTCTCCGTTTAACGGTGTTCGACTTGACTCCAAGCCATCCAAATGGTAAGTGACATATCCTAGCTTTACTTTCAAATTACCACTGGACACATTCCGCTGACTCACCACACCTCGATACGCCTTGCGCGCCTGACAGGTCGAGAGAGGGCCGGCATCCGAGCAATACAGGCATTCGCTTCTGGAAACCGTCCAAATGGCACCGCAGAAGTGTGAAGAGCCACCGTCCAAAATGTAGACACTACTACTACCAGGTCATCCTTTTGGTGTGCTGAGCTAACGTACACGTGTAGTTATGCGTGTGCATGGGCATGACACTTGTACGTAGTACGTGCATTTATACGTACATGTTATCTAATGTAGTAGTAATGTATATACATAAGGGTACCAATAAAACAAAATTAGCATAATTCCCAACCTTTAGAATTCTACATTCATAGCTAGCTGCTATGTTCTATAATAACTTGGTATGTGTTCTGCAATAACTTGGTGTCCTATTTAATAACTTGGTGTGTTATGTTGGTGTGTTCATATTATGTATATAACTAGGTACTTCAATATTTTTTTCAAATTGGGATTTACTTAGCAAAATTAATATCATTAGAAAGAGTAAAATTTGTGTTACAAAACGACATATTTGGATTGAATCTGCGTTGTAAATATCAGTAGTTATAACGTCTCAAACATCAATCTTTATGCGGTAGATAATGTACGCAGAATGATTGGAGCGGTAAAAAAAATTGTGACGGTTGTGCTTACCTTGCATGCATCTCACGTAACTCTGCAAATTATTGAACCAAAGTCATTTGACACATAAAAGGGACACACATAATGAATATAATGCATCTAAAAACCTATTTCATCTACATACAACTCTCCAGTAATGAAATCTACCAAGAATGCAAAAAGTGTCATTGTAATGTTATCTCCTTCTTCTTCATATTCTCCAGGTTTCCAATAAAAAGCTGTAAAATTTAGTGATTTTGGACTTTGATGAACATTTTAGAGAGGTTATGTGGCCTTCATATAGCATGTTTTGTCCATTCACAAACCACATGTGTTGAAAGTAATGCATGTATGTTTGCTCAGGCTTGTATTTAAATATTAAATTTTTGTCTCACCGTCTAAAACCATTGCAAGTTTTTTTTCTCTAGCCTGTCTCGAAAACTAGATTGTTTTTCAGTTTGTGTGTGTGTGTGTGTGTGTGTGTGTGTGTGTGTGTGTGTGTGTGTATGTCTTTATCTTGCTGCTGTTTCTGCCAAACAGTCCTCATTTTGCTTGCCTGTAGAATACCATAATTATTAATTTATTTATTTTACAATACATATATAATTATGCACAAGTAAAAGAGGAAACATAAACAACAAGACAACAGAACAAAAGAATGAAATAAAAGTTTTAATCCAATTTTGGCAATTCTGCCGGTAGCCCAGCACCAT
This sequence comes from Spongilla lacustris, assembly GCA_949361645.1. Lineage (NCBI taxonomy): Eukaryota > Metazoa > Porifera > Demospongiae > Spongillida > Spongillidae > Spongilla > Spongilla lacustris. The sequence goes on from OX442418.1 coordinate 1,475,254, forward strand.
CATCATCCATTCCAACACCACTTCTCCACTTGGTGCGAGAACCATGCAAGCAGAGATTTGTTGCTCGAAGTATTGCAAAACTCAGCTTTGCATGCAGCCATCCTGTATATTAATATATATCACAGTAAAAACAGATGAAGGATTTCACTCCAAACGGCTAACTATGTCACTCCAAATCATAGCCGCTGAATTGTACTATTTTATCCTGTCAGTTCTTGCCTGGTTTTATTTGACAGCCAAGCTAAAGTTCTGTTAATTCTGGTTTTAACCTTTCCATCTACAAATCCAAGTTTGGTGTTTTGGGATCTTCTTAGATGGTGGACTGCCAATCCAAGAGTCTTCTCTGCACTAGCAGGTCCATGCACCATCAATATATTCTCCCATTTGTTTCTCCTAATAACTTCTATTGTGCTAGTTATAAGCTGCAACAAAATATCACCAAGGCATTCTTTATCGGGAAGGTGGACTGAGTGCAGTATACTTCTCAGGCTACTTAGCACCTCATCTGACGTTTCATCAATAGGCATGTACCAAATACATCACTTCTTGACTCCAATATTTGCATAGAAGAATTCTTGAACATGCAAAGATTTTTTTCAAACATAATTGAACATGTGGAATGCTGTCAAGATTGGACAATTGTTGATTGCCATACAGATGTTGCCAGTCACGAATTTACCTATAAGACCTATTGCTTGCAATTGTAAGAAAAGATGGTCATATTTGATATTTTTCTGTAGGGCTGACCGTAAACTGGTTGTGTTATGACAGAATGCATCCGAATTCAAAGAAAGCTTCTATCTTAAATGGTACAGCATGCACGCCTGATAAATGAAATACTATGTGAAACTGATTTCCCACATATCGGGCAATAAGTCATAACGCATACGCATACATGTATACTGATATATTGGGTACTGTTCAGCCTGGGAACGAGATCCCTTTGAAAATAAGCTCTGGGAATCACCCAAGCCTAACCTCTATTTTATGCAAAGACAGGTTATCATAGGATGTTTTATTATGCACTCTGTTTATCTGCGCCTCTCTAATAATAAGGTGAGCTATATATAGAGATACTTTAAGATTGATCAATATGAAACCAAAAACACACTACTCTCACTTGACGTGACTATTTCCACTAAATTGAGCACTTCACAACACAGTGTTACTAATTTAAAGCTTTAGAGTAGCGATTTGGAAGTGTTTCGAGCCACAACGCACGCCCTATTGGATACCCCCTTGGGAATCAGCGGGAAGTTATGGTATTAAACATACAGGTTTAGTTAAACCCAGAGAGCAAACACCTCATTTCTTTGATCGCGCCTTTTAATGCCAAAAGGAAATACACTAATAAACCCAAGTGACTATTTTTCTATGCGCCAACATCAACTCGATGCATTACGTCTAATTAAATTTGACAACAAAAAAACTTCTAAGAGGAATCCAAAAGTAACCCAAAATACTATTTCATTGGCGTGAGCTGTCTTCCGATCTGTCACTATGCAATACCTGAATTCAAGTTTTCGGTCACAATTTTTGTCGTGTAATACGGTCACCTGTTTTACGTGCGATATTGAAGTGCCTAATATAACTGGGTGTGTTCTTGATGTGTTCTGTAATGACTTGGTGTGTTCTTTAATAACTTCATTATTTTCATGTGCCTTTAATATTCATTCATTCATATCCTGAAAAAGATACATTAAACGCGGATAACCAATGCCAAGGTAACGCCATTAGCATTCAAAGGTTATTTTCCGCCATAAGCACATACATTAGTTATAAGCAAGTACATAATGTCTGGTAGCACCGCCTATCTGATACATAGGTGATGGCGCGCCACGTACGCCACTGTAGGAATAGTTGTATCGATAATTTGGGTCCGAGTACGAGACTACGACACCATTAAAATGGCCGCCCTGGAGGAGTCACTTTCTTGGGATAACGTTTTAATCGACTTTCTAATACCGTATTTCCTAATTATTCATATTCGTTGTACTTCGCATGCGCGAAAGGAGTGCGCCAATTTCAAAACCATGCTGCATGTATTTTCTTTTTCTGTAAGTGTGGGAAGTTATTGGTTGTTAGCATTAGCGTTGCTGCCTGTTGCTCGTGTCCTTGGCTCAGTACAGTTTGGTCTTTCTTGCGATACATGTATACAAACTACAACTACAAAAGTGAAATAGGTTTGCGGTTGTGTTCGCCTTTGATGTCGCGTGTGTGTTAATATGATTGTATTCATTTTAGTGGGCCATCTTTGGATCCTGGCTCTTGTTTTCAAGTGTACTTTATGCATTATAACAGGAACAATTGCACGTGCTGTTTTTTCCCCTGGCTTCTCGGCGAGCGACGCAAGCAAGCTACCGTTTTGGTGCCTCCGGTAAGTCATTTGCTTTAGTGCAGTTAGAGAACTTGATAAATAATCTTATTGCGTGGCTGCATTTTGTACGTCAGTCTGTTTGAGGCTCTGCTATTTTTATCTCACAGTTTTGGATAACTAGCGCCCATACTTGCATCAGAATGCATCCAACATGACAGGATCACGTGAGTTACACCGATTATAGACATCAGTGACATCATAGACATCAGTGAGGTAGGCGGGGGGACCTACTTGTAGACGTTTTCGCTTTGGCACGGGCTGCTAATGTAGTTAAAATTAAAAGCTTTATTTTTTTATATCGTACTATCAAACCGGTTGCGTACGCGTATTTCAAGTTGTTACGACTGATAGACTTAAATCTTTGAGCACTTTGCGCCATGTTAACCCATTGACGCGAAGTTGTTTCCTCATGCGTGGGCGTACGAACTTACATGACAGAAAAATTCATACAAAAGTAATTTATATTGCTTCTACGTAACATATGTGACTGTGTATTCAGTTGCTATATATCACGTGCGTGAAGACACGTCATCTTATTATCATTTGTGCGCTACGTATACAATAAGTATCGGTTCTATATTTTGAATTGATGTCATGTGACCATCTGTTTTAATTACTACGTAACTTAATACGTACTAGTTAATTGTAAATAGCTAACGTTGCTGTACATGTATACGTTCTCGTCCGATGACCACTGACCTTGCGAAGACATCTCTAGGTAAGTAATATCTCGTACGCAACATTATGACTAAAGTGACATTATAAGTACGTGCATGTAGTTTCGCGCGCGTGTAACATCAATTGCATACCTATACCTCTATACGCATACGTACGTTTTCGTCCGATGACCACTGACCTTGCGAAGACATCTCTAGGTAAGTATTATCTCGTACGCAACATTATAACTAAAGTGACATAAGTACATGTAATTTCGCGCGTGTAACGTCAATTGCATAGCTATACCTCTATACGCGTACGTACGTTTTCGTCCGAAGACCACTGACCTTGCATGCGAAGACATCTCTAGGTAAGTATACACATGCATTACATATCCTTCCCTCCCACACACACATGCACAAACATACACAATTCCATCTCTTATCTTTCTGGTGATAACTGGGGGTTTGGTAAGTGACTACTTAATCTTTAGTTTTATAGTTATTCTGTCTCTGGTCTTTCTTTTTTTGTAATCCTCAATCTATTTATTTATTATTTCTTCATATCATTTTCTTCCAATTATCAATATGTGTGCATGCCATAATGTTTTGTAGTGCAGTTGTCATGGTGGCTATTTCCTAAATTTCAGATCGGCAAGGTCAGAGGTAGCTTATACCTCTGACCTTGCGAAGACCTCACAAGGTAAGTATACACATGCATTACATATCATTCCCTCCCACACACACATGCACGCACACATACACACATCCATCTCTTATCTTTCTGGTGAAGACTGGGGGTTTGGTAAGTGACTACTTAATCTTTAGTTTTAGTTATTCTGTCTCTGGTCTTTCTTTTATAATCCTCAATCTATTTATTTATTATTTCTTCATATTATTTTCTTCCAATTATCAATATGTGTGCATGCCATAATGTTTTGTAGCGCAGTTATCATGGTGGCTATTTCCTAAATTTCAGATCGGCAAGGTCAGAGGTAGCTTATACCTCTGACCTTGCGAAGACCTCACAAGGTAAGTATACACATGCATTACATATCATTCCCTCCCACACACACATGCACGCACACATACACACATCCATCTCTTATCTTGCGGTGAAGACTGGGGGTTTGGTAAATGACTACTTAATCTTTGTTTTGTAGTGCAGTTATCATGGTGGCTATTTCCTAAATTTCAGATCGGCAAGGTCAGAGGTGGCTTATACCTCTGACCCTGCGAAGACCTCACAAGGTAAGTATACACATGCATTACATATCCTTCCCTCCCACACACACATGCACGCACACATACACACATCCATCTCTTATCTTGCGGTGAAGACTGGGGGTTTGGTAAATGACTACTTAATCTTTACTTTTAGTTATTCTGTCTCTGGTCTTTCTTTTATTCATTTTTGTAATCCTCAATCTATTTATTTATTATTTCTTCATATCATTTTCTTCCAATTATCAATATGTGTGCATGCCATAATGTTTTGTAGTGCAGTTGTCATGGTGGCTATTTCCTAAATTTCAGATCGGCAAGGTTAGAGGTAGCTTATACCTCTGACCTTGCGAAGACCTCACAAGGTAAGTATACACATGCATTACATATCCTTCCCTCCCACACACACATGCACGCACACATACACACATCCATCTCTTATCTTTCTGGTGAAGACTGGGGGTTTGGTAAGTGACTACTTAATCTTTGTTTTGTAGTGCAGTTATCATGTTGGCTATTTCCTAAATTTCAGATCGGCAAGGTCAGAGGTGGCTTATACCTCTGACCTTGCGAAGACCTCACAAGGTAAGTATACACATGCATTACATATCCTTCCCTCCCACACACACATGCACGCACACACACAGACATCCATCTCTTATCGTTCTGGTGAAGACTGGGGGTTTGGTAAGTGACTACTTAATCTTTGTTTTGTAGTGCAGATATCATGTTGGCTATTTCCTAAATTTCAGATCGGCAAGGTCAGAGGTAGCTTATACCTCTGACCTTGCGAAGACCTCACAAGGTAAGTATACACATGCATTACATATCATTCCCTCCCACACACACATGCACGCACACATACAGACATCCATCTCTTATCTTTCTGGTGAAGACAGGGGGTTTGGTAAGTGACTACTTAATCTTTGTTTTGTAGTGCAGTTATCATGGTGGCTATTTCCTAAATTTCAGATCGGCAAGGTCAGAGGTGGCTTATACCTCTGACCTTGCGAAGACCTCACAAGGTAAGTATACACATGCATTACATATCCTTCCCTCCCACACACACATGCACGCACACATACACACATCCATCTCATATCTTTCTGGTGAAGACTGGGGGTTTGGTAAGTGACTACTTAATCTTTAGTTTTAGTTATTCTGTCTCTGGGCTTTCTTTTATAATCCTCAATCTATTTCTTCATATTATTTTCTTCCAATTATCAATGTGTGCATGCCATAATGTTTTGTAGTACAGTTATCATGTTGGCTATTTCCTAAATTTCAGATCGGCAAGGTCAGAGGTAGCTTATACCTCTGACCTTGCGAAGACCTCACAAGGTAAGTATACACATGCATTACATATCCATCCCTCCCACACACACATGCACGCACACATACACACATCCATCTCTTATCTCGCAGTGAAGACAGGGGGTTTGGTAAGTGACTACTTAATCTTTAGTTTTAGTTATTCTGTCTCTGGTCTTTCTTTTATTCATTTTTGTAATCCTCAATCTATTTATTTATTATTTCTTCATATTATTTTCTTCCAATTATCAATATGTGTGCATGCCGTAATGTTTTGTAGCGCAGTTGTCATGGTGGCTATTTCCTAAATTTCAGATCGGCAAGGTCAGAGGTAGCTTATACCTCTGACCTTGCGAAGACCTCACAAGGTAAGTATACACATGCATTACATATCATTCCCTCCCACACACACATGCACGCACACATACACACATCCATCTCTTATCTTGCGGTGAAGACTGGGGGTTTGGTAAATGACTACTTAATCTTTGTTTTGTAGTGCAGTTATCATGTTGGCTATTTCCTAAATTTCAGATCGGCAAGGTCAGAGGTAGCTTATACCTCTGACCTTGCGAAGACCTCACAAGGTAAGTATACACATGCATTACATATCATTCCCTCCCACACACACATGCACGCACACATACAGACATCCATCTCTTATCTTTCTGGTGAAGACAGGGGGTTTGGTAAGTGACTACTTAATCTTTGTTTTGTAGTGCAGTTATCATGTTGGCTATTTCCTAAAGTTCAGATCGGCAAGGTCAGAGGTAGCTTATACCTCTGACCTTGCGAAGACCTCACAAGGTAAGTATACACATGCATTACATATCATTCCCTCCCACACACACATGCACGCACACACACAGACATCCATCTCTTATCTTTCTGGTGAAGACAGGAGGTTTGGTAAGTGACTACTTAATCTTTGTTTTGTAGTGCAGTTATCATGTTGGCTATTTCCTAAATTTCAGATCGGCAAGGTCAGAGGTAGCTTATACCTCTGACCTTGCGAAGACCTCACAAGGTAAGTATACACATGCATTACATATCCTTCCCTCCCACACACACATGCACACGCACACATACAGACATCCATCTCCTATCTTTCTGGTGAAGACTGGGGGTTTGGTAAGTGACTACTTAATCTTTAGTTTCAGTTATTCTGTCTCTGGTCTTTCTTTTATTCATTTTTGTAATCCTCAATCTATTTATTTAATATTTCTTCATATTATTTTCTTCCAATTATCAATATGTGTGCATGCCATAATGTTTTATAGCGCAGTTGTCATGGTGGCTATTTCCTAAATTTCAGATCGGCAAGGTCAGAGGTAGCTTATACCTCTGACCTTGCGAAGACCTCACAAGGTAAGTATACACATGCATTACATATCCTTCCCTCCCACACACACATGCACGCACACATACACACATCCATCTCTTATCTTGCGGTGAAGACTGGGGGTTTGGTAAGTGGCTACTTAATCTTTAGTTTTAGTTATTCTGTCTCTGGGCTTTCTTTTATTCATTTTTGTAATCCTCAATCTATTTATTTATTATTTCTTCATATTATTTTCTTCCAATTATCAATATGTGTGCATGCCATAATGTTTTATAGCGCAGTTTTCATGGTGGCTATTTCCTAAATTTCAGATCGGCAAGGTCAGAGGTGGCTTATACCTCTGACCTTGCGAAGACCTCACAAGGTAAGTATACACATGCATTGCATATCCTTCCCTCCCACACACACATGCACGCACACATACAGACATCCATCTCTTATCTTTCTGGTGAAGACAGGGGGTTTGGTAAGTGACTACTTAATCTTTAGTTTTAGTTATTCTGTCTCTGGGCTTTCTTTTATAATCCTCAATCTATTTATTTATTATTTCTTCATATTATTTTCTTCCAATTATCAATGTGTGCATGCCATAATGTTTTGTAGTGCAGTTATCATGTTGGCTATTTCCTAAATTTCAGATCGGCAAGGTCAGAGGTAGCTTATACCTCTGACCTTGCGAAGACCTCACAAGGTAAGTATACACATGCATTACATATCATTCCCTCCCACACACACATGCACGCACACACACAGACATCCATCTCTTATCTTTCTGGTGAAGACAGGAGGTTTGGTAAGTGACTACTTAATCTTTGTTTTGTAGTGCAGTTATCATGGTGGCTATTTCCTAAATTTCAGATCGGCAAGGTCAGAGGTAGCTTATACCTCTGACCTTGCGAAGACCTCACAAGGTAAGTATACACATGCATTACATATCCTTCCCTTCCACACACACATGCACGCACACATACAGACATCCATCTCCTATCTTTCTGGTGAAGACTGGGGGTTTGGTAAGTGACTACTTAATCTTTAGTTTTAGTTATTCTGTCTCTGGTCTTTCTTTTATTCATTTTTGTAATCCTCAATCTATTTATTTATTATTTCTTCATATTATTTTCTTCCAATTATCAATATGTGTGCATGCCATAATGTTTTATAGCGCAGTTATCATGTTGGCTATTTCCTAAATTTCAGATCGGCAAGGTCAGAGGTAGCTTATACCTCTGACCTTGCGAAGACCTCACAAGGTAAGTATACACATGCATTGCATATCCTTCCCTCCCACACACACATGCACGCACACATACAGACATCCATCTCTTATCTTTCTGGTGAAGACAGGGGGTTTGGTAAGTGACTACTTAATCTTTGTTTTTTGTAGTGCAGTTATCATGTTGGCTATTTCCTAAATTTCAGATCGGCAAGGTCAGAGGTGGCTTATACCTCTGACCTTGCGAAGACCTCACAAGGTAAGTATACACATGCATTACATATCCTTTTCTCCCACACACACATGCACGCACACATACACACATCCATCTCTTATCTTGCGGTGAAGACTGGGGGTTTGGTAAATGACTACTTAATCTTTGTTTTATAGTGCAGTTATCATGTTGGCTATTTCCTAAATTTCAGATCGGCAAGGTCAGAGGTGGCTTATACCTCTGACCTTGCGAAGACCTCACAAGGTAAGTATACACATGCATTACATATCCTTCCCTCCCACACACACATGCACGCACACATACAGACATCCATCTCTTATCTTGCGGTGAAGACTGGGGGTTTGGTAAGTGACTACTTAATCTTTAGTTTTAGTTATTTTGTCTCTGGTCTTTTTTTTGTAATCCTCAATCTATTTATTTATTATTTCTTCATATTATTTTCTTCCAATTATCAATATGTGTGCATGCCATAATGTTTTATAGCGCAGTTGTCATGGTGGCTATTTCCTAAATTTCAGATCGGCAAGGTCAGAGGTAGCTTATACCTCTGACCTTGCGAAGACCTCACAAGGTAAGTATACACATGCATTACATATCATTCCCTCCCACACACACATGCACGCACACACACAGACATCCATCTCTTATCTTTCTGGTGAAGACAGGAGGTTTGGTAAGTGACTACTTAATCTTTGTTTTGTAGTGCAGTTATCATGGTGGCTATTTCCTAAATTTCAGATCGGCAAGGTCAGAGGTGGCTTATACCTCTGACCTTGCGAAGACCTCACAAGGTAAGTATACACATGCATTACATATCCTTCCCTCCCACACACACATGCACGCACACATACAGACATCCATCTCTTATCTTGCGGTGAAGACTGGGGGTTTGGTAAGTGACTCCTTAATCTTTAGTTTTAGTTATTTTGTCTCTGGGCTTTCTTTTCATTTTTGTAATCCTCAATCTATTTATTTATTATTTCTTCATATTATTTTCTTCCAATTATCAATATGTGTGTATGCCATAATGTTTTATAGCGCAGTTATCATGTTGGCTATTTCCTAAATTTCAGATTGGCAAGGTCAGAGGTAGCTTATACCTCTGACCTTGCGAAGACCTCACAAGGTAAGTATACACATGCATTGCATATCCTTCCCTCCCACACACACATGCACGCACACATACAGACATCCATCTCTTATCTTTCTGGTGAAGACAGGGGGTTTGGTAAGTGACTACTTAATCTTTGTTTTGTAGTGCAGTTATCATGTTGGCTATTTCCTAAATTTCAGATCGGCAAGGTCAGAGGTAGCTTATACCTCTGACCTTGCGAAGACCTCACAAGGTAAGTATACACATGCATTACATATCCTTCCCTCCCACACACACATGCACACGCACACATACAGACATCCATCTCCTATCTTTCTGGTGAAGACTGGGGGTTTGGTAAGTGACTACTTAATCTTTAGTTTTAGTTATTCTGTCTCTGGTCTTTCTTTTATTCATTTTTGTAATCCTCAATCTATTTATTTAATATTTCTTCATATTATTTTCTTCCAATTATCAATATGTGTGCATGCCATAATGTTTTATAGCGCAGTTGTCATGGTGGCTATTTCCTAAATTTCAGATCGGCAAGGTCAGAGGTAGCTTATACCTCTGACCTTGCGAAGACCTCACAAGGTAAGTATACACATGCATTACATATCCTTCCCTCCCACACACACATGCACGCACACATACACACATCCATCTCTTATCTTGCGGTGAAGACTGGGGGTTTGGTAAGTGGCTACTTAATCTTTAGTTTTAGTTATTCTGTCTCTGGGCTTTCTTTTATTCATTTTTGTAATCCTCAATCTATTTATTTATTATTTCTTCATATTATTTTCTTCCAATTATCAATATGTGTGCATGCCATAATGTTTTATAGCGCAGTTTTCATGGTGGCTATTTCCTAAATTTCAGATCGGCAAGGTCAGAGGTGGCTTATACCTCTGACCTTGCGAAGACCTCACAAGGTAAGTATACACATGCATTGCATATCCTTCCCTCCCACACACACATGCACGCACACATACAGACATCCATCTCTTATCTTTCTGGTGAAGACAGGGGGTTTGGTAAGTGACTACTTAATCTTTAGTTTTAGTTATTCTGTCTCTGGGCTTTCTTTTATAATCCTCAATCTATTTATTTATTATTTCTTCATATTATTTTCTTCCAATTATCAATGTGTGCATGCCATAATGTTTTGTAGTGCAGTTATCATGTTGGCTATTTCCTAAATTTCAGATCGGCAAGGTCAGAGGTAGCTTATACCTCTGACCTTGCGAAGACCTCACAAGGTAAGTATACACATGCATTACATATCATTCCCTCCCACACACACATGCACGCACACACACAGACATCCATCTCTTATCTTTCTGGTGAAGACAGGAGGTTTGGTAAGTGACTACTTAATCTTTGTTTTGTAGTGCAGTTATCATGGTGGCTATTTCCTAAATTTCAGATCGGCAAGGTCAGAGGTAGCTTATACCTCTGACCTTGCGAAGACCTCACAAGGTAAGTATACACATGCATTACATATCCTTCCCTTCCACACACACATGCACGCACACATACAGACATCCATCTCCTATCTTTCTGGTGAAGACTGGGGGTTTGGTAAGTGACTACTTAATCTTTAGTTTTAGTTATTCAGTCTCTGGTCTTTCTTTTATTCATTTTTGTAATCCTCAATCTATTTATTTATTATTTCTTCATATTATTTTCTTCCAATTATCAATATGTGTGCATGCCATAATGTTTTATAGCGCAGTTATCATGTTGGCTATTTCCTAAATTTCAGATCGGCAAGGTCAGAGGTAGCTTATACCTCTGACCTTGCGAAGACCTCACAAGGTAAGTATACACATGCATTGCATATCCTTCCCTCCCACACACACATGCACGCACACATACAGACATCCATCTCTTATCTTTCTGGTGAAGACAGGGGGTTTGGTAAGTGACTACTTAATCTTTGTTTTTTGTAGTGCAGTTATCATGTTGGCTATTTCCTAAATTTCAGATCGGCAAGGTCAGAGGTGGCTTATACCTCTGACCTTGCGAAGACCTCACAAGGTAAGTATACACATGCATTACATATCCTTCCCTCCCACACACACATGCACGCACACATACACACATCCATCTCTTATCTTGCGGTGAAGACTGGGGGTTTGGTAAATGACTACTTAATCTTTGTTTTATAGTGCAGTTATCATGTTGGCTATTTCCTAAATTTCAGATCGGCAAGGTCAGAGGTAGCTTATACCTCTGACCTTGCGAAGACCTCACAAGGTAAGTATACACATGCATTACATATCATTCCCTCCCACACACACATGCACGCACACACACAGACATCCATCTCTTATCTTTCTGGTGAAGACAGGAGGTTTGGTAAGTGACTACTTAATCTTTGTTTTGTAGTGCAGTTATCATGGTGGCTATTTCCTAAATTTCAGATCGGCAAGGTCAGAGGTAGCTTATACCTCTGACCTTGCGAAGACCTCACAAGGTAAGTATACACATGCATTACATATCCTTCCCTTCCACACACACATGCACGCACACATACAGACATCCATCTCCTATCTTTCTGGTGAAGACTGGGGGTTTGGTAAGTGACTACTTAATCTTTAGTTTTAGTTATTCAGTCTCTGGTCTTTCTTTTATTCATTTTTTGTAATCCTCAATCTATTTATTTATTATTTCTTCATATTATTTTCTTCCAATTATCAATATGTGTGCATGCCATAATGTTTTATAGCGCAGTTATCATGTTGGCTATTTCCTAAATTTCAGATCGGCAAGGTCAGAGGTAGCTTATACCTCTGACCTTGCGAAGACCTCACAAGGTAAGTATACACATGCATTGCATATCCTTCCCTCCCACACACACATGCACGCACACATACAGACATCCATTTCTTATCTTTCTGGTGAAGACAGGGGGTTTGGTAAGTGACTACTTAATCTTTGTTTTTTGTAGTGCAGTTATCATGTTGGCTATTTCCTAAATTTCAGATCGGCAAGGTCAGAGGTGGCTTATACCTCTGACCTTGCGAAGACCTCACAAGGTAAGTATACACATGCATTACATATCCTTCCCTCCCACACACACATGCACGCACACATACACACATCCATCTCTTATCTTGCGGTGAAGACTGGGGGTTTGGTAAATGACTACTTAATCTTTGTTTTGTAGTGCAGTTATCATGGTGGCTATTTCCTAAATTTCAGATCGGCAAGGTCAGAGGTGGCTTATACCTCTGACCTTGCGAAGACCTCACAAGGTAAGTATACACATGCATTACATATCCTTCCCTCCCACACACACATGCACGCACACATACAGACATCCATCTCTTATCTTGCGGTGAAGACTGGGGGTTTGGTAAGTGACTACTTAATCTTTAGTTTTAGTTATTTTGTCTCTGGGCTTTCTTTTATTCATTTTTGTAATCCTCAATCTATTTATTTATTATTTCTTCATATTATTTGCTTCCAATTATCAATATGTGTGCATGCCATAATGTTTTATAGCGCAGTTGTCATGGTGGCTATTTCCTAAATTTCAGATCGGCAAGGTCAGAGGTAGCTTATACCTCTGACCTTGCGAAGACCTCACAAGGTAAGTATACACATGCATTACATATCCTTCCCTCCCACACACACATGCACGCACACATACACACATCCATCTCTTATCTTGCGGTGAAGACTGGGGGTTTGGTAAGTGACTACTTAATCTTTAGTTTTAGTTATTCTGTCTCTGGGCTTTCTTTTATAATCCTCAATCTATTTATTTATTATTTCTTCATATTATTTTCTTCCAATTATCAATGTGTGCATGCCATAATGTTTTGTAGTGCAGTTATCATGTTGGCTATTTCCTAAATTTCAGATCGGCAAGGTCAGAGGTAGCTTATACCTCTGACCTTGCGAAGACCTCACAAGGTAAGTATACACATGCATTACATATCATTCCCTCCCACACACACATGCACGCACACACACAGACATCCATCTCTTATCTTTCTGGTGAAGACAGGAGGTTTGGTAAGTGACTACTTAATCTTTGTTTTGTAGTGCAGTTATCATGGTGGCTATTTCCTAAATTTCAGATCGGCAAGGTCAGAGGTAGCTTATACCTCTGACCTTGCGAAGACCTCACAAGGTAAGTATACACATGCATTGCATATCCTTCCCTCCCACACACACATGCACGCACACATACAGACATCCATCTCTTATCTTTCTAGTGAAGACAGGGGGTTTGGTAAGTGACTACTTAATCTTTGTTTTGTAGTGCAGTTATCATGGTGGCTATTTCCTAAATTTCAGATCGGCAAGGTCAGAGGTGGCTTATACCTCTGACCTTGCGAAGACCTCACAAGGTAAGTATACACATGCATTACATATCCTTCCCTCCCACACACACATGCACGCACACATACAGACATCCATCTCTTATCTTGCGGTGAAGACTGGGGGTTTGGTAAGTGACTACTTAATCTTTAGTTTTAGTTATTTTGTCTCTGGGCTTTCTTTTATTCATTTTTGTAATCCTCAATCTATTTATTTATTATTTCTTCATATTATTTGCTTCCAATTATCAATATGTGTGCATGCCATAATGTTTTATAGCGCAGTTGTCATGGTGGCTATTTCCTAAATTTCAGATCGGCAAGGTCAGAGGTAGCTTATACCTCTGACCTTGCGAAGACCTCACAAGGTAAGTATACACATGCATTACATATCCTTCCCTCCCACACACACATGCACGCACACATACACACATCCATCTCTTATCTTGCGGTGAAGACTGGGGGTTTGGTAAGTGACTACTTAATCTTTAGTTTTAGTTATTCTGTCTCTGGGCTTTCTTTTATAATCCTCAATCTATTTATTTATTATTTCTTCATATTATTTTCTTCCAATTATCAATGTGTGCATGCCATAATGTTTTGTAGTGCAGTTATCATGTTGGCTATTTCCTAAATTTCAGATCGGCAAGGTCAGAGGTAGCTTATACCTCTGACCTTGCGAAGACCTCACAAGGTAAGTATACACATGCATTACATATCATTCCCTCCCACACACACATGCACGCACACACACAGACATCCATCTCTTATCTTTCTGGTGAAGACAGGAGGTTTGGTAAGTGACTACTTAATCTTTGTTTTGTAGTGCAGTTATCATGGTGGCTATTTCCTAAATTTCAGATCGGCAAGGTCAGAGGTAGCTTATACCTCTGACCTTGCGAAGACCTCACAAGGTAAGTATACACATGCATTACATATCCTTCCCTCCCACACACACATGCACGCACACATACACACATCCATCTCCTATCTTTCTGGTGAAGACTGGGGGTTTGGTAAGTGACTACTTAATCTTTAGTTTTAGTTATTCTGTCTCTGGTCTTTCTTTTATTCATTTTTGTAATCCTCAATCTATTTATTTATTATTTCTTCATATTATTTTCTTCCAATTATCAATATGTGTGCATGCCATAATGTTTTATAGCGCAGTTGTCATGGTGGCTATTTCCTAAATTTCAGATCGGCAAGGTCAGAGGTAGCTTATACCTCTGACCTTGCGAAGACCTCACAAGGTAAGTATACACATGCATTGCATATCCTTCCCTCCCACACACACATGCACGCACACATACAGACATCCATCTCTTATCTTTCTAGTGAAGACAGGGGGTTTGGTAAGTGACTACTTAATCTTTGTTTTGTAGTGCAGTTATCATGGTGGCTATTTCCTAAATTTCAGATCGGCAAGGTCAGAGGTAGCTTATACCTCTGACCTTGCGAAGACCTCACAAGGTAGGTATACACATGCATTGCATATCCTTCCCTCCCACACACACATGCACGCACACATACAGACATCCATCTCTTATCTTTCTGGTGAAGACAGGGGGTTTGGTAAGTGTCTACTTAATCTTTAGTTTTAGTTATTCTGTCTCTGGGCTTTCTTTTATTCATTTTTGTAATCCTCAATCTATTTATTTATTATTTCTTCATATTATTTTCTTCCAATTATCAATATGTGTGCATGCCATAATGTTTTATAGCGCAGTTATCATGTTGGCTATTTCCTAAATTTCAGATCGGCAAGGTCAGAGGTAGCTTATACCTCTGACCTTGCGAAGACCTCACAAGGTAAGTATACACATGCATTGCATATCCTTCCCTCCCACACACACATGCACGCACACATACAGACATCCATCTCTTATCTTTCTGGTGAAGACTGGGGGTTTGGTAAGTGACTACTTAATCTTTAGTTTTAGTTATTCTGTCTCTGGTCTTTTTTTTTGTAATCCTCAATCTATTTATTTATTATTTCTTCATATTATTTTCTTCCAATTATCAATATGTGTGCATGCCATAATGTTTTATAGCGCAGTTGTCATGGTGGCTATTTCCTAAATTTCAGATCGGCAAGGTCAGAGGTAGCTTATACCTCTGACCTTGCGAAGACCTCACAAGGTAAGTATACACATGCATTACATATCCTTCCCTCCCACACACACATGCACGCACACATACACACATCCATCTCTTATCTTGCGGTGAAGACTGGGGGTTTGGTAAGTGACTACTTAATCTTTAGTTTTAGTTATTCTGTCTCTGGTCTTTCTTTTATTCATTTTTGTAATCCTCAATCTATTTATTTATTATTTCTTCATATTATTTTCTTCCAATTATCAATATGTGTGCATGCCATAATGTTTTGTAGCGCAGTTGTCATGGTGGCTATTTCCTAAACTTCAGATCGGCAAGGTCAGGCCTAATTAAAATCTGTTCAAATAGTAAATATGCTTGCTCTTCTAAATCCAGTTTTGCTAAACTAAATTCCACTTCAACTGCTGATATGAAGACAAAGAAATTAATTCCTTGCATGAACAATACAAGATGGGACTAACCTCCACAAACACTATTGCACACATATGTAAACAAAATATCATTTCAATTGTTGTGGATTAAATGTGAAAGAACAATGCACACTAATGTTTTTAATCCCTCCATGAATTGATCCATACCAACTTTATTAATAGTCTATCAGTCCAGCTGTCAGTAATGCTTGTTACTATTGATGATTGTTGGCATCTCAGGTAATGCATTTTAATTAGGCAAATGGTAAGGTACATGTGCATACGTGTTACCAATATTCGGTTGGTTCCTTCCAGATGGAAAATTGCCCCACGGGCATTTCACCCAGTCAATTTTACGTTTCTTCCCTGCTTTTTGATTTGTCAAGGCACCATATACATATCCTTCATACATGACCCAATGAATTGAAGTCATATGTATAGGAAACGATGGATTGAACAGTTGTAAATTTTCAAGAGTGCATTTCAAATATTTTTGAGTGGGTTATTCTTTACTCTGTTCATTAATACAGGCATCATGCATGTTCATTATGATTGTAGAGGCATAGATTATACTGCAATACAATCTCTTGATCTAAATCTACAACACATACATCCATAGAAATAAAATAACTGAGAGTACATTTACACCAATGACTAGCCAAACAGGAATGCGATAAAAAGATGTCTTTATATGTTCAACATGACAGATTTCCTCAATTCCAGTTACATCTGAAAAGGCTGCAGTATTGACCTTCATCAAGGAATCCATTTAGGTTTTGATTCTTAAAGACCTTCATGATTTCCAATTATTGTTAGACCTGAATAACAACAAACACTAAAGAGCCAAATGTACTGTATAGCTGTAAGCACACGTCCACACACACACACACACACACACACACACACACACACACACACACACACACACACACACACACAAACCACACACACACTTGAATATAAAAAACTGGAGAAGTGGATTGTTGCTTAGATGGGAGGTCCAAACATTCCCATGACACAAGAATACAATATTGCCAGTGCTTTCGCTGCCGGTATGGTTGCACAGTTTTAACTGGACTACTTTTCCCGCTATAGTGTTTTTGTTTTTGATTGGCCTTCAACAGATCAAGTAGCCCCAGACACCCAATGTGGCAGATATAAGGGGGGGGGGGGGGGGGGGGGGGGGATAAGAGGCACATACATGTACCCCCCTCCTCCCTTCCGTTAATGTATACATGTATATTCTTGTCTACTAATCATAGCTTATCTCACAATGATTCATATTGGTAACCCCACCCTTCCCAGGGCCCCCCATTTAATTTTCCTGGCCCCCAATTCCTGGCCCCCAATTCCTGGCACCCATCCCTTCCCAGCTCACGCACTACTTCTTTTTATAATAACCAGAAACAACCCTGTAGTATAAACACACGTACACCGTGCACACACACACACACACACACACACACACACACACACACACACACACACACACACACACACACACACACACACACACACACACACACACACACACACACACACACACACACACACAACACACAACATAATACAAAGAGATTGTGATAACTGGGGTGATCCAAACTAACCATCAGATTACCAAATAGCACACTAACAAATAAACTTTCCCACACACCAGTTACCCAGGCTGCAGGTACCTTCAAATTTTAATCCAGAAACAAAAGTATAACAAGGATGATGATAACAGGACCTTTTGACTCTTCATGGGAGGTACAAATTCAACAGCACACATACAAATAACATTCCACCAATGACACTAACAATTGTATACTCACACTTGCACAAACACTCAAACGTACACTAGCAGACTCACATACATGTACTTGCAAACAAACACATTTGCACACTGCCACAAACACTCACTCACACACACACACACATACACACACACACACACACACACCAACACACACATAAATACATACATGCATACGTACGTACATGTACATACATATAAATACACACACAATATTAATAATCTAGGCACCGTTACACAATGATGACTGCTCAGCGCGTGTGTGCCTGCACGCTCAGTTCATAGTTGGGCGTAGCCCGACCATCGAATATTGGCGGAAGGTCGGGCTACGCCCAACTACCTAACCCTCACGCCACGGTGTAGCTTTCCTCGGTGAGTCGCTGTCAGAAAGGTCCAAGTTAGAGTCGTTGTAATCTTCTGGATGAGTCGGAGATCGAGATCGAAGGCTGCATATACTTGTATTTATGCGAGGCTATTTTGACGTTTCGCCGCCTCGTCCCACTCCCTACACGTTTTTATTTTATTTATTTTATTTATTTTATTATTATTATTATTATTATTGGGAAAGAAATATTTTCGTTTTGGCACGAATCACATGCCATATTGCCTGCTCTGGGTGTGTAAATGATAGAATGTGTATTGCATTAAAAGCAGCTAGTCTAACCAAACAGGTTGGTGGTTAAAAGTTTGAGGTTACAGCACCACAGATAGTAAGATAAAATGACGTCTTTTGAAAAAGTAAGATCCGCGAAATATTGGAATGTTATTAAAAAAAATAGCTTGTTAATTAATAACAATAGAAGTTTTGTGAATTGAACTTGAATGTACTCAACGCTTAAAGAATTAGCTATTTTAGTTTGGGTGTAGCTACAGTCCTCACCAATACGTGTACGCATCATCGTGCTATGGCGACAATAGACCACGCAGCTCATCGAGGTGAGGCGGAAGAATTTGAAAGTAGCGAATCTAGTGATGAGAGGGGCGAACCTACACAAGGGCGTACTATGCAAAATGAAGGTAAGTTATTGACTAGCAGGCTTACAAGTAGCTGCTAACACTTAAACATGTCGCTAGCAGCACCATTTGTAATATCAGTGGGCGTCGATCCAACAAATTATGCATGGATAAACGGTTAATTGGCTTTTAAAAAAGATGGGGTATGGGCCATGTCCTTAAATCAAAAGCTGTAATGACCCAGTTATGGAATACCCATGGTCTGATCAAGAGGGAAACATGGAAATGTTTTATCTCTAGAGGGCTATTATAAATATCCCACACCCTATGAGGACAACCTTCTCTATTATGTCCCACCCCTGGGACAAACTTGTGCCACCCTCCCTCTCCACACCTATAATCAAGTTGATAATTACACATTATTCCCTTCCCTTATGGCCCAGATCAACATCAGCAGGATGACAGCAGTGCAGATGGTATGTGTTGTAGTACTGAATGACAAGTTGCCATTTATAATTGAATTGCCTACAGAATATGTTGATGCATATGAAGTGCTACCTGAGGTGCTACATGTACCTGAAGTGCTACTTGAGGTGCTACCTGAGGTGCTACCTGAAGAGAAAGGTATAAATGATGCATGCACATATATAATGAAGTTGGGATTGCATTGCTCATTAGGAGAATATATATGTTCTGAAGCACCAAGTGTCTTTGACTATAATGATTAATCCATTGTACTTTTTTGCCACCCTTGTCAGTTTCGATGGCATTACATATACATGTATGTACAATCATTTCTAGCATGTAGTACAGTATCTGATTCTCCAGTGCTATGGATTGTTTTAAATTTTTTTACAGTTTGTATCTCCATTTTTCTTCTTTTTTCTAATTGAAGGTGTGTGGGCGAATATAGGCTTATCTTATTGAAGCAAATTGTCAAGGTTTCCTGCACATATATATGTACACTTAATCTGATTTTCACTACCATAGGTTTGGAACATGTGGACAATAGAGAACTTGGTTAGTTAATTTTAATATTTATTGTGCCTATTTATTTAGTCATCCATCAGGTGAAGATGACTTCCTGGATATAAGAAAGGCAGTTATAGATCTTGTTGGGGTGTGGAAAGACTTTGGTTCTGCTCTTGGGGTTCCCCCTTCCAACATTAAAGGAGTATCGGAAGCTAATCCTACTAATCCAGGGCAGTGTCTATTTGATGTCCTACACAAATGGGTGATAAAGGACTATAATCAGAAGTATGGCCCACCTTCTTGGAGAACATTGGTGAAGGCAGTGGGAAGTAGCTCTGGAGGACAGAACCCTGCTCTGGCAGAGAAGATAGCGCGGACACATCCTGGTAAGTAATCACATTACTACATAATATTAACCCTCCTTAACAACCGTTGTTTTTTTGAATTATATAGTCTCTGATGCCCTGCTTGGAGAGCAGATTACATCACATGCACCTTGCACCAGCACTCCAGGTATTTCTCACACATTTTGGTTTCATTATCAGTACATTGTCATACTACATGTATGTACGAATTGTCAGTTTATATCCAATGCAACTTGGGGCATGAATTTGGTGGGCAATGTTTGATAGACATGTACTGAGCATTTAACTGGCAAGGCTTTTGGAATGAAGTACTACAAGTCAAACTCATGATCAGATCAAACAGCTTTCACACACCATCTTCTCAGCAGATGATAGAGCAACATGGGTCAGGTGAATTGGTGGCCTTTTAGTGGTTGTGATAATGGTAATGAATAAACGCATATGTATGCTTCTTGCACATTTAGACTGATATTTGTGTCTGAATGTTTAATTTTATATATTCATATATATCAGAGGCATGCATTGTGTACCTCTGATGGTCCTGGAAACTTTCTGATTATGCTTTGTTCCATATTAGCCCAGCAATGTTTTTTCTAATTCTCAAGTGCTTCCTAACAATAAAGACAATTAAAAAATGATTAACAGCTATAACTAGAGATGAGATATTGCATACAACTTGAAGTAAAATGGCAAAAAAAATGAAACCTGTCCCCCACTATCTGAAAGCCATGTTATTCTAATGCTGCTTACTGTTTGCACTAAGTAATAATTTAGCACACTGAATTATTTTTAATATAAATAAATAATGCATTTCAATGCTGTTTGTGTCTCAGTAATGGTTTATAAAAGTTTCCTGGATAAGGTAAAGAAACAGTGCTAGTTAAAAATTCAGTGCCTTACAACTTTGTGATGGACAGTCAGATATTAATGTTTTAAAACCATTTTGTAGTATGGAACTAATCAAACCATGATAGTCTGCAAGTATTTTAACACTTCAGTATCACGATGGTAAAACCTCAACCAAGGATCATATTTCAATACATGTACACATACGTCTTTTATTTTGTTTATTTCTTTCTACATTCCAACAGAAGAAGATTATGATTTTGTCATGGCTGCTGACCTTGGTATGATATTGTTTTGTGTTAAATTGATGTATGTGCACAGTTGTTCATATTGGAAGCTCTGCTGCCAATGTTCTATCTACTAAGGTGAAGTTGACTTCCAGGATGTAAGGGATGCAGTTGGAAGAGATCTTGATGGGGTCTGGAGATACTTTGGTTCAGCTCTTGGTATCTCCCCTTCTGCCATAAAAGGAGTGGCTGTAGCCCATCCTGGTGATCCAGGGCAGTGTGTATTTGACATACTACACAAATGGGTGATAAAGGATTATAATTATCAGAAGTTTGGTCCACCTTCTTGGAGAACATTGGTGAAGGCAGTGGGAAGTAATGTTGGTGGACAGAACCCTGCACTGGCAGAGAAGATAGCGTTTGAGCACCACAGAGGTATGCGTAAAAGAGAATTTTCTGTGCTGAGATACATGTGAGATTCTGATTTTTCTTACGGGTAGCTATAAAATGTACTGTAACGTTATGCATATGGTTTTTTTCTATCGCTGGGTGCAACAAAGAATAAAGGAATTGGAAACCATAAAGATTATGAATGGATTCATCCGTGTTTTTAAATTGTGTTTCCAAGGTGTCATATGTCTGCTTCGATGCTTCTAAATCATGACAGCGATTTATAGGCATGCATAGAATAATACATGTAAGTAACAATAATCATACATCCATGTACTTGACTTTACTGCCCCATGATGGCCATGCAACTTGAACACATGTGCATGATAGCTTTCCCGTGACGATATCTACAAACTTTATGTCAGTTCTGTATACAAATCACTTTCTTTGTTGGCCTCCCATTTATTTACAATTCTCATTGATTTTTTTCAGTTGTTGTTTGGATTTTGTCTCTGCATCTTGTGGAATCGACCTAGATAGCCATTCACCGCATACACAATATACAAAAGATATGGATCACACCACTCAATGCGATATTCTAGAATCCAAACCTCTTTTCTGGGAAAAGCACCAAAAAGTATGGTTTTCAATATCAATAACGTCAAAAATAGACGCTCCAAAACATTAAAATGCCATTAATCACTATATGTAGTGTATTTGGGAACTCATTTATGATGTTACCCAGTGCCTAGGAAAATCACACAACCACTACCTGACCACGTGGCTTCTATGATAGCTCTGCTGAGACATTTGTAAAAGAATAGCTTAAATATGCGGCTTTATGGGTTTCAAAAAGGTTGCCCTAACAGTTATACTTTTTACACAACACTAAAGAAGCTCTTTACGGAAGGATGCTTAACAGCTCACATGCCCACTTAAAGATACAATGCAAAGAAACAGAATGTGACATCACGTCATGGCATATAATACTGTTTTCAATCCTTTTACCTGACATTGATTACAGGAATGCATGCTCAATGTTATGCCTGCATGCAGTCCCATGTGATATGCAGCTTACACGCCATCAAAGCTGGCTCGAATTATTCCTGAATCTGTGTGTACATGCACTGTCATCCTTAGAAGTGTTACATGTACATGTAAATGCTTACTGCCAGTAAATGTCATTAAAAGATCATAAATCTGATCTTGATGAATTAGTTATAAGTTGAATGACTGATGTGATGTTTATGTACAAGTACACATATATTGACGTATGCAAATTATGTTGATATGTTACACCAATGTAGATCAACAATTTCAATCTTCTCAAGTACATGTACAACTACACACAACCACTACACACTCAGCAGCTGATCCAGGTAGGGATAGTACATGTGTTTGTGCCTTTATATAGAATTGTAAACACGACTAAATGGCTTAAAAAGTGTGTAGGGTTATAGAGACACATAGACATTCTCATTTGAAATGGCTACCAGGAACTTCACAACATTCAAATGTGTGGGGGCATTGCAGCTGTGCACATACTTGTTTTTATCATTTAATTTTACCATACTGGTAATTACTATTACATATTACCTGCCTAAATTTCCTTCTTTAAACATTATAATCTGTTTATACATGGAACTTGTATCCCGGCTCATTTTTTGGACAGAATATTTTGAATTTGGAGAGTTGTAGCCGCTCAAGATAATTTTAGGTGTCATTTACCATTGGTTTGCTAATTCTTTGCAGCTCCGGGGCAATGTGGTTGTGAAAAGTGCAAGTATTATTCCCACTACACGTATGCTATTAGATAATCTATTTATGCAAGTAAGATGTCCAAATTTAAAAATGGAACTAAATGTGTTGATTTTCAAATCACATCATAATCCAAAATATTAAATTTGACCTCTTTTATTAATTAATTAGCATAAAGTACTGTTACAGAGCCAGAAGGAGGTCAGGACTTGAAGGACGCATGTATGGATAATAACCATATTAAAGGAAATTGGGAAGGACAATTAAAGAAGCACAAGATTATCAAACATAACGTTAAAATTGGTTCAAATACTCACTGTTGTAATGTTAAAATTGGTTCGAATACTCACTGTTGGAAAGAATATTATAGTTGATAGAGCATGCTGTAAGATAAATCCAAATCTAAATGACTGGGGCTTGCAGATGACATACAAAATAGAGCCACACAGTTGTAATGTTATATTTATAAATGCCCAAATTAATTATGATAGCACAGTAGGTCTAATAATGCAAATAACTGGCTGATTTAATAAACAGGTACATAACAAGTAAGCTGTTTCAGTTTCATTTGATTTGCATTAAGTGATGTTTTTGTGCTTGTGTTAATCTGTACAGGTTCCCAAGCAGCTCAATGTGGTTGTGGAAAATGCAATTATTTGGCTATTATTGATCATCAATGTAAGGTACAAAGAAACGGAGTGCCATTTCCATTCATTAACACAACGAGAATGTCTGATACTGAAACAGATATATTGATCTCCAGGCTAAGTGAAGAATCAGATGAAATACTGAAGAAGTTTGGCACTTTGTTTAATGAAATTAAGACCTGGTTAAATCATGCAGTATCCTTAGAATCATACAAAGACATCCTTCGGAATATCCGTGCATTTGAACCCCTTAGTGAAGCTAACCACACTTTACTGAACAACAGAAAGCAGGAGATTAAAGAGGCACAAGATCATCAAACATTGCATGATATTGTTAGTGACTATGTGAACTGGTTCAATTACCAGCTTTTGGAAGAAATAGTTGTAAATAAATTAGCAAATGCAAATCCATTTGACACTGGATTAATATCAATATACAAAACAGAGTTATATTCTTTTTGCGAAAGATGTATTTATGAATGTCCAATGCAAAGTAGAACGAACAACAGTGGCAAATATCTATGTCTTAAAGTTGAGATGCCTACAGAGATTATGAAACTCAAAGCCAATAAAATAAAAGTATTTCAGGGGCAACTTTGCCGTGCCTTGAGATTGGCCACCTACAGTCTCAAACTATGTCTTGTTGTTGATGGATGTGTGCAGGTGGTATTCAGTATTCCTGCATCAGTACATGCTGCACTCTTTCCACTGAGCAGTGATACACTTAATAAACTTGTGCCACTTGGAGTGACAAAGCTTTGCACTGATGGATATGTCGTTGAGAGGGACAAAGATTCACACAACTTTAATGTGATCTTAGATAAGGTAGGTTTGTTAAACATAATAATAATAATAATATTAACTTCTTTACATAATTATATAAGAGGTATCTTTTGTCCTTATTTGATTTGATTTGATTTACAGGTATACATACACTGAAGGTAAATAATGGCATGTACATGGACTTATATATTCCCTGTTAGAATTTTTAAACACACTACAAAATTTTGATAAGTCAATTCAAAACTTATAAAATTCTTACGTGAATAGTGCAGCAAGATGAAATATTAAAATAAGCAAGAGGTAGCGAGGGGCAATATGATTCCAGACAGCCAGGAGCTGTCTGATACAGTAAGTTGAATGCACATGTATAACTTAGACACCCCCGATGTACATATTTGTGCATCAGTAAATAATCATATTACATTTTCCCCTGCATTCTTGAAGTACATGTAACGCCTGTTTTGTATTAGATTAGTGATCCTGAGCAGCCAAGTAATGCTGTAGATATTGAAGTTTCCTCTGAAGAGCACATAATACAATTGAAAGGTGAGAAGCAATGCCATTGGAATAATATTTGTATGCATTAAAATTATCATAACTTGGCAATTTAACTACTATGATTAAAAATATCTACTAGGGACCACAAACAGTGGGAACAGAATTGTTGAGAAAGTAGTTATTTTGGTGTTTAGAAATAATGCTATTTTGTTGCTTACAACTGACCTGAGGTGTTGAAAAAGCTATAAATGAAGTTTTTGTCACTTGCAGGAAACAGTTATGACCGAATCGAAGCATTACTAAGTACAATGTTGGGAGCAGTTAAAGATGACATTGTAAATATGAGGGCACAAGAGTTTGAAAATTTTCTCCAACATCCACAAATGTTGCAGCTAGATCGTATTCCATTCTTCAATGAACCTCCACTCAAGCCATCAAATATAATTGAGCGTTTTTTTGGACCCAAACTTTATTTTTCAAGCATCATGAATTATCACTTTCTTAACCTTGTTGTTGACATATGTGGCAGCCCAAGGACGAAGCATGACATGATGAAATTTGTTCAAGACATCAAACAGTTCATGGAAAAAACAAGGTTGAAAGATAGTGGATACTTTAACAAAGAAGTGAGGCACATAGAAGGACTTACATCACTTGTAATTCGCCACAAAGTGGAATCTGATGCACCACTAAATTATCTGGTTGAATTTAGGCATGAGTTCTGTGAAGCACTCAAACTTAGTGAAGCTTCCATGTTATTTGTAAGTGCTAAGTTGGAGGAAACAGTATGGTTTGTGCCATCATATCTAGAGGAGCAGTTGGCATCTGCCATTAAAACGAATGAAAGTCATTTAAATTCATTATGCATCACATCATTACAATTGGGTGAATTTGAATACACTGCAAGTGATTCAAAGGTATGCATGCATGTTTGTTAGGAGAATGTATGTTGGCTAACATGTGCTATTTTTGTACAGAAATTGCACACGGACATTGAAATTAACAAGAATGGTAAAGATGAACCAGGAGGTATGTAATTTCATTTTGTCATTTACCATAAAAGGTGCCGAAAGTGTTTGTCCAAATTTAGAATTGCTAAATGAAAGATCACATGTCACTACAGGCACAAAATTGATATCAGGGTTGTATATCTTTTGACACTAAGGGCTCTAATGCTGGTTTTCTCAATCCACCCACTGATGCTTATAGCATTCCTAATTTATCTCATACAATGATTGAGAACCCTTCTATGCTGGCATACACATGTATGTATCTCAAAGATAAAAAAATGTGATCAATGAAAATTAATGAGGTATGCGTGAAAATGATAATGAAACAGCATAAATCAAATCAATTCTGTGCACTTTTAGCATCAATTACAAAGTGTGAATTTGTGATAAGCAAATGCTAAAATAAGCACTCATAGTGTAACAAGTAATCAACGGCATCACCTGTACAGTGTACCATAATAAACAAACACAATATCTGAATTACTTGAGCCTTCATGGATAGTGATACGAAAACTCTTCATTCCTCACAATGCTGTGGTTCCTGCTACTCAACAATTTTTGTGAACTTGAAGCTATTCAGTGTAGGAATACACATGGCCACCAGTTAAAAAAGACATGTATATATACATGTAGTATTAATAATATATACCTACTTTATTGTATGTTTTGTTCATGAGCCATACCATTCATATCTATGTACTCACACCATTCCATCGCACAGTAATAAATAACCATGCATGCAAAATTAAATTTCAGTACTTGGAGGGTCTAGGCTTTAGATCGATAGACACCCCCCTAGCTGAGCTTGCAAATCTGTGAACGATAACTGAAAGCCACATCAGTAGCAGTCTGCACTACATCATTGTTCAAACGAAAGGTCCTACATCCGCCTCTGAAACCCGACACTAATGTTTACCATGTACATTTTGTACCTGTTGTAAGTGCATGTATGGTGCTTGTCCTGTATAAATGTTTTGGTTAGAAACAGCTGTGTTGAACCAGACGTTATCCCCAATCAGGTATTTGTTTTTACCACCTCAGTCTTTGGATGCACTGCTTAATCAGTGAAAGTGCTCTGCTTATGCCTTAACACTGTACCACGTGCATGATCTCAGCTTATTATTATTATTCTGATCCTCCAAGTAATGGAATAAATGAGATAGAATGAAGCATTATTATGAGTATTAGTGTTTAGTGCATTCATGAAATGTGCCATCTGTCCTGTGTACAGGATCACATGACTCGCAATATAGCGCAACAGGTAGAAGGAAATCAATTATGGATAAACACATCATATTTGTTGAGAAACCACCTAAAGATCTGGTGGACCAATTGGGAGGAATCATTCGTTATGATGAGCTTTCTCAACGAAGAGTAAATAGTTTGAAGGTTCATTGTAAGAGTGGTTCCTGGACTGGACAACTTGGTGATTTAAATAAACATTTAAATAGCAATTGCTCATATGCAATGGTTAAATGTCCTGATTTATGTGGACAGAAGGCCCAGAGAGGTAAAATGGTAGCACACAAGGTCAAAGATTGCTCAAAGAGACAATTTAGTTGTCCCTACTGCAGCTTGACCTCCACATATGAGGACATAACCAAGAACCACCTCCCACAGTGTGAGGAAGAAGTTGTGCCTTGTCCTAACAACTGTGGAGATGTGGCCATAAAGCACAAACAGCTCAAAGAACACATTGATCAATGTCCTCATACCACTGTTAAGTGTGAGTACTCCTGTGTAGGCTGTACATATAACTGTACACGACAGCTCATAAATATGCATATGGAGATCCATAAAAATGAACACCAGATAATGGCATTGAAATTTATTCAAGAAAATGAGAGCACAGTTAAATCCTTATCTGAAAAATGTAATTTATTAAAAGTGAAGTACAGCCTACCAATTCAAACATACAGCATTCCTGAAATCACTACAACAAACATTTGGGACAGTGAAGCATGGTCCAGTGAGCCTTTCTATACATGTGTGGGAGGTTACAAAATGTTAGTCACAATCAGTGGGTACAACCCTGAAAAGACACACTTGGAAATTGGTGTACGTGTGATGATTGGAGAGTTTGATGATGAACTGAAAGTTCCATTTATTGGCACCATTACACTACAATTGGTGGACCACAGTGAACTTGTAGGTCATCAAGAGATGAAATACAGATTGAACCAACATGAATCATATTCTCAGAAGCCATTCATTTCATATGAGGAGCTTACATGTACACATCTAGACCACCAGTTCTTGAAAGCTAATAGAATAACTCTCAGGGTAGTTGATATAGAAGTGGAACATGACCCACACAGTGGACCTACAGAGGTACCACAGGAGGAGTTTGCATCATTATTGGAGCAATGCAAAGAAAAGCACAAACAAGTCGAAATATTGCAACAGCAGAATGCTGTACTGCAAGATATTGGTTCCAGGTCATCTCTGAGGTGCATATATGCAAAGTACCCTGAGTTTGTTATGGATAAATTTCTACAGTTCTTTCAAAATGGAAAACTCTGGTGTAGTGAAGGATTTTACACTCACTTTGGTGGATACAAGCTGTGCCTTGAAGTGAATGCAGCTGGCACTGGTACACGATCTGGTAGGGATATAAATGTTGGTCTTCACCTGATGAAAGGAGACTTTGATGATTTGTTGTCATTTCCCTTCTATGGAGAGATCACTGTACAACTTGTAGGTCAGAAAAGTAATTCTCACATTCAAAAACGTTTCATATTTGATGACAAGACCAAAAAGGCAGGTGCCAGGGCAGACCAGGACGTGAATAAAGAGAGCTGTGATGTATCAGATTTTGTTGCTGTTGAAGAAATAAAGCAGAAATTCCTAATGAACAATAGTATAGTTTTTAGAGTGATTAATGTCACAATGGAGAAAAATGAAGAGAGAGATCTTCAAAGAAAAGATGAAGTTCCAATTAAGAAACTTAAAACTCAAGGTGAGAAATAGTGATTAAGATTTGTACAGCAGGAAGGAGAAATGTGTAGCATTGAATGAGGAAATCATGCCACTCATGATTTTTATAAAAAATGTACATGTTACATCTAGATCTATTTGCCATTTGGTGGATAAAATGTAATATGACTTGTGATAATTGAATAACTTGGCAACCTGCCAGTACATTTAGATAAGAAAACATTGATAAAAACATTCCTTATTAATGTTGTGCTTACTTGCATATCAAGAATAATGTCATAAATATAAAATATTCTTGAATAAAGCGTACTTGAATACACAATATCTTCCAACAGATGAAGGTACAACCCATCACGAGGGACCTGCAACAGCAGAAGGTGATGCAGGTGAGAGTGTTCACTGGTAACTTACACTGACATGCCATTCTTTAGTGAGTAGATAATATTGATGTGTGATGTCTTTATGGTACAGATGCCCCAGCCCCTCCACAGATCAGCTTCATCTGGAAAGTATTGGATTGTTGCAATATTCTATAGAAGGTAAGGTGTGAGCGAGTGTGCCTACAATTAGAAGCAGTCTTTTAAGTTTGGAGTATCTCGGTAAATATATACAGCATGTTTTGTGATGAGTTGGACATGTTATACTATCTGTACTTGGTTGTATGTGATCCTTTTATCATCTTCTCTTTATTTAGGCCAAGAAAGCATCAATTGTGCATAATGTGTGTTTGACTTTATTTTTCCTTTTCTCGTATTTTTATTTTATTGATTTATTATCTCCTTGTATGATTTGATATGATAGCTTCAAATTTTCAAATAAAAATGTCTGATTGAACCACTTGACATTTATCTCTAGCAATTGTTATAAATACAACACTTCGTTGAAATATTAATATTGTTTCAATGGCACTATTCTAAAAGAAGTCTGTTGCAAGCCATTATTAGCTTAGTTGCTATACATCTAAAGCCGAATAAAAATTCCTGCATAATACAACTTACAATGCACCTTGAACTGAATTAAAATGGCTACTACCCAAACAACAAAATGAATATTTGTACTAGTGCTTCTCCAAGAACAGATGCCACAAATCATAATGTATATCATAAGTATAGGTTTCTTTGGACAGAATCAGAACTGGATGAACACAACACATGTTAAAGCATTGTTGTGTATTAGAACATGGATTAAGCTCTCAGGCCCGTAGCCAGGGGGGTGCAAACGGGTGCAATTGCACCCCCCCCACTGGATGCAAGGTCCACTTGGCAGGCTATGAATATTATTCACTTGATTGTTCATTGCAGTATATATTTGAATGACAACTGCCAGGTACCTCTGATGTCTGAAATGTATATTGTGCACGTGTGCATGTAAGAGCACTGGTACAATCTAAATGTAGGATCGGAAAGATGTCTACAAGGCATCGTGCATGTAGCTCCCTATCTAGTACCACATGCAGTCCGGCATTCCCTCCTATATTCGATTTATTTAGCCCTTTGGGTGCCAAGGGCATATTTACTCAGTATATATATATACTACATATCACAGTCCAATGTCCATGATATCAGGACATACATGTAAATGGATGTACAACAGTAATTCCATTCTGTTCTTGAAGATGGGTGCAATGAGTTAAGTAGGAGGAGGAATATGGTACGTGCACAAACTAATCATAGCAAGTAGTACAACTCTTCAAATTTCAGCAACACTACACAAACTGATACCAGTGCATCCCACAGGTCATATGCTATGTGTGCACATTTTTGATGTGGGAGAAACTAACGCAAGTAGTTATCAGCAATTGACAGTTTATGGAGCAAATCATATACATGTACAATACTTGAGTGACATGCAAACATTATTTGATACATGTAATGTACATGCACCATTTGCATAATCATATCATTATAATACACATCTGGCACCCAATAAGTAAAAGAATGCTCCATACAAAAAGATGCCTGTTACAATTGCTATTTGCATGCTTGGTTCTGACTTGTTTTCAAATGTGAACAAATCATTACCGGAATACACTATAGGGGAATCTAAGCTTACAATCATGTGTGCTCACAGGCAATCTGGCTATATGCATGGAACTGACTCAATAATTCATAGTGTTTTTGTAGTTCATCTCTTTGGGTGCCAGATGTGTATAACAATGATACCATTATGTACATGGTATACCTTGTGCATGTACATTACATGTATCTTTTGCATGTCACTCAAGTATTGTACATGTATATGATTTGCTCCACAAACTGTCAACAGTTTCTCCCACATCAAAAATCTGCACACCTAGCATATGACCTGTGGGATGCACTGGTAACAGTTTATGTAGTGTTGCTGAAATTTGAAGAGTTGTACGTACTACTTGCTATAATTAGTTTATGCATGTACCATATTCACCTCCTACTTAACTCATTGTACCCATCTTCAAGAACAGAATGGAGTTACTGTTGTACATCCATGTCTGCTATCATGGACATTGGGCTGTAATATATATAGTATATAAATATGCCCTTGGTACCCAATGGGTTATGCACAGTTTGGTTATGCATCAAACAAGTGTTGCCCTGAGCCCCAAACCCCGATTCTGGAGCACTGCCCCCTAGCTGGGCAGGAGGGGTGCACCTTTCCCGGGGCTTTCTCGATTTCATACAAATCGTGCATCTGGCAGTGTGAGCCCTACCATACATACATGTATTATCCTGGCTACACCACTGGTTGAGTCCACTTATAGCCTGCTTTGCACCTCCCCAACACAAAACCTGGCTACGGGCCTGGCTTTGATCTGAAATCAATGAACAGATCAGATGATGATGATTCAGGGTAGAGATATTAATCTCATGCAAGGGCATGACGTCCAGCCATCACTGTTTACCTAAGCTTAAAGATGCTGGGAGTTGTTGCTAACTTGCTGTAGCGTTTTATCGTTATAATGTAAGTATATACATAATTTGCTGCATGCAAGATAAACATGAGGGCAAAGGAATTTTAGGCGGATAAATTGAAGAGGCGGATCATAAGTTTGGGCGAAACATGGTCATATTAAAGGGGCGGAGAGATTGTTGAAAAACTTGGATGTAGATTTGGATAGCTACGGAGCTCGTAACGGAAACGCGGATAGCACTAGTACAGTCTGTACTAGTGATGAAATAGAAAGACGAAGATTGAAAGAAATGAGGAGCTCGTCGTCGTCGAGGATAAGGAATTGTAGTACTTGCGAATTGCGAGTGTACGATAAGCCCTCGTATTTCATAACCGCCAAAGTGACCTGGTGCTTTGTGCGGAACTGTACCTGTGTGACGACGTACACTTATAGAGGAGAAAAACCACAGGTACATGTGGAGGTGTATAACATTTCTATGATCTCGCAGGTAGTACGAGCAGCAGTTGGCAGACAGATAAAGGTTCTATTGATGATGGTGGTGGCCTCTGTGATGGCGATAGTGCAGTTACTGCTATTAATGTCCGGGGATGTGGAAGAGAACCCCGGACCTCCGGGTGAGGCAAAAATGTCTTTGACAAAGCTATATATAGCTAACGTGCTCTCTATTAGACCCTCAGGATTTGCAGTGCGGCGAAGAACACATTTTAAAAATATCAAGATTTTGCTTTGACTGGAAGACGTTGGTTAAACGTTTGATTGGTATCCAGGCCATTAATGACATCAATATTGAAGAACAAAGTGAACAGAATAAAAGAGATAAAATGTTAGAGAAGTGGTTGGAAATTAAAGGATCCAAAGCCACATTTAGAGCATTAATTGAAGCATTTAACGACATAGATAATATTCGGGCTGCCGAGGAAGTACAAAAATTGGCATCATCAATAGTTTACGTTATTGAAGGTAGGAGATGCCATGCAGGGTTAAAAATCGTAATAATTATGTACATTAGTTCCTTGATTTTGGTATAAAATTTTCCTTGATTTGGTGTACAGTGATGTTTTTGTACATGTATTTTGAAGAAGTGAATTATTATATATATATTGCTATTTTTTGTTGAGATGGAAATGACATAATTTCATTCAGTTGATAAATCAACCTGTATATTTGGTTAGTTGCATTAATATTGTGCATACATGTAAATTGTTATAGGCATCAGCACAGCTAGGGTTTCATTGAGATCAACCTCAGAAAGGGGTTTACAAAATCAGTGTTTTTTTTGTGTTTTTCTTGTTGTTTTTTTTTTGGGGGGGGGGGGGGGGGGGGGGGGGGGGGGGGGGGAAGAGTTGTGAGGGAGAATCCAAGCTGTTTCCATAATCAGTGACAAAATGCTCAAATACTGCCCCAAGTTGGCTGGATGAATTCATCATGTACATGAAACCATTTCACATTGACATTACAGCTATGCCTTGAAATATTAATTATCAATCATCTAGAAGCATACAAACCACCTGTGTTTTTATAATACGCCTATGTGACTCTGTTAATATCAGCAAAGAATCTGAACACATTTTACTGATCTGATCATTGTTAATTCTCATTCTCAGCACAAATGAAACACTATATCAGTGAATGTGGTTTTCTTACTGATTACCTTTGATTTTGTGATTTGGTGTGCCAGGTTCAATGATGGACACTTATTAACATCACATTGGCTCCCTCCAAAGTTGGGAATTAAAAATGTACTAAACCAGAAAGGAATCAGCATATGCTATGAACTGATTAAGTCAGAAAGGTAGAGATCAAAATACAAAAAGTACTATTGCTTACAGATTATTGATAAATAACTTACAGTAAAGGTCTACATTTGTATGGCAATATTTACCCTAAAGTGCTTATGGTTCTGTATATCTACAGGGCCAGTCCAGACTGCTGCAATGGAAAGTCATCATAAAGGTTTGTTATATTAATTAATAGTGTAAGTTTAAGACAGAATTGATATTCTAGGCACTAGCACTGCAAATTATTCATCACATTGATTTGAGTATACATGAAAATATTAATTCATTTGTATTGATATTGATACATGTATATCAGTTGGCACAACTGATTTTAATAAAACAAAGATACTGCATGCGGTAACTTTAGAAATAAACATTTACCAGACAGAAAACTACATGAATATTGTGAATGTCAATATTAGCAAAGAAACGTAGCCCATCTTTGAGTGAACATTTTATTATTTGCGTTTGCAACTGTGAAGTACATGTACATGTATTACCAAGTATTGATCAAGATTCGAAACATGCTGCAAAGGGACAAAAAAAAAACAACACATGAATAGATATACCGTACTTGTATATCCAATTACCCTATATCAATACACCACACCCCTCCCCTCTAATTTTACAGCATAATTTCCATAATGTTGTTGTTTCTTTATGATTCTTCCACTTCTAGTGGTAACCACCTCTGATAATTTTGGTACATCGGCTGAGGTTCTTGTCACAACTCTGACTGGTTCACATGCCCTCCTGGGCGGCTGAAGTTCAGATGTATGCCCAACCTTTGTTTCTGCTTCAGCATGTGCTGGACTTGCATTTTGCCGGTTTGGGTTGCCCACTAGCATGTGTTGTCATTTGGTATGAGAGAGGGCAAAGACGTTTGGGTATTATTGTGGGTTGCCACTTATCATGTCGTGACAAATGGTTTCAGACTATTACTCTCTTCCCAACTGCGGTACTGCAGGAGGTCATCACTATCTGTTTACAATCGTGTTCCTTAAATCAGGACATAGAAGGTCAAACTTCTCATAATATGGCTAATCATGAGTTCAGCTGAGCCGATGGAATCTCTGCTGTAGCTTTCTACATTGAAAGAGGTAGGTGGCCTTTCTCATTTTTGGAAACATGCGATGCTCATTTGAAGGATTGCACAAATCTCTCAGCAAGTGGGTGGCACAGTGTACTAATCCCATTGCTTTTAGAATGCGTAAATTGTGGTCCATATCTGTAACCAGTTGGTATGGTAGTGGTATCCATTATCACAACTTTGGGCCGGGTAAATCATCAACAAAATTACATGATAGCTGCAAATGGAACAAGGGGCTCCACCCATGGGAATGTGCAACAATACCTTGGGAGAGAATACATGTGGATTTTGATGGTCCTTAAAAGGGAAAGATATGATGAAGCTCAGAGATAAAGAGAGAGCAGAATCACAATGCTTATTCCCCACAGTATGTAGCCTTGTTCAATGGTTAGTTCATGTTGCTTGATGATGTAGGCGTTGAGAGCACCCTTTACCACTTGTGGCCTGCCTAGCAGTACATGTACAGTATAGGGTCACGTCATGTTTCTCTCCTTATCTGGGACACTTGAACTGGCTACCTCTCGATCTGACTTAATTTAAAGATTGCAACAGGATCTTGGGGCAGTTTCTCCACAGTGTTAGGGTTAGGGTTAGACAATGCATCTGCATTCCCAAGTTGTTCTGTCATATGTTCGAAAAAGTCAGAAATGTTGCATATCTTTGTAATCTGGTTGCAGCTGTAGCAAAAATGCTTTTACTGGGACAGAAAATGGACAGTACGGGTTTGTGGTCATTTCTAGTGTAGGCATTACTCCCACAGGTACTGGTGGAAGTGTTTTGTACCCCAAACCAGTGCTAAAGCTTCTGTGTCTATTTGCAAGTCGTTTTCTATAGCCTTGGATAGCAAGTGCAATGCAAAAGGGCCATTCCTGACTATCTTCCTGAACATGGAAGAGTATCTCACCAAAACCATGTGCGCTTGCATCACAAGAAAGTCTAATAGGATGTTTTGGGTTGTAGAAGACCAGCATCGTTACAGCTTCAAAGAATCGTTGACAGTGATGGGACTAATACTTAAAAAAAAAAAGATGATATTAATCTTAGAAAAGAACTTAGTTGGGACACATGCTGTGGGCTTGGTGCCCATTTGGCAGCCTCAATTTTGTCCTGTGTTTTTTGTATTCCATCTCTATCCTGTTTTTGAAAAAGACAGATTTCTTCCTGTTGAGAGTATAAGGCCATACTCTTCCAGGTGTCCCAATACTTTGTCCTGGTTTGTACAATGGTCATCCAGGTATGACATGCAATGTCATAGAAGAGACACTGTGTCATACATGTAGGTATAATAATTCACTGCCAAATTGCTGGGGCTGATCGATGCCACTCCAAAAGCAAGCTCTTAGAAAGGCACAGGCCTTTGTGTGTGTGGATAGTCAGGATCTTTTGGGTGTCTTCACCTACTTCCATTTGCAGGTATGCTTTTCAGAGATCCAGTTACTCTCCCAGTGAGGGATGCAAAGATCTCGTCTGTGGTAGGCAGAGGGTACTTGTCCACCTTTAGTAACTGTTTAATGGCAAAAATGAATAAGATCATTTACATGTACTTCCATACGGCAGAATATAAGATTCAAATGTAATTATAAGCTGTTACATTAGATATCGCATGCATTATTTAGGGCTAGTGATAGACATGCAGTTGAGTATAAAGGTAGTAGTGGGTGAGGGAGATAGGTCTACCAGGTCTGGAAGGCAACTCCAAATATGCATGTATGTAGCTTGTGCACCTTCAACAGAGAGCTGCTAACAATATGTTAACTTTTCATTTAATGCCAGGATGGCATTACAGAGCCACTGCATAGCCAGTTGTGACAAATGGACAGGGAGGTAATGTAGGCTGCTTGTTTAGGGCGTGTTTAAAATGTTTTGTGGTAGTTGACCATTATATGCACTACTAATGCAAATTGCACTTTGCAGCTTTGTACTAAGATGCCTTTTTGGAATGCCACAATACTGATTGGTAAAAGTACCAAAGTATTATTCATACCTTTTGGTGGCTCTGAATTTACACGCAAAAGTGCTACTCTCTATCCAATGTCTGGGTATCTATTTCTGAATTCTCATGTCTCTTATTATTCATTCGAGATATGCAATGTACCATTTGTCATGCTTTTTGGCTAGCTCAAATTGCAACAAGGTGCGTCACATAGGGAGGTTATTAGGCTTACTGTAAGTGGTTGACAGCTTATCAATGTCAGCCTTGTGTGTCCTTTTCTAAATCATTATTATTAATATTAAATCTGAATCCTACTCCCTTCACATGCCTACATGGTTATTGGTACCACTCCCGTCCCTATTGATCATCACATTGGTGCCATCATCTATTCGCAAGCCAAGCAGAGACAGCACCTAACATAGAAGGCCTTATGTACTACATACACACACGGTGATAGTCTCTTCCACCTCTCCTGCTTCCTCCATCTGTTCTGCTCATTGTTTTTGACATCGCAGTGTACCCAGTAGCACAGGAGCTCCACACATACATTCCTCCTGTACAACACACACCTGAAAAATCTAACCAACTATATTCAGGGTAGTTGAGGGTGGAAAATCTTCTGAAGGCAAAATCCACATGCTGGGGCATCAGTCTCTCATCAGTCAAGGATCAACCTGTCCAGAAGCAGAACATCACAGGGGAAAAAAATTACAGGACAAACCATGTACGTGTAAAATGCTTAGAATGACTCAATAACCCTTACATTCCTTTTTGAAGCCACGCTTCCACGTGGTGATACCTTCCATCCAATCACCATTTCCATCACATTTAGATGGGAGCTCATTTCCTGTGTAATTCTTTCAACTGATAAGAAATACATAATCTATTATTAATTTCCCACTTTCAGACTATTAGTATGCTGTCTGAAGAAATGCACCTTGGCATACAACATGCAACACTTCCACATCAGGATTCCACA
Source organism: Spongilla lacustris (assembly GCA_949361645.1). NCBI lineage: Eukaryota > Metazoa > Porifera > Demospongiae > Spongillida > Spongillidae > Spongilla > Spongilla lacustris. The sequence goes on from OX442418.1 coordinate 1,513,416, forward strand.
AAGTATATGTGTAGACCACATGTGTAGCATACTATTCTTCCACAGCAGGGGCGGATGCAGGGTTTTGGGAAAGGGGGGGTCCGATAAATATATTCACAACTGAGGGAGGGTACGGGAGGGGGCGTGCCCCCTCCCGCGACAGCAAGGGGGTCTGGGGGAGCGCTGATAGCTCCCCCAGTAGGGTCTGGGGCGAAGCCACAGCCGCTTTTTGCTTTTGCGTTTATTTAGCATGAAATTCATAGTGATATCCAATACAAACATCATGCGATATTCGGATTACTAGAGCCTGCGCTTGCATGGATAGCGACGAGAAAGCTCTTCATTTTTCACAAAGCTATGGTTCCTACTGCTACTTCGTGACGCAAAGCTTTTGTGTGACCGAAGCGTGCACGTCGCCATGCACCAGCTACATGTCGGTCCATAAACGACTCACGTATGTTTTACTATTGTATAGTATTAGTACTTTTAGTTTGTTTAGCTCTATAGCTAAGGTAATAACCTGTTTTCTGAAGAGAAGAAACTGAGATCCATCCCATTCACGTCTTTTGATCGCTTACCTCACACGCACCATTCGATCGACGTCGCGCGATTGAATACTAAAGATGTGGCACATATGAACTCGGTACCATTTTTAATGATGACTTTTAAGGTGTTTTAGAAAACGTTATATTTCCACAACCATACATCACTTTCTTCTTGCCAAATTCAAGAAACCTATTGCCCCATCCCTTACGTACATACATGTATAGTACGATTTTGATGGTATAGATTCATTCTGCTGGCTGCATCCGAGGCCTGATAGGTCCCGGAGGTAAAACGTATCATAACTCCAACACCGAAAATATTTCTAATGCCAAATTTGAATCACTGGTAGGAAAATGGTGTCCAACCAAACGGTGACTTTTCGCAATACCTTTATAGCGATGGTTCAGGCGAGGCTGAGTGTCAAACTTAGTGCAGCGGTGAACCATTTTTGAAATTTACATACGTGCCACACCCCCATTTCTACGTGACGTCACGCGGAATGAACACGGAAGACTTGGAGAGTTCAGGAAGCGAATCAGAAGATAACTTTGATGAGGGATCTGAACTTAATGAAGATGGCACCGAATCAGACAACGATGGAGCGGGATTATAATCGAGATCTTATTGTCTGCCATTTTGTTTTCATGAAATTAAGCTTTACCCTGAACTAGGCAATGTCAGCCTTTATTTTATGAAGCATCTTTTCTACCTAAACACTGACAAATACACATTTCTTTTACGTGGAATCGTGCCTTAGCCGTCCATTTATAAACTAAGCAATAAATGTTTGACGTCACGTAGAAATGGAGGTGTGGCACGTAATGTAAATTTCAAAAATGGTTCACCGCTGCACTAAGTTTGACAATAAGCATCGCCTGAACCAAGGCTATAAAGGTATTGCGAAGAGTCACCGTTTGGTTGGACATCATTTTCCTACTAGTGATTAAAATTTGGCATTAAAAGTATTTTCGGTGTTGGAGTTTTGATACGTTTTACCTCCGGGACCTATCAGGCCTAGGATACAGCCAGCGGAAGTGAATCTATAACATCAAAATCGTACTATATGTACGTAAAGGATGGGGCAATAAGTTTCTCGAATTTGGCAAGAAACGGATGTATGGTTGTGGAAGTATAACGTTTTCAAAAACACCTTAAAGTCATCATTAAAAACGGTACCGAGTTCATATGTGCCACATCTTTAATTAACCACACATGCAGAATTAAATTTCGTTAATAGGAGGATTTATTGTATCGATATAGACCCCGCTTGGCTAGAACAATGTGCAAGCCTGCAAATACAAGGATAGTAACATGCAGAACGTTGCATAGATTACAGTATGCATTACGTCATTCTTATGCATTACGTCATTCTTCATAGGGGGGTCCGGACCCCCTGGACCCCCCCCCCCCCCCCCCCCCCCTGCCACAGGTGCTACCAAGGAAATCTGATGAACCATTATGATACAATGGACCTTTTGCCTTCTGACGTCACAAATTAATTGGTTGTGTTTGACACAACATAAGTCCTTATAGGAACTTCACGAAGAAACACAGCAAGTACTAAATTAATGGTAAATGAATGCCTGACTATATTCCAAAATGAAGTACCTTCGCCAGTTACGTTGCAAATGTTACAGTGCTCACAAGTTACCGGAAGTTGCCCCCCCAAAAATCGAAAAGCGCGACTTCGCGTGTCTCATTAGCAACTTCCGCAATGTTTCGCTGCATACAAATCCCTTACAGAGCTTCATCGTGAAATACAACAAAAATAAAACGTGTGGCAATTTACTTCTCAATAAAAAATTTAAAAGGAAAAGCATGTAGGAGCTATGATGGTGAAGTTATACCATTTTAAAAGTTGCCCCCCCAAAATTCATGCGTGACGTCAAAGGCAAAAGGTCCATTTATAGAATTCTTTTGGAAGAAGCTAAACAGCATAATCATGTACCAATAACCATACGCGTTTACCAAACCAAACTGAGGTACATGATTATGCTGTTAATGATCATGGTCATTTTGGCCCATCAATCCTATACCTGATTTTCCAACTCAACTGTGCCATCTCCCTCAGGGTGATATGGTGTAGTGTGTGATTTCTTTACTCCAAAGGCCTCCAGAGTTTGCCCAATGATGCAGGAGGTTTTTATTGTTGTTGGTAGAGACACTGACTGGTAATTGCAGGCAACCATCTACCATGGACCGCCAACGGGCAGGCTGTGAAGTAGTGCTTTTGATGGTGTGCATAGTTTGGAACATTGGCACTTCTTACACTTACAGTGCTGATCTATGTCTTGGGCCATGCTCACCCAGTATGCTCGTTACCATAGGCAATGTAATGTCCTTTGAGACCCTTGGTGGCCAGCCACAGGATGATTGTGGCATTGTACAAGTGCTTTGTATTTTAGGCACTAACACTGGTACAGTGACCACATCTTAGATCGGGTCAGCATGTAGTAAGTGTATTCCTTGAGTGCAATGGCCTACCAACACCATTTTCTGCCCAGCTAGCCACTTTAGAGGCTCATGGTCAGTCTACAGCTGAAATGAACATCCTAGCAAGTAGTGTCTGAATTGTTTTGTTCCCCAAACCACTGCCAGGAATTCACGATAAATGATGCTGTAGTTGACTTTGGACATCAACAAAGTTCAATTGGCATAGGCTATCACCTATCCTGTCAGGTTGGCATCAGTTTGAAGGACCTATGGGCTTTGCCACATTTTGGGCAGGCCATTAGCTTAGTCTTTAAGTTCCTACAGGCTTGCTCGTATTCTTCAGACCAACAGTATGTGGTATCAATGTCTGCGAAGTGCTGAATATATCTTCGATAATAGGATGCGAGGCTTATGAACTGACTTACTTCATAGCATCTCTGGGCCAGGGCCATCCTTTGGACTGCCTGAACCTTGCTATTGTCTGGAGTCAATATCTCTGCAGAGAAAACATGTCCTAGGTAAACAACTTGTGCAAATCCAATCTGGCATTTGCTCTGTGCAGATGCTTTTTGTGTGTGTTTTCACTAGGGATCAGCCGTTGGCATGTACTCGAGGCCCCACATAGATCAAATGGTATACTTTTTAATTGGAACCGGCCCACACCAGGGCCTGGGGAGAAAGCTGTTTTATCTTGATCTTCTTTGGTTTACTGGCATTTGCCAGTATACAATGTGTAAGTCCAATTTGGTAAAGACAGTATCTCCTGACAGTCTGTTTTGCACTTCATTGATTAGTGGAGAGGGTAGGAGTCCTTGTGTGTCTGTTTGTTTAGTTCACGATAGCCGTATTTCACCCATCTTATTTCACAGTAAACTGCAGGGGCCATCCATGGGCTACTGCTCTCCTCTATTATGCCCTTTTGTAGCATGTTTCTTATCTGGTGTTCCACCTCTTCTTGGAAGTCAACTGGTATCCTCCTAGGAGGAATGCATGCTGGTGGTCCCACTGTGTTGATGCATGGCCTGAGGCTTCTATGTCTGTGTGATCTCCAAATGCTGATATGGTGCATTTTTTCCACAATATTGGTGTATGGATCAGTGATTTCTGTGACATTACAAGCTTCTTGACCTGCCTTGCTCATATCTTTTCTAGGTTGGATTTAGATTGGGTGTGATATACATGTATGAAGTACAAAGCTAACACCAGCTCAAGCTAGAAGTAATTTGTCTTGATGGCTAGCTTCTTTGCACGTCATATATCACAGCCAGTTATTTTTAAAATTTTCAAATAATTAATCCTTTCTGCTCAATATGGTTATGAAAAGTGCATGTAATATCCCCACCACTGCTATGTGCAATGAAATACCTTCTGCATTGATTGAAGATGTCTGATCAGATATCTGAAATTATTAAGGGAAATACACCTTTTCTTCATTGATATAAAAATTAGAGCAGTAAAGTACATGTACATGTAAGGCCTTGAAGTATAAGTCACTTTTAAGCACTAACCCCCCTATGCTAAGGAGGAGAGAAAGGAAATGATCGAAGAAACACAAGATTATTAAACACAATATTGTTATTGTTAGAGTTTGGAAGGAATAGTTGATAGAGCATGCTGTAAAATAAATACAAATCCAGGTGACTGGGTGCTGCAGATGACATCCATACATGTACATTCAGTTTTTTTCTAAACAGTGTCGTTATGAATTTCCAAATTAATGATATCACTAGGTCTAGTTATAAACCTAATAGGTGTAGGCTGTTTTGGTGTCATTTTATTTTGCACTGAATGATGTTTTGTGTACTTGTGTATCTTCTACAGCCTCAATATTTCAAACATACACTGAAATACAGATGACATTTCACACCTTTTATGAGGATATTAAGTCATCTTTAAAGGCGAAAGTAACCTTAGAATTATATCAAGAGATTCTTCTGAGCATCCCTGCATTCGAAAGTGATGCTAATCACGCTTTACTGAACGACAGATCAAAGGAGATTAAAGAGGCACAAGATCATCAAACATTGCATGATATTGTTAGTGATTATGTTAACTGGTTCAATTACCAGCTTTTGGAAGAAATAGTTGATATTGCAAATAAAAAGATACTAGTAAGTCAAAATCTATTTGATACTGAGTTAATATCAACATACAAAAGAGACTTGTTCTCGTTATGTAAAAGACAAATCAATCAATTTCCAATGCCGCCTAGTACAAACTTTGGCAACGATCTAAATCTAAAAGTGGAAATGGGGGATTATAATAAAATCACAGCCCAAATGATACAAAAATTTAAAGAAGACCTGTGCCATTGCCTGAAATTGGCCTCCTACAGTCTCAAACTATGTCTTGTTACTGAGGGATGTGTGCAGGTGGTATTCAGTATTCCTACATCAGTACATGCTGCACTCTTTCCACTGAGCAGTGATACACTTAATAAACTTGTGCCACTTGGAGTGACAAAAATTTGGACTAATGGATATGACGTTGAGAGGGACAAAGATTCAGACAACTTTAATATGGTAAGTTTGTATAATATAATCATAAGCATATTTATAAATTATAAAGAATCGATAGTCAGTACAAATGTAGAAAACAAGAATTCAAACTAAAAATAAACTTCAAAAATGGAATAAAACACAATACCATGCACACAAGGCACATAGTCTCGAAGTCCAGCACCATCTACATCTTCATCTCCACCATTTCACTGGTGTACCCATGACAAAATTCACCTTTCTTTTCCTAACTGCCTCAGTTCTGGATAGCATTCCAGACAACCAGTGGATCTAGATGTATACCAGTATTGATAACATAAGCTGAATGTGCAAGTAGGATATAACACCATACATGTGTACTGACCCTGCACTTTGCTATTATATATGTGTTTGTCCATCATGATATATTTGTTAATAAAGTAGTATTGAATTGTATTACATTCATTTTTTCCTGCTAACTGCATCAGCCAAGTAATGCTGGTGATATTGTGCATCAGAGTGGATTGCAGCAGCCAAACAGCAGTGGTGATATTATTCCTTGGATTTCAACAAACACTCCCTCTGAAGAACACAAAGTACAATTGCAAGGTGAGGGATAAATCCTATTAAGCAGATCATCAAAACACTTACAAATTTAGAAATGTAAAACGAAGGACAAAATATACAATTATCACAACTTTGCGATCTAACAAACAGTGGGAAGAGTATTTCGAGAAAGTAGTCATTTTGGTGTTTTAAAATAATGCTATTTTGTTGTTTACAACTAAACTGAAGTGTTGAAAAAGCTCTATATGAAGTTTTTGCCTCTTAATTGCAGGAAACAGTTATGAACAAATTGAAGCATTGCTAAGTACAATGTTGGGAGCAGTTAAAGATGACATCGTAAATATGAGGGCACAAGAGTTTGAAAATTTTCTCCAACATCGAAAAATGCTGCGATTAGATCTTATTCAATTCTTCAATGAGCCTCCACTTGAGCCATCAAATATAATTGAGCGTGTTTTTGGACCCAAACTTTATTTTTCAAGCATAATGAATTATCACTTTCTTAACCTTGTTGTTGACATATGTGGCAGCCCAAGGACAAAGCATGACATGATGAAGTTTGTTCAAGACATCAAACAGTTTATGCAAAGAACAAGTTTGAAAGATAGTGGATACTTTAACGAAGAAGTGAGGAACATAAGAGGACTTACATTGCTTGTAATTCGACACAGACTGGAATCTGATGCACCACTAAATTATCTGGATGAATTTAGGCATACATTCTGTGAAGCATTCAAAATTAGTGAAGTTTCCATGTTGTTTACAAGTGCTAAGTTGGAGGAAACAGTATGGTTCGTGCCATTATATCTAGAGGAGCAGTTGATATCTGCCATTAAAACGAATGAAAGTCATTTTAATTCATTACGCATCACATCATTACAATTGGGTGAATTTGAATACACTGCAAGTGATTCAAAGGTATAAATGTACATGCATGTATGTTGGCTAACATGGGTTATTTTTGTACAGAAATTGCACACAGAAATTGAATATAGCAAGAATGGTAAAGATGAACCAGGAGGTATGTGTTTTCATGTTGTCATTTGCCATAAAAGGTGAAAGTGTTTGTCCAAATTTAGAAATGCTAAATGAAAGATCACACGTGACCTCCACATATGAGGACATAACCAAGAATCACCTCACACAGTGTGAGGAAGACGTTGTGCCTTGTCCTAACAACTGTGGAGATGTGGCCATAAAGCACAAACAGCTCAAAGAACACATTGATCAATGTCCTCAGACCACTGTGAAGTGTGAGTACTTCATTGTAGGCTGTACATATAACACTAAGCACCAGCTCATTAATATGCATATGGAGAGCCATAAAAAAGAACACCAGATAATGGCATTGAAATTTATTGAAGAAAATGAGAGCACAATTAAATCCTTATCTGAAAAATGTAAATTATTAAAAGTGAAGTACAGCCTACCAATTCAAACATACAGCATTCCAGAAATCACAACAAAAAACATCTGGGACAGTGAAGCATGGTCCAGTGAGCCTTTCTATACACATCTGGGAGGTTACAAAATGTTAGTCACAATCAGTGGGTATCATCCTGAAAAGACACACTTAGAAATTGGTGTACGTGTGATGATTGGAGAGTTTGATGATGAACTGAAAGGTCCATTTATTGGCACCATTACACTACAATTGGTGGACCACAGTGAACTTTTAGGTCATCAAGAGATGAAATACAGATTCAACCAACATGAATCATATTCTCAGATCCCCTGTATTTCCTATGAGAAGCTTACATCTCAAGAGTATCAGTTCTTGAAAGCTAATGAAGTAACTCTTAGGGTAGTTGATATAGAAGTGGAACATGACCCACACAGTGGAGAAGTACAGCCTACAGTGGTACCACAGGAGAAGTCAGCATCATTATTGGAGCAATGCAAAGAAAAGCACAAACAAGTCGAAATATTGCAACAGCAGAATGCCCTACTGCAAGGTATTGTTTCCAGGTCATCTCTGAGGTGCATATATGCAAAGTACCCTGAGTTTGTTATGGATAAATTTCTACAGTGCTTTGAAAATGGAGTACTCTGGTACAGTAAAGGATTTTACACTCACTTTGGTGGATACATGCTGTGCCTTGAAGTAAATGCAGCTGGTACTGGTAGATGGGCTGGTAATTATATAAGTGTTGGCCTCCACCTGATGAAAGGAGACTTTGATGATTTGTTGTCATTTCCCTTATATGGAGAGATCACTGTACAGCTTGTGGATAAAGATAATCACATTACAAAAGTATTCATATTTGATGAGAAGACCAAAAAGGCAGGTGCCAGGGCAGATCAGAACATGAATAAGGAGAGCTGTGACATACATGATTTTGTGACTGTTGAAGATATAAACCAGAAATTCCTAATAAAGGATAGTATTGTCTTTAGAGTGGTTAATATCGCTATTAAGGAGGAGGAAGATCTTCAAACACATATTCAGGGATCAGTGACCACCCAGGACACACAAGGTGAGAAATACATTTCACACCAGGAAGAAGAAGGCCTACAGTATTGGGTGGCAAAATGTTGTCAATCATAAGCATAAATCTGCTTGGCCATTTACCTATCACTCTTGCATGGTTCTCTGAACTTGAATGATCCAGTGTAAGTCAACTTGCTAGTAGAATACACTATCATTGCCCTATAATAATTATTTAGTTACTGGAATAGATAGAAATGCACAGCTCCAGCTGCAAACATGAAAAAAAACATGCATGCCACGTGCAGCTGAAGTGTCACAATTCCAATTGGTCTAATTCTGGAGTTTGTCTCTCTCTCTTTCTCTCTCTCTCCCCCCCCCCCCCCTCTCGAAATACATTTAGTTTCAGGCTAGTTGGTCATTTGGCCGTTGCCATCCACAAAAAATTGATAACATCATACATGCATCATCATCTGTTGCATGTAGCCAGACGATTAGGTCACTCAACCATGATACTCCACCTCCAATGGATTGCACCCAATATACTACTCTTTGAACCCTGATCACACAGAGCTCATGTAATACTAGACTCCTTGAGTACAGCATATCACTCTTCCCTACTGACTGGCTACATTTGTACATGTATGTACATGCATTGTGTACTGTGGAGCTAATGCACAACATAACTGGTACCATTTAAACAAGTCACTAAGCCAAGAATTTGTATGGAGTGCAGTGTGCATTGGATACATAATATCCAGTCACTTTACCATGATTTGCTATATTACCACAGATAGAGGCAATTTGATGACCAGACTGAAGGACTGGATATGGTTACACTGAAGGTTGCACATAAGGCTTTACATTGTGCAGTGCATATATCATTCATGTCTATTTTTCCTGCTTAGCTATACTAATCCTTGTATCACTGAACAGTACCAACTATGACCATGCAGTAGTAATTGCTTACGATAAACTTCCCAATTTATATCACCTGCATTACATGTACAGTATAATACATTTATGCATTTGTAGCTTTACCACAGCTCTCATATCTAATATTTGAAAGAGCGGTAAGTCCCATGGCCTGTTGGAATTCTTAATGTGCGGTAGCATCCACCTACGTTCACATTGCAAGGTATTTCTGAACTCCCAGTGAAGAATACACTCTAACAAACAATCAGGGTGAGGGGCATTTGATGATGAACGTTTTGAAGTAAAGAGCAGCATCAATGAGGGTTTAGATGTGAACATTTCAACTTCAGAGTTGGGTAGACTGCATAGGGTTGACCCTTCACTTAGACCATTACCAGACAGGAAGATGAGTCACTTAATAGGTTCATGGAGCAGGATGGCCTGCTGTGGTGGAGAGGACAAAACGTGGTGAGCAAGGAGGAATTCCTTCCGCTTGTGCTGCCAAGCCAGTGCAGGAAAGCAGTGCTCGTACTAGCCCATGAAATCCCACTTTCTGGTCATGAGTTTGATCTCCCCCAGCCCCTTATAAGAACATACACTTTGTACCAGAAAGAGCACAGGAATATAGATAGTATGCATTTTTTGCACATGTCAGTGTATTTAAAAAGTGAAGTTGTATCCTGTACAAAGACAATTAGAAACTTGTGACTGCATGTGGGCTGACCCGAAGACAGTGAAATGGCCGCATGTGATTGTTGTCATATGCAGTGTGACAGCATTCCAGATATGGTCTGACTACAGGGCTGATCAAACATGGTATTGTGGTGACTGCTGCTTTGTGTTGATGACGTAAATTTGCTTGCTTTTTGACATCGATGTCAAAAATTGCTGTCGCTCATTTAATTAACTTCTGAACATGTAGATGATTGACATATTTTCATTCAATCATGTATCGATCATAACTTCTCCATCATAGCTCCTACATGCTTTTCCTTTTAAAATTTTCATTAAGAAGTAAATTATCACACGTTTCATTTTTGTTCTATTTCACGATGGAGCTCTGCAAGGAATTTCTATTGCTAATGAGACATGCGCAGCCAATTTGAGGGGTCAACTTCCGGTAACTTGTGAGTACTGTAACATCTACAGCGTAACTGGCGAGGGTGCTTCATTTTGGAATATAGTCAGGCATTCATTTCATACTTGCTATGTTTCTTCGTGAGGTTTCTATATCTATAAGGACTTATGTTTTGTCAAACCATAGATATTGGAATTACTGGATTGGCAACGCCCGTGAAATTTTTTTTTCACACCTTTGAACGGTAAGTTGGGATTTTAGTCCATTTGCTTAAACGGCCAGAGACGGCCCCAGCATCTATCGAGTGGAGGGGCCAAACACACGAGGGGCGCCAAAAGGGGCGTGGCTTACGATACTTCAGATGCGCGCATAACAATTTGACTCTGGATTGTTGCTAATAATGCATGCGAGCGAGCGCTAGAAGCTCCACATGTTGTGGATTAGGCTAGGGATTGGGGGGAGGGGGGGCGCCCCCCCCCCCCCCCCCCCCCCCCCCCCCCCCCCTCCGGCCGCCTATGAACGTTAACGCTCAGCCAAAACATGTACAGTGTCCGATCCCCAGCATCATAGATTCATACGTAAGTTTTAGCAGGTCTGTGTCTTCAAGGTACTTTGCATTCTCATTGATGTTGACAGCAATTTGTCATCGCTAGTCTGGCAAAGGCTGATTGGATCAGCACAATTTCGTACGTCACGCGTTGAATCATTTTCACAAGTACTAAGATCGAGGCACTTCGGGAACCTGAAGGGGCGGAGTACAATATTTAAAAAGGGGCGTGTCCTAAGGGAAAGGGGGGGGGGCACTAGCCCCCCTAGCCCCCGCCTCTGACTTGAAGATCCCCTGCTCCAGGAAACTTCAGAACGACCTAAGAAAGCTTTAAGGGAGTTGAATAAAGCTCGATGATTTCAAAACACTGTTTAGACGTTTTTTTTTAGGCCTCCACTCGCTTTTTCTTGATGAACAAAACTGTTGAAAGCCTTTCGTTTTTCTTGGCATGTTGCCAAGACGAAATATCTTTCCAGCCATCTAACCACTTCACGACACACAAAGCTTATAGCGAAACATGAAAATAGGAGCGTTAATGCTACACATCGTTCCTGTCAGAAGCTACAAAACTGCCTCATAATCATGCTAAAACCGCACTACTACGGGTCAAGCGTTTCTATTTTAAGCTTCAAAACAGGCCTACGACACGCGTAGCATGAGACAGCACCACAAGCAACTTTTGTTTTGCTTCTTACCAACGGCGTATTGCTACTAAAACCCCCAAACCACTCTTATACGCCATAACTTACATGTGGTAACGAAAAGGTTAAGAATTGGACACAAAGAACTAGATAAGAAGTCAATTCAGTAACCTGAATAGGACTTTCGACGATCAAAACTAAAGGCACCAACGAAAGCCTCCAGAAAGACGAGAAACCCGAGTTCAAGAGAAAAGGGCGAAACCGTGTCAAGCATATAGCGTGACGTCAGTACGCAATAGCCAATCCATTAATTCCAATATCTATGGCCGGTCAAACATAATCAATTAATTAGCACGTCAGAAGGCAAAAAGGTCCATTAATTTTTTTTGCCTTTTTAACGTTCAATTGAAGCGATATTAATATAAATCAACATAAGGGCGCATTCCTAGGAAAAATTGTCCGGGGGACAGCCAAGCCTAGGGAAAAATGTCCTACATGGTACAAACACTAGACGCAAAATTATCCAATAACGAAGCCACTGAACGAGAAATCAGTATTGTAACCAGCACATCAGGTTCAGCAAATGCATTCATGCACACTGCAATGGAGAAAGCTAATTCTTTGGTACTAGCTTTGCCAATTGCTGTAGGAAAGCAAAATGAACAAAGTAGCAGCTCAAAAATAGAGATGAAACAACTTTTCTTTACATGCTATTAAAAATGCCAATGGTCAGAAGTAGTAAGTGCTCATAATATTCTCGACAAAGCAATGCTTCTACAGGTTATTGATGGAGGTGGACAGCCCAGCTTTCAAGAAATATTTCCACTCCTTATAAGTTGTCCTGCTGGAAACTTCTCATGTTCAAACTCACCGATGATATTCAAAAACAATGCTGTATATCAACCAAAACAAGGAAGGGCAAAAACATGGCATGATAGTGAATTGTTATGCCTAGCAAATTTAATTTTATGAAGTGCATTTATCTTCTGGTGCGGAAAACCCACTATACAAATTTGATATTTACAAAGCCATTCAACTTTATTGACAGCAGTTTGTAAAGATATACACCTCATTCCTCCATCATATGGTTTCTACTGCACGTGTAAGGGTGTTGGTTGTCCACAGCATGCACACATTGCCAAGGTTGGAGATGGCTATGAGAAAATGAAATGCTGCTACAGTGGTGTGCAAAGTGAATTAACTGAACAACAAAAGACATGGTTTCAACAGGTATTAGTCACATTTTGCTTACTTGTAAAATCTCTGTTTCCTAACCCTAACCCCAATCTATCTATTGCTATTAGACAGTATTTCAGAATTCCATAATTAATGTATCCTGACTGCATGGTCCAAACGGCAGCGTGCCAATTGATACATTTAAATTGACTAAGTAATGGTGCTATACAACTGTAGATGCAAATGATTAGTGCAAAATAATTTGGATCACCATTGCAATATTTTATTTTAATAATTTAATAACGATACATCATAAACTAATGCAAAACACATCTGGCGAGTATGGCAGTGGCATTGGCCCTATTTTATTATTATTATTATTATTGATCAGTTAATTTGATAAAAAAGTGTGCAACACGCTACAATGTATAATAATTACACCAAGAATAAACACAGGAAAAAGTTACGATGACTGGATCCGACTTAATATGGCCGTAGCAACACAACGAATGAGACATGTGTTTAAGCGACCATATAGTTCATGTAAAATAACTGATTTGGGCTTTTGAAGCCTGATGGAAAGCCTCGAAGCCAGATGGGAGAAACAGGCCATGGCCTCAGGTCCCCACCCTCCATACGTTTCAGTCACCAGGGGGACACAAACCCAACCCAGATCTCCACATTTGTCATCATTAGCTGAGTGCTTCCTGACCTCTCCAGCCTGGGCTGTGGCACCTGCACAAACCCCTGCTTCTGACAAAGTAAGTGTATTAAGCGGTGAGGTCATACAGATGTCGAAGGCTGCTGGCATGCCTCTGGACCAGTTCTGGACAAGGACATCAGCTGGTCTTGTATGGCTGTGGTCAGGTGTTAGGTTATTTCCGGCCTCAACTTTAACACTCAGGTGGGCCAACCTACACGACTCAGCTACAACATCGTGAAGTCTATTGTGGCGAAACACAACATCACCCCCACGCTTACATGTGGAGGCATGATGGCCTAATGGATTGAGCACAGTGTCTGGACATAAGGAGCACAGTGATCCCCCTGATGTGTCAAGACCAAACCACCACTTGAAGGCCACTTGGAACTGGTCAGGATTTAAATGAAGGCCTAGACCTTCGGATGGGACAACTGACAACCACGACGAAGCATGGGGAGATGAGATGGACAAAAGACGGGCTCTGTTTGCCAAGGAAGATGAATTGAAGAGCTGGTTAAACTGGAAGTCGTCAATCTTGGCAGATAAGGCTTTCTGTATTAGTGGCTGCTGTGCAAGGCTCTCTACTGAAACCACATCAGATGGTGAAACAGAGGAGTTAAACTTTCCAATTGCTGAGGTGAGATGCAAACTAGAGAGAGAACTAAAGCCAGAAGAACAAAGGGAAGCAATGTAAGCTGCAGCAGCATGAGATGATAGAGACCGCAACCCAAGTCCCCCACGACTAAGACTGAGTTGAACCTGCAACCAAGCCTCATCAGAGGTGTCTACAGCAGTGCACTGAGAAAAACAATGGCAGACATCAATGTCAAACAGCTCTAAAGCCTTGATGGATAGAGAGGGTGGGGTAGCTCGAGCCAGATGGGCCAGTTTGCAAAAGGAGCCACACAGCCGTAGAAGACCAAGGCAACTTGGGCATCCTGGGCACCCACCTCTTCTAGTTTGCGCGGCAAGTAGCGTGAGGTGGCCAGCCTACACGTACCAATGGTAGTAGCAAGAGTTTGGTCCAAAGAACAAGGATAGTAAGCAGATGGGACTCAAAACTAGCACTGCCCAACCGCGTGTGGAAATTATTATTATTATTATTATTATTATTATTAATTATTATTATTGATTATTTGTACAAACACAACAATAACTACACACAATTGCAAGTCACACCTTGACCTTCAGATGGAATAACCATCAGCCATGATGAAGCATGTGGGGAGGATGCTGATAAGAGACGGGCTCTGTCGGCAATAGACAGAGAACCCAAGAGAACATTGAATAAATGATTGTCCAACATATTTGAAAGAGCCTTCTGCGAATGGAATTTTTCAAATAAAGAGCTGATATGGATTATGTCAGAAGGATGAACTGATGAATTGAACATCTCTATTGCCTGGAGAAGATGTGCATTAGGGTCGGAACCCCGGCCAGATAAACATATTGATGCAATAAAGGCTGCTGGTGCATGGTGAGACAGGGAACGCAGACCAAGACCTCCACGGCTGAGGCTCAACTGGGCCTGTTTCCATGCAACATTGGAAGAATGCACACCTGTACAAGATGTGAAACATTTTTGAACATCTTGATCAAATATCTGCAGAACAGATTGAGAGAAAGAAGGAGGTATGGCACGAGCAAGGTGAACAAGCTTACAGTAGCCACCACAAAGCCGGAGGAGTACAAGAGCCACTTGGGGGTCGACTTGCCCAACATCTTCTAGCCTCTTAAGTAGAAAACCGGCTTCAGACCTCTTCCTATCCAAGACCGCTCTACAAAAGTCGGCATCACCAATAGGAATTCCTAAGATCTCAAGATTGGGATTGCTAGACTGTTTCATCTCAACTGGGAATTGTGCCATACACCCACTGCTAAAGACCTCACACTTCTTGATGTTCACACGAAGGCCAAGGGTGGGACCAAGCTCAATGAGCAAGTCGAGTGCTTTCCTAACATGTGAACTTGGGCCAGCCAAAACACCGTCATCAAGGTACCACACATGATAGCACAGATCGCAGCATTCAGGATGAGTAGCGATCACAACATTAAGAACTAGGGAGAAAAGCAAGGGCCCTAATGGGTCCCCTTGCTGTACACCAGATTGAGATGTTAAATTGCCCAAAGTGTGCCATAGAACAGGGTGCTGGCAATAACACCAGCTAACCCATGGGAGTAGCTCTGGGAAGTGTGTGCTGCATTCAGACAGCAGAGCTTGACGGCTTACTACATTAAACGCATTCACCAAGTCTATCTTCAGTACCGTGAAGCCTTCAACTTGCCAATTCTCATCGATGCAGTCCCTAAGACCGTGAGCAATTTTCTCAGCACCAGCTGCACAAGCAACACCCCGCTGGAGTGGATCAAAGAACTCAGCAGCTTTATTTTTCAACATGGAACACAGACACTTCCCCACTAAGCGGCGAAGAGCCTCTCCCACAGCAATTGGACGAACATCTAAGGGGCAATCCGGTTTAGATTTCTGTAAGGCTGTTAAATTGCCACCAGCAAGAAAGATTGAGACATCAGCAGGAGCCTTTCCACTAACTAGGATATTAATGATTTTCCTCAACAACTGGAGGATAGATGTTTGCAAAGGAAACTCTGCTGCATCAATTAAATGCTGAATGCGAAGACCAGAGGGGCCAGCGGCAGACAGCTTGGGAAAGGAACACAATATTGCCATAAGATTTAAGCTGGTAGGTAAGGAGACATCACTCTGAGGTAAATGGACAATCATTTTTAGGATGCTTGGACACCAGCAGGTTCCAAGTTTCCTCACAGTTAGGAGCAATACCTTGGGAAACCAATACATTACATGCTTTACCAAACAAACCATCTTGTGCCAAGGTCACAGCCTGAGACAGCTGCAGCCGGCCCAAGTCCTTCTTGCTACCAACCAAGGATCTGGGGGATGATCCACGTGATATAGCACGCTGCCACAACTGACACAGGTGACCTTTGGACCAGAGGTCGCACAGCAGGTCAATGGAAACAGGGTGGTTGTGGCGACCAGCACGTTTTGCAGTAGGGAGGACACATATAGGCAACATGAACAACTTTTTCCACGCAGCTACTGAATTCTGTAAAATGATGTCTAATAACACGGAGGACAGAACACGGATGAATGATGGCTTTGCTCTATGTGGAATAAATCGCATCGTGGGACATCTGAGACTGCAGATATCTTCAAATGAGGGAAGTTTAACTGGCTGAGACTGTGAGTCTACCAATGGAGTCTCCAAACCAATGTTGTTTAGATGGTTGGCTACACAAGACCGCTGATGGATGGGAAACTGGGAAATAGCAACAAGGTCCGAGCACACGTCACAAATTTGCAACCGGTGTTATTATTATTGATTATACAAACCCAACAATAACTACACACGTCACAAAACAACATACAAACTCAAATGTATTCTTGATGAGGGCAGGAAAGTTTGCACAAATAGCCCTCACATTTGCCCTAACCAAATACCACAGATTTGGATCCTGGAAATAATTTGATCATGTATGTGTCTTCACTACTTAACTGACTGAAATATCTCTCCTTGCAGTGGGTGAAGATAAAAAAGAATCAATGATTAATAGGAGGGGAGATGCAGGGCAAGTGATGAAGGACTCTTTTGGTATACACCCTTGAGCATATCATCCCTGTACCCAGCAGTAATTTTTACTAACAAAATTTTTCTCCGTAACGCATGTACAAATGAAGTAGCCATATGCAAATGTAGGCATGTTTTAATACTTTTATTTCTGACCCATTGAGTTCCTGTTCAACCAAATATAAATTTGTCAAGAGATACATCCCAAGTTCGGTACAAATGATCCTGAACCAAGCAAGATATTAAATATATTCTCTCAGAGAATGTTAGTGGTATGGTATGCAGGATTTGTGATGTAAAAAAGAAGTGAACAATGATACAATTATTCTATATTTAGCAACATAGAATGTATGTACATGTACTGCTAAATATAAGGCTAGCCTGCATCCAATTAAATATCACGGGCTAATTCTACAATTATAAGTCAGTTATACTTATTTATTTATTTAATAAGTTAAAAAAGTTTTATATGGTTAAATAAGGTTATCATTCTTTTTCACCATAATAATACTGTTTAACCTTCAGGGGACATATGTTGTGTATTAACCAGTATACAGTTTATTATTGCAATAATATACAGTAATCTACCACATGTTCTAACACAGTTACTACGCAAACCATATAATGTGCTCGCACAATAGAAACAGTACATTGAATTATTGTGATACATGTCCAAAGACAAGTTAACGTTTACACCAAATGTTGTCATCACATATCAACCCATTTGTCATGTGGCATCATAGCCTAACTTAGGAAGATGCTTGGTATAATTTGTAACTAAGACAACTACCGAACTGCATTTGTAACTACATGTACGACAAACTGTACATTCTTGGCTGCATCTTGTCCTCACATAAATTCAAAGCCTTGAATATTCCAAGCACAAATGTACTGCATACATTGTAGCATACAGATTGTCAGGTTATTGAGGTTATCTGAGTATTGGCAAAAACCTATTCACTAAAATTTTGTAATCTCCATGTCATTATCACTTTTATGATATTGTTTGTTCGTCACATGTAATCATGTACTGTTACGTACCATTTGAGCCCTAATCAATTTGCCTATTTATGTATATGAATAAGCATATAGGTTACTCCCCTACTTCAATTATTTTTTCTGGTTAGGTGTTGGCCCAAAACTGAAGGATGTTGACCGGTACTGCATGTTTTAGTACATAAATAAGACATACTTTTTTACTTCAATTAATTGGTCAATGGTTATTTTTGTTGGTTAGGTGATGGCCCACAACTAAAGGATCTTATGAATGACATCACTGCTGAAATCCCTGCAAAGTGGAGAGATGTGGGAATACAGTTGGACCTATCAAATAGTGTATTAGATGGTATCCAAAGTCAGAATTCTAATTCAAACCAAAGGTCATTTGAACAGATGTTCAATGAATGGAGAGTAAGCAGGACTCAAAAGGTACATACACATGGACCCACATTATTGGCATCCTGAGGAAACCTGCTATTGGAGAGAACAATTTAGCTAACAATCTAAATGACAAGTACTGTTCATAATAGATTGATATTCATACTATTAATTGGTATTCAGAGTCTTTTAGTTTTAAATCTATCACTAAAATTATAACATGTTGGATGTAAAATTTTCATCACCTTTTGGATTATGTACATGTGTTGTGATCTTTATTTGCATGTGATTGATGTTATCCTGATACAAAAAATAAAGCTGAATTATCCTTATGAAAAATAATTAGACAAAACAAATTCACCTATAAGAGAATCGTTTTGTAGCAAATTGCACGACTTGCAAATGTATTAAGAATAATGATTATGAAACATGAAAACATGTACATGTATGGGTTGTAAAATATGAAAACGTTATTACAAAGATGAAGACCCACATTATGATCTGATGTATTGGCAGGTCTGTTATGCACCAACCCTCATACATATGTAACTCAAGGTAAGCAGTCCAATTTCCAAGCTTTTGTTTGCTCCATTAAAGGCAACTGTTCTATCACACCCCACAGTGCAAATATTATAGTACTTATTTATTTAATCTGTATAATATTATCTGCAGAACTAAAGTCCACAAAAGAATGCAACACCTTAAACTCACTATAACTTAGAATTCAACTGTATCTCCGTAACAGATGACATATAAATTAATGAACAGAACAAATCGATAGGTACATGTATAGGACCTCTCTATCTACAAACCAAATTCGAAGCGATTTGATTAATCCTATATAAAGTTATGTTGGGTTTGAACCTGGTGGGGTATTGAATGATGCAATGCTGGCATGGAGCAAGTGCAAGACACCAAAATGTATTTTACCATAGAACTATGGTATAGTATGAAGTTCTGAAAATATGAACTGGATAGCCTTTGCTGTTCGGAAGATATGGTGATTCAAACGTTATAACACGATTATTTTATAATGTAGGGCATTTTCGAGGAAACTGTCCTATATAATTATAATTAAAATAATTTATAATTATATTATATATTACAGTGGGTCTAGGGACCTTTGATGCCAACATGTCATAAAGCTAGTCTGACTCTAATCTGATGTATTAGTACGCTTATCGATGCTAGAAGTACTGCATCATAGACAAGTGTTTAGTTATACATGCAGTTAACCAGGTCCAAGTCCTACAATATTTGAAAATTCATTATAAATAGAAATGCAGGTTTTTGGCATCCATTTTTCTACTGTTGTTTGACGTGCTATAGTGCTAAATTTACCAATTGTCAATGTATATTTTAAATCACACCCTTAGTTTACATGATCCAAAAAAACGGATGTGGTTCTTATTAAGTGTAGAATTTAATTGTCGCAGAATAAAGTATGAGAAGTATATGTTGATGATACTAAACTGTATCTTGGTATATTATACTGAAAATCAAAATACACCACTTATGCAATCCTTAAATCAATTCTATTCATGGTCCCAGACATGGCAACTGTCTGTTGCTTATACCAAGTGCTCTGTCATTTCCTTTGCATGGTTCTCATGGTTATAAGCCTACTTCACCTTACTCACTTTCTGGTATTCCTTTGCAATTCGTATCATCTATAAGAGATCTTGGAGTGTGTTTGAATTCAGATCTTATGCCAAGTATGCACTGCTCAAATATTGCCGCCATGGCTTTCAATAGGAGCTGTCTCCTCTTAAAAAGCTTTCATTCTAATGACGTGTCTCTCCTTGTGCGTCTATATAAGGTGTACGTGCGTCCCCTTCTGGAAAGTAATACCCAAGTTCGGAATCCCTGGTTCCATAAAGATATTCAATGTATTGAACGCGTTCAGAGATTTTTCACTTGAGCTATATTCAAACGTGCTGGTATACCATATATGGACTATGATGATCGCCTTGCTAACCTGGGTTTACAGTCCTTAGAGTACAGGAGAGTCTTCTACGACCTTGTCATGTGCTACAAGATATATAATAACCTGGTTGATTTACCTTTTGAGAGATTTTACACCAAACCAGCTAGGTCTTATTCCATCCGAGGTCATCCTTGTATCCTGCGATCCAAATATTTACCCCGTCATGCATTCCAAGCGCATTTTTTCACTGAACGTGTGATCCCTATATGGAACCACTTACCCCATGATGTTGTCACTTCATTGAACATTACAGTTTTTTGTACCCGACTTAGATCTGTTGACCTATCACCTATTTGTATGTTATATCCCCTGCCATGTTTAGGCAGTTTGCAAGTGCACGTACACATCGTGCCACTACTAGCCTTTTTGCATATGTATGTGTGTTTATATGTATGCAATCAATTAAATCAAAAAAATGTTTTCTTGAAGCATGATGTGTGTGCTACTTAATACATTCTATGGCAGTGATCTAACTCTAATCGGTTTTGCCATTTTTACCAAAAAACACCCTGTACGTTTTCAAGATTTTGTCCATTCTCTTGGCTATTCCAGCAACATGCGACTGCAAATACCTATCGTGCATATGCTTGTGGAGCTAGCAAATTCCAAATTTACAATGTACTTTTTATTTGCTTAGTCTATACTTTAAAAACATGTTGTTCTGATCATTCTAACATTACTTATTGGTACTTGAAGTTGCTTGGAGATTTTATCTTTAACAATGCAGTATTGACTGTATTTGACAATCTTTGAAGAATTGCAAGGAGGTACAAGTTCTATAGTACAATGAGACTGGTTTGTTCTCTGCTCATATGAGTTTGCTAAAAATTTAATTTTAACTTGCATCCTATGCGTAGGATGATAATCCTACATGGATGCGTAGGACGACGAGGGAATAAAAGTTAACACTAAATTTTTGATACAATTCTATTTAAACCAATGTACAGTGCTGCTATGCAACAAATTAAAGTACACAGTTACAAGTAGAAATCCCAGGAATCTTTTTATAAAAACTCACTACCATCTTACATCAATAAAACACCTGATCATAAAAACAATCAAAAATCTAACAAGCTATCGTGCAGGCAAAAGAGTTATCTTGATTAAAAACAAACAAACTAGAATCCACAACATTAACAACAAATTTCTGTACACGACTGCTATAATAACAAATATCAATGTATAAAATGGAAGTTATCTCCAATAGGCGGCAATGCATTTCATTATTTCAGTTTTCAAAATCGGAGGAGTGGGAGTGGATGTTCTAGCGCCTGGCAATTTAAAATGATTCTCCATCCTCCAAATGCCTCAACTAGGAGAGGGACACTAATTCAATCTCTATCTAGACAACCTGGAGCATTGTCATAATTCAGCCCTGGATCCAGGAATTTTATGAGAGGCTGTTTTATGTTTTAAGTGTGTGTGTGTGTGTGTGTGTGTGTGTGTGTGTGTGTGTGTGCAAAAAAGTGAAATCAATCAATTTTTACCTGTCCGTCTCACCAATTAACGTCTATATTTAAGTAGTACAAACGAAGATCTAATTATCAGCACCAAAAATTGTGACTGAATTTTACAAAGTCGAACCAAGGTAAGTGAGTTTGAGCATACTTAGTGTCTAATATGCTTGAAATGTGGAACATATATGACAAGTAAATAAAAACATTCTCTATGAGAAAGTTGGTGGTATATAGGATTTGAAGGCAAAGATGGTGTAAAAAGGAAGGAAACAAGTGTCTAATCATAAGGGAAAATGTATTTAGCACACAAATAACATACATAGAAATGTGCTAAATGTAGGACTATTACATTTTCCCTTATGATTAGAGAATGTTTTTATTTACTTGTTTCATTGCTTTTTATTCATAACTGGATGCTTTCAACAGTCTAAATATATTTACTTAGCAACAGACATTTCATCACTATTAATCTTATATATCCCAATAGTGGAAAGAGAGTACTTTGCATTTTAAAATGCAACAAGGACCATTAAACTATAGCCTCCGAAGTTTCAATTATGATACCATAGAGAAACACTGATCACAATCTGAACTTGGTATATATGTCATTTACATAATAATCATGTATATCTACATGTCATAATCAGAAATAAACTAAGCCATAGATGATACATATTGTTCAGTCCATAAACAATACTGATACCACTGAAACGTTTACTCTCTCCGGGCCACCACCTCTTCCTTTATTACATGTAATTAAATAATGCCCAATCGGCCAATTATCAAAACCGGATATGCCACAGTTAATTACCACTAATAGGTGTAGTGCCCAGACTATACACATTTAATTACATTTATATACTACTAGTACTTCGTATAAAAAGTGAAGTATGACTTAATCCTAATTCTAAACAATCCAATCGTTTTGATCGATTAAGGAAGCTTAACTATACAGTGTTCCACACTTAAAGCTTCCAAATCCAAAAAATTTGGTTTTTTGCTTGTAACTTTTCAACCATATGAGTATAAACAAAAAGGATGGGATATTCAGATTTAGCCATCGTTTCTGAGTAAGATGAACATATTTTTGTTCAATTATTAAGTGTAAACAACAATAGCATATTAATAAATCATAAACGGTTTCAAGTACTATTTTGATCGATAACTCATGAAAGGTAATTAGCTAAGCGTTCAAATTTGGGATTCTAATAGTGCTCTGTGCTATCTTTCTTTCTTATCTGTTCGTTGTCTTAAGTCGCGCCGGTTTTGTAGATCGGTCCAGTTTTGTGATTTTTCGGGGGTACTTAAGCACATGCGATGGTTCGGTCGAATTAGTTTGACTTAAGGTCTGAAAATGAAAACAAATAGTAGCGTAGACCCTATATAATTAGTATATTTTTTATATTTTTTCCCCCACGTATTTGAGTACCCCAAATAGTTTTACAAGTGTGAAAAAGTTCTAAATTCTTGTCATTTTATTTAATTGAGCGTTTTCCTCCGTATTCTGCGATAAATCTGACGTCACGTACAAGCGGCCAAATTAACGTCTTTTATTCGTTCCTTGGAATAGAAAATGGCGTTTGTTGACGATCATTCGGAGTCGATTGCAGCTACCACTGGTACTACGGGTTCTTTTCAGAACCAAACAGACGTAGTGATAGATCAACCCACCTGCTCGATTGTTTGCAGACGAAAGCGAGACATGATGGCTGTTATAGCAGAAGCGGGGGCAAACCAAACCTTTCCATCAAACGACAATGCCAAACGTACCTGCAAAGTGAATTCACTAGCGGCAATTACAGGCTGTTTTACTTCACAGAAGAAACGAATCTCTGATTCAGCGTGTTCAGAAAGCACAATAAACGTAATTTTCAAAAAACACGAAGAGGTGTTCAAGAAAGGGCTGGACTACCTGCTGAGTTTCATTGAACAAAATGCTTCATTTGAGCTGCAAAAAGCGTTAGGTATTGTGCTGATGGGAACTGCCATGAAGGACTGGGGAGAGGGTATATGTGATGCAGCTATCAAAGCCTCACAGGTAAGCGGCTATTCTGATCGTACCATAAGAAGTTGGATGCAGTCATATATGCAAAGTATTTTTAATGTGTTGTCTCATGGCAATGAGGACATTACAAGTAAGGAAGTTGAATACATTCTTTCATCAGAAAGGGGAGAATTTCCTAAATATGAAACACTAGTCCATGACGAAGAGTTTAAAATGCATGCCTGTAGCTACATAAGAAGTAATGCATGCAAGAAGGGAGAACCAAACTTAACAACAGGAATGTTTTCTGAATGGGTTAATAAAGAATACAACCAAAGTCTATCTACTGAGACTGCAAGAAGATGGCTCCACTCATTTGGATTTAGTCAAGTTCATCATCAAAAGGGTGTCTATTTTGATGGACATGAAAGACAGGATGTTATTCAGCATAGAAGAGAATTTGTAAGTACTTTATTTGAGCTGGATAAAATAACAATTACAGCAGACAATTTGCATCCAGTTTGTCCAGCTAATGTAAGACCTTTAATTAGAGTAGTGCATGATGAAAGTACCTTCTATGCAAATTGCGACCAGTCATATTATTGGGGTGATAGTCAAACAAGTGTGCTGAAGCAGAAATCCCTTGGAAATTCTATAATGGTGTCTGACTTTATTGATGAATGTGATGGATACTTAGAATTTAATGGTAACAAGGCTCGTGTAATGATAGAAGTACATAAAGATGGATATTTCAATAACAATAGTTTAATGATTCAAGTGGAAAATGCTGTAAAAATTTTTGAAGCAAAGTATCCTCATGCACGTGGACTATTTCTTTTTGACAATGCCCCTTCACATAAAAAAGTAGCTGATGATCAACTTGATGCTGAAAAAATGAATGTAGGTGTTGGTGGCAAGCAACCAATTTTAAGAGACACTGTTTGGAATGGTGAAATTCAACACTTGGTACTAGAGGATGGCAGACCTAAGGGAATGAAAATGGTTTTACAGGAGAGAGGAATTGACACTAGGGGAATGAATGCAGACAAGATGAGGAGTACATTGAAAACATTTGATGATTTTCGAGTACAAAAGTCGATTTTAGAAGAGTATATAGAACAACGTGGGCATCTGTGCTTGTTTTTTCCAAAATACCATTGTGAACTAAGTCCAATTGAAAGGGTTTGGTGCCATGCAAAGAAGCATACAAGAGCTTATGCAAATGGAAAGATTAATACATTAAGGAAGATTGTCCCTGAAGGACTGGAAAGCTGTTCCAAAGAACTTATTTATAAATTTTTTAGAAAGTGTAGAGATTATGAGCAAGCTTACAGAAATGGATCAGATGGAAGTGAGGTAGATAAAGTAGTTAAAGTATACAAATCACATAGAAGAGTAAGTACTACTAGCAGTTAAGTTGCAGTTTTTGCTGTGAAAGAGTGCAAGTGCAAGATGACTGAAGTCTGTACTGCTATTGGTGTATATAGTAGAAATTGTGCTTTTATGTCATCATTATCCGGTGTACGTTAATGGTGTTAAGAAGTACATGTAATATTATGCGCGCTATACGCGCAGCGCCGCGTTGTGTGACGTGTACAGGAAATACGTGAAACGTCACTTAATGAGCTTGTATTGAAAAAAGGATGTAATTCGTAAGCTTTTACGCTTTCAAATATTGCTTTACATTATTTGCGCAGATGTGCAGAAAATATTAAAAAATATAGAGATACTACTAGCACTTTATAATCATGTTCCCTAAATTTCAGACCTTAAGTCAAACTAATTCGACCGAACCATCGCATATGCTTAAGTACCCCCGAAAAATCACAAAACTGGACCGATCTATCAAACCGGCTCGACTTAAGACAACGAACAGCTACGAAAGATAGACAGCATACAGCACTATTAGAATCCCAAATTTGAACGCTTAGCTAATTACCTTACGGGAATTATCGATCAAAATAGTACTTGAAACCGTTTATGATTTATTAATATGCTGTTGTTGTTTACACTTAATAATTGAACAAAAATATGTTCATCTTACTCAGAAACGATGGCTAAATCTGAATATCCCATCCTTTTTGTTTATACTCATATGGTTGAAAAGTTACAAGCAAAAAACCAAATTTTTTGGATTTGGAAGCTTTAAGTGTGGAACACTGTATGTGATTTACTAACACAACTATCGATATATACCATGTAGCCTCGACCACAGAAGCGAGAATGCCAAAGAATTCTGAAGCTTTTGGTGTGATTTTCATTTCTTAAAAGTGTTCCTAACCCGAGTTATGAGTGGTCAAGAACAACAACAACAAGAAGAACGAGAAATACGTGGGACTGGGTACGAGTTTTGAAAAGTGTTTTGTTCTCTTCAACCACGTGGTTTTGTGACTTCAAACAAATACTAAACTGTTCATTGTTGCCTTCTTGTACGATAACGACAACAAGGTAAGCCATTTGCTCGTCAGGAGTCCCGTTAGAAGCGGGGCACTGTTTTTAATGACATTCATAATAGGGGTCAAATCCTATATGAGAGTTACTAACGTAATTCTCGATACAATAAACCATCTTTCATAAGATATAATATATTAGGCTATTCCAAATGTGATCCCGTCCTCCGCCCACGTGTCACCATTATGCCTATCATTCTAATGATTGGAATTTTATTTGTTTTAGATGTTGGCTAACGTGTCACTCTAGAAAAGGCTTGAGTGTTTCATGGCCAAAAGTATCTCAGACATCACCAGCTACAGATCTGGATATGTACATGAAGTTCTTTTATTACAAATTGAATGCTTTAAAAAAAAAATTTTAGCATGTATATTATTAAATTAATGGGATAAGATCTAGTTATTATGAAATGTGCATAAACCAGGTGATGGACAATGAGAAGACTGACTCTGCATCTCCTGTGCTGAGCTTGAAAAATCATTTGCACATTTTGTTTCGTCATTGTACAATACGGGCATAAAACCATCCACATAGAAGAAGGGGAACAAAACTCCAGTCTAAGGATGGTCTGATAAATACATGTGTAGCAGACATATACGACATGGGCTTTAATTAGAGATAGATATGTATGTTGTATCGCATGGTGATTAATATTAATCTTCCAAATTGGTGACCCTGACGTGATAATGTGATGAGTGACATTATGTTTAATTGGAGTTTGCTCATTCAAGGACTGGATTACTGAAGGAAATTCCTGCAGCAGAGCTTCAAATACATTGTCGGACTTAGCAGGTAGCAAGGTGAGATTAAGTGATGGTTCAGGTGCTGGGGCTCCTTGGACCTTGCACTGAGTCATGGAGTCCAGCAGCTTTTGGCACTTAACATCCACTGCCAAGCCATAGTGTTTTAAGAAATCTGCGCCCAAGATTGGCCGTTTGACTGCAGCAATGATGAAAATCCATGTAAAAATCCGAGATAGTCCGAGATCCAAAGTTAAGGAACGAGTACCAAAGGTTGCAATACTGGAGTCGTTAGCAGCTCGTAGTGCTAAACCATCTTGTGGATGACAACGTTGATCTTCCAAACATGTATATGTGCTGGCCTCTATGTGACGAAAGGACACATGTACTGTCGTTTCCTTTCTATACAGAAATCACTGTACAACTTGGGGATGACTTATGATCACTGTGCAAAAAGATTGATATTTCATGTCATCTCTGAAAAGACTCATGCCATACCAAAGTTTTGTGTTTATCAAAGATATAATCATGCTAAAAATCAATAGAGCTGTCTTTATAATGAGGAAAAGTAAGGGAGAGATATTCCGACACTACATTAAGGGGCAATTGAGAAAACTATGGCAGCCCAGCATAAGCAAGGTGATATTTGCAAAACACAAAAGAATGGCTGTAAGCATTGTCACCAAACTGTGTTGATAATAGTCCTAAACTCACCCATTACTATATTAAATGTTGTTCATCATATTAATTTCTGGATAAAATGCATTATCATGATATATGATCCAATTTCAATAGGGCTGTAAGCTCACCACTATTGGTGTATCTCCAATGAGTGAAATAACTGATGCTAAATAATAACTTAAGGTGATGATACTAACAGGTTTCCTGCAGTGTTGTCTGATCGCTGCAGTAATTTTTTTTGTATTAGAGGAATGTGTAAATAATTACATGTCTATTTGCGCTCGTGTGAACACCTTGTGCACACTGTACATACAGAGTGCACGTTCACAGTTCACTTTTAGCTCTGCACTATTTGATACACATGAGCAGTGTTCTGGATTTTTACATATTATGCACAAAAAGACTTGTGAATGGGTGGACAATGATAAAAATAATAATGTAATAACAGGTTTTTGCGATTGAGACCTCAGGTGCCCTTGGCCCTGATGCTCTCAGTTTGCTCACTGATATAAGCAGGCGTCAGCAGAGCATCACACACGATCACCAGTCCCTCTCATTCCTTCTCCAGAGAGTGTCAATTGCACTACAGCACGGCAATGCTGCCTCTGTATTGGGCACCACAATTAGCGTGTAGTGCATATAGTGCATGTATCCCTGTGTATCCAGCTGTTAATTGCATTGAAACTCCCATATTTCCTAATTATATTGGCTATGACACCACCAAAAAAAAAACAGGTTATTTAATTTACTAATCGCAAAGTTGGTTCTAAATCTATCATTATGTATGGATGTGTCATCAAACTCCTATAAAGTAGCCACCCAGTTTATGCCAATCCCTGACACAGATTATAGTTTATATTGAAAATGTATAAAACAAACATTCTCAGAAAATAATGATGTTCTCATTTTATCATAAATGATCTTCTGAGAGTAGGGCACACAGGGAGGAGGACCATTGTTCAATACATGATATCTATACAGATGAAGGTGTAACATAGCAGAGGGTAATGTAATTGTGAGTGATCAACGCTGATTTAAATTTACATTAGGGAAAGTTTCTATTCTTGGCCACTGATGATAAAATATGATTTATGGTATAGGAGCATCAACACTACTACAAGGCATCTTTTTCTGGAGAGTATTGTGGTGTTGGTAGTGCCTACAATTTTACATGTGTAGAAGTAGTCTTGTGTTTGAAATTTAGTGCACATCAATAACATGATAACTACATACATAATTCATTAGCAATCAGTGATTCACTATTCCTGAGCATCTCCCATATTTGTACACAAGGTAATGTTATTTTCCTTTTTTCATCTCCAATTCATTCAGATAACATACATAGTGAAATGGCCAAGATGACAACAATTGTTGATGTTTGGACCTTATTTTACTTTTAAATCAAGGCCTCAAATATGAAGTAGGGAGTATCAAATATAAGACATGCCTCAGTGTAATATGCTAGATCAGAAGGCTTCAGAGTTATCTATAAGCATTGAGTACAAGTTCCAATAGCACTGATATCCAAATATGTATCAGTTGGCCGTGCTGTCCATCCAGCGTACATGTAGTAGATCATAAGGTGATAGAAATTATTCCTACACCACTTGTAAACAATTGCCAAATATAAGGATCCCATCACTGGACTATGTGGGATGGAACTTTCCGGCAAGAACACTTTGTTAGAATCAGACATGGCATTGTCTTAGTTTTTAATCATTTACTGGTTAGTGAATAAATGATGTAATGCTAGTGTTGGAGATAGGTATCCATGTGTTAAAGTATTTATTCTGCGTAGTAGTTCTATTCTCATTTCCAGACCATGATCCCTTACATTTTAAAGCAATGTAGGGTCTTGGTAAATGATCAATAACTGCCTCGACTGATTGTTAGCTCATAATCCAATGTAAGAGATGCAATAGAAATGTATCCAGCTACAGCACTTTTTTTTTTGAAATGCAATCAGAAACTTAGGTTGTGAGTACAATACAATAGTGATGTATACAGAGAAACTGTGCTCAGTAATTAAGACTTCTGGCCTGCAACCACAGCTGTGTGGTTAATACATTCAGAGCATCCTTGTACATGTGGTTACATTATCGGATTTTCCCATTATTGGCCACAGTAATACTGCCTTGTTGGAACCAAATCTTATGCACCTATGATCATGTAAATTTTTTCAGGTTCAGATGCATAACATGACAGTAAATTAAATGGCAGCATTACTGCGTAAAATTGTAATTACTGTCAGGAGCCGTTGGTAGAACATTTGAAGACATACAATCAGATTAGGATGCTTCACTACATAGTGAGATTTAGCTGTAAACAACCATACAATCCAGAACACATGCAACAGTTCAAAGAACACATTGATCAATATCCTATACCACTTTGGAGCAAGAGTGATGGCAAAGTTGACAGATGTACATGTACGAAGGTAACATTTAACCTGTTACCAGTATGAAAAAAGAAATGGTTGACCACATTACTTTTTTAATGGTCTCGATCCGCTCTCACACGAAATGTATTGGACAGCTGAGTGTGTCTTTGTTTCCACATTACAGCCAAATGCACTTTTAGCATCATGTGGTAGTTTCATAATAGATAAGCATAAGCACGCTTAAACATTTTTCATGAACTCATGATGTTCTGTTTGAGATACATGTATGCCTGTGCACAATAGCACAAACAGTACAAAGAACACATTGATCAGTATCCTATAGCACAATGAAGAACAACGCAAAAAGAGTAGGCTCAATTTGAACAGACTTGTGACATCATTTGCCATCTTCGAGACCCCATGGAGTTTTAAAAAGGTTGCCACAGATATATGTATGGCCCAATGCAAAGATACCTTGTTGGTAGCAGAAATCTGATAGACTGAAGTGTAATTTTAGGATCTAAAATTACAACTACAGCAATGCAAAGACAATTCCATGTACCTGGATTTACAACCAGTAGCATGTAGGAAGGGTGTGAAGCGAGGAATTAACCAGGTCATATGTAAAATTAATTCTACATGTAACGAATATGTGATCTTCACACAAGGATTTGTGTATTTGTACACGTACTACCAGTGTAAAACACACCCAAGCCTATCCAGGAATCTTTTTTAGATTAAATATGTGTGGGACTTATCTTTACGTTATTGGCCATAGCAATATTGACTTGTAGGAATGCAATCTTATGCACCATGATCCATGCATAACATTTACAGGTTCAGATGTAATAGGTGATAGTTGAAGATACATACTATCAAATTAGCTTTCAAAGTTTTGTTGCCCCCATTGGTGTGCTAACAGCCAAATAGAATCCACAACAGAACAGTTCAAAGAACACATTGATCAATGTCCTACACCATTTGAAGCGTGAGTGATTGCAAAGGAGACAGAGCTATGAAGGTAACTGTTACCACTTTGAAGAAGCAAAATGACTAACCGCGTAACTTTCTATCCTCATAGTGTACATCACAGCATTTTAAGCCCTCCCCTAGATATTGGACAGCTGCTATGTCAACAGTGTGCCTTTGTGGCCAATTGATTTGAAATTACGGCCAAATGCACTTTTGACCATGTTATAAGCATCGTTTTATTAGAGGATTCTAAAGATGATATCAAGGGCCAGATGTGAAAGTTTTAGTTTACTAATTTGGTGTGAGAGATGTGGTTGTGGTTGATGCCTTGTGACTAGACAGACATGATTTGGAATCACACCTTCTCAAGGTTGGGAAATCTAGGTCACAAGCCAATTACGAAAAAAAAAAACAAGGATTCTGATTCTTATGTCCCAGTTCACCTTTGCAGAGCAGAATTCATCAACTATACAAAAGAAATGATGAAGATGTAAGATTCATTATACCGATCGTTGTGGCCTTGTACAAACCTGGTCAGCGAAGGTGCAGAAAGTAACTGACCAAATTCTAAATATCAGGCTAGTAATGTTGTAAGTGATTACATTCCTTCCTTGCGCAATAAATTATCTGTTGCCTTATTCGTATGAATTTTACATTATTTTCTTCACTGAAACATAGTCAAATTCTGATTTGCCTGATTCTCAGTACTTTTTATTATACGCTTTGAAAAGATAGGCCTAATGAGTTGTAGTAATAATCGAGAGTTCACTAATAGCTGTTAATATTTAGATACACTGACTTTCTAAACTTGGAGTGCATTATGCTTGATGTTATATTTCCACACAGATCTAGTCCATGTGTGTATAAATAATTGACCTGCTCTGGCACATGACATCTTTGTGCTCACTTTACAATTATTTGTACATATAATTCTATCTTTCTTTTTGGAGATTTTAACTACCACGATTTAGATTGGAGTATTCCAGTGAATCTTGGTTCTTTTTCACATGATTGTTTCTTGACCCGTACTAAACTGTCTTCAAAATGATCTTCTTTTGGTTTCAAATCCTCCTGATTTTCAGTACTTAAACCCTTCTACAGTTCTTGTGATCATGCATCTATCGATTCCAAACTTTATGTCAAAGATCCTTACCATTAGATTCTTGCTCTTATTTTCATGATTCCTTCCTGTAATGCAAAATATTGCGTCATTATTTGGCCTATTAGTAATATTGACAGGTTACTGCTATTCAATATGTGTTCAACAGTTGATGAGATTTGAGGGTGTTTAAATCAGTGTATTTTGTTACTCCATTGAAAATGTTTTCTTCAGAAATGTCATCAAATTCAAGCATTAAAAAGATAAAATCGTATCTTGTCAATAATAGCCTGTATCATGAATTAGCAAGAGGATATGATGTTGCTGTCCCAGAATTTTTTTGCTTCTAAAGAGCTAAAAGTTGCAAGCAGTAGAAATTTTTCATGTTTCTTTTCTTACACCAACTTCAAACTCGCAAATATTTATGGCATTCCTTCTTTAACTAGAAGTGATGGCACTATAGCTACTTCTGATTTAGAGCTACCTATTAAAATGAATATTCATCCCCTCATCGTAGTCAAACAGTTCAGAGAACCCATTGATCAATATCCTATACCACAATGAAGAACAAACGATGAATGAAAAGAAGAGTAGCAATGTTTTACCGCTTTCAATTTGAGCAGACTTATGACCATTTTCAACCATGGAATTTTAAAAAGGTTACCACAAATACATGTTTGGCCCAATGCAAAGGATACCTTGTTGGAAGCAGAAATCTGATAGATTGATAATGTGTGGGACTGATCTTTACATTAGTGGCCACATCAGTACTGCCTTGTTGGATCGAAATCTTATGCACCAGAAAATTTACAGGTTCAGATGCATCAAGTGACAGTTGAAGACACATATAATCAAATTAGCACTCAATGTTCTGTTGTCCGAGCACATATTGAGATTTTAGTTTTGGCCATGGTGTGTGAACAGACATATAGAACACAACATACAGTTCAAAGAACACATTGATCAATATCCTATACCACTTTTGAAGCATGAGTGATTGCAAAGTATAGACAGAGCTATGAAGGTAACTGTTACCACTTAATGGCTGACCACATCACCTTCTATCTTCACGGTCTACATGCATGGCATTTTAAGCTCTCCCCTGGATGTTGGATAGCTGCTAACCTTTGTTTCCAATTATTTGAAATTGTGGCCAAATGCACTTTTTAAACTTGAAAGATCCTAAGTGCAAGAGCAGAAGTACAAAGTAGAAATAAAAACATTGTAATGGCTAAAGGTGCAATAAGCATAAACAGTTCAAAGATCACATTGATCAATATCCTAAACCACAATGAAGAACAAAGACTCAATAAAAATAATAATAATAATGTGACTCAATCTGAACACTTATAACATCATTTGCCAACTTCATGACCCAATGAAGTTGTAAAACGTGTTGCCACTAATATATTTATGGCTCAATGCAAAGATAGCAGAAATTTGACAGATTGACTGCAGTTGAAGAAAAGAATTGCAAAAAGGCTACAATTGAAATGTACAAAGGATCTAGGGTTATAATTACAGTAAAAATGAGACATACGAAGGATGGACGATAAGTGAGGCCCAAAATTAATTCTAGATATACATACATACACGTGATGTTCACACAAGGATTTTTGTATTTGGACACGCACAACCAAGGAAAAAACCTCAAGCCTATCCAGGAATATGTTTGATTAAATTGGATGGAGTGATATTAAAAAATGCTAAGAAGGCGCAAAGAGCTGCGCATGCCCTGTGATCAAAGAGTAAATGTCTTCTACTTGCTTTATCACTAGTTTTGTTCTATGTCCAATCAAATACCATTTGTACATCCATCACTGAACTAATTTTCTTTATGCTACTTGGCTCCAGATATGTAAATATGCCACACATGTTGTGTGTTGATAACAGTTCCACTTACTGCATTTCTCTCTCCCCTGTATTAGGTACTGTGCAAATGCACCATCAGTGTGTACATGTATGTCCTTATTCAGTGAACATATTCATTGCATAATTACATCTACTAGCAGCGACAAAAGAAGTGACAACAGCAGCCATACTGGTGTTACCAAGTGACATGTCTGGATCATCACCTTCACATGCAGATCCTACTCTTTCGTATGAAGAATAGAAGAGGGATAGTAGAGTAAAGGAAGTGTTAAAAAGAACAATAGAAGTCAGTCACTTGTTCCAATCGGTTGATCGTTTCACGGGGTTCCAAATGATTATTCCGTCACCAGTGCTTGTCAGCCGATTATTGCGGTGTATCACCTGAGTGTTACAGCTGGTTATTGCTAGGCATTTGGTAATGTAACCAATTAATTTTGATTGTTGCCTGTGGCAATTTTCCATTCCTGTTCAGAAGACTTTCACATGAACACATGATAAAATTAATGACTCTATCTGTTGGCTATATAATGGAAGTTATAAGTTGCTTGAGTGTTGGGACAACATTATTTGATACAAAACGCAGAGTTGATATCACTTTGATGAAAGCATAAGCATTTATAACACTGAGGTAATTTTGAAACCACCATCTAACACAAAATGAAAAACATAAATAATGATTCTAGTAAATATACGCCTCAATTTGTGAACACACAAATGATCAACGTACCACACAGAAAACCACACACCATGCAGAATGCATATTTTCAAATCCAAAAATTTGACATTTGGTTGGGAATAAATATCGCTGCCTGTAAATATGTGCCATGTCATTAACAAACGTGAGTATTTTCGTTGCTATACATAATTGATTAAGGCTAGCCAGCCCGATCGTCAAGAACGATTCCCTGGGAATCTTGTATAGGCCTACAAGCTCAAATCACATTCTGTACATTACATCGCCGCCGTACAACATAGGTGATATTCATTTGGTCTAAAATTCGAATGAACTATTTGCGTGGGCAAATGCTTACACGTATTTGTGTGGGTCCACGCAACCAAGGATGGTTTAGACATAGATATTAGAGTAGATATCTATGGTTTAGAGAAACTTTGCAACTAATCGATTGGCCATATAAAAACTACTGGCCTTAATCGAGGCCTTAATTGGAGAAATTAATTATTGTTCAAATAGCAATTGACTCAACGAGACTAGATACGTTTGGCGAGACACTGTACCATTCGTTATCCATGCTTTTGATGGCAACCTTTTGCGTTTGTAAGGCTCGATTCCGCCGCTGGTCGATATCACATGCGTAACTTTTGTGAGACACAAATACCGACTTTTACGAATTCGAACTGCTCTTTAAAACCATTACTCATCGTTTAAGAGTAACACCATACCAGAGATTATATATATATGATCTCTGACCATACACAGCAACCTCATGCTCCAAGCAACATACATCTTCACTTACGTACGTACCGTACTTCACAAGTGGGCATATTAAATTTTGCTCAAAAGCATCACGTGGCGAGCGTTTATGAGCGTGCACAGCGTATCAATCTACTTAAATGGCTCGACTACTATATTGGGGGAAATCAGGAGAAAGGAAACGCGGTACGATTTGATTCTCTTATGATAAACGATTGTATATGTATATATTTTTCTGTTTTGCCTTCAATTTGCATGCAAATAATACATGACCGCGTTTTCCAAGCATCGTTCATTGGGGAATACTCTGCACGTTACGCAGTTCTGATACGCGGTGGGTATGTCGCGCTCGGAAATACTTCGTATGATTTGCCGAGGAGCGTGCATCCCCATTTCCTGCATGTATATACATGTACATGTAGATCGTATCTATTATGCATGACCGTGTGGTCACGTCTATAAATGTACATGTACACCACTACCTTGTTATTAAAGAAGAGCTGCCACGTGGTTATTAGAAATAATGCTGTAGACGTAGCTAGCTGTACTGTACCGTCCAATTAAATGAAATAAGTAACTTATTTTTCATTATCTACGTATACAGTGGATTTCTTATGTTCATTTATAGCAGTCTAACCTGTCATACCCTGTCCCTTACAGTACTACATGTGTGTATGCTTGAATCTATCTATAAAATAAAATTTTGTACTAAGGTGTGCTTCAGATAGATATATGTAGCATGTGAAGCTGGGGAGTCAGAAGGCTTCGTATATTCCTCTGCAACCAGCAACTGATCAGGTGACACCATGTGCACATGTGGGCATCATAGCCTCATAATGGTAGCTACAGATATTAAATGTTCCTTTTTGATGATCTGTTGTTAGTGAGACTGACAAGCTTGTGGATGATGGAGGCGTGAGGCAAGTGCATTGTTTGGAGTGTAGTGAGCTTCACCTTGGGTATGGATGAGGCACTGGAATCACTGCACTGGTGGAACAGCTGATGAAAAATTTGGTAAGCCATTCATAAATGATATGGGACACTGCATACATTGTGTATCTTTGAAACTGGCAAGTGTTTGATGTGTTGCTGTGTGGTGTGTAGTGTTCGCCGCTGCATAGACATTGACAGTGACCAATTCTTTAGTATTGCATGGATAGGAGCATGCTTTAAATACAGTTTTTCTGGAGCATTTAAGAAGCCTTTACTCTCAAAAACTAAGAATAAAAATGACACAATGTAAAACTAAACAGGATTTTCTAGTTCTACCAAAGCACATTACAGCTGCTGTCCAGTTTTAAGTTGTCCTCAGCCCCTGATCTTTGTCATCCACACAGCCAATCTATTATTTTCTGGCAGCATGAGCGTTTGTCCACATCCTGATTGCTGTCACCATCCTGAAATGGGGGAGGATGTGATGACAAGGCTTTAAATTCAGCTGTACACTGTAGTGTAAATGTGCCTCAGGGGTTAAACTGTTGCTTCTTATTATACAAGATGCTGTACTGTTAGTCATAAGGTATATGCATGACCCTGCCAAGCTGCCAGATGCCATTGGCGGTCACACATAAAAGTTTGCCAAGTAAGTTTTTTTTTTTTGTTTTCAAAATCATGAGCCCACAGATTTCTAGAAGTCTTGGTTTTATCCAGATGTAACTACTCTCCACGTTCCACCCCCCTCCCCCCCAGGCACGTATCTAATATCCGGCTACATCCCACACACATGTATAAAAGCTTAACATACCATTTGTTTGAACAGCCGAGATTGAAGTTTTGTACAATTTCCTATTTCCGTCACAGGATTCTGGTATCTCGTGAGTGTTCAGTATTCATCATAATACCACCATGTTGTGCCCCAGCTAGCCATTGGGTGACCACATCAGTTGGCGCAGTCAGATTGTTTGGTTTGATAGAGGGAGTATTTAGGGTACCAGGAGTTATTTGAGAAGCTAGATCCGGAGTTTGGACAATTGGCATGCATGTCGGACACCATACAGTAATACAGTATGAGTGTTGTATTAATACATAAATGTACAGATCACGTGTACAGATAATGTTTGTAGCTGCTTTTTAACATCTGAAAGATACATACATGTGTTAACTGTAAAAAAAACTGTCCATAATTTCAGTTACATTGTGGTATAGCATCAGACTTTCATCGACATAGAATCCAGTCTATAAATTTCTGCCAGCATGTTTCGCAACTCTGCAACACAGGACATGCAGTAGGTTATGGCAGAGAGCTCTGTGCTCATGAGTACTTACCATTTTGCTTGTAACGGCGGGACTAAAATCACAGCAGTGAAGTCGAGGAGGTGTTTTTGGCGGTACAGGTTTGGATATTTTGTCACCGGCTGCTGGTTGAGATGTTGTATTCATCCTGTGAGCCTTTGTGCGGTGAGCCTGTTTACTGGCATCTTAGTACTGCTGGGTATTGATGGTGTGGTTAGATAAGTCCAGTTTCAGGGTTACAGGTGTTTGAACAGGCCACCTTTGTGAGATCACTATAGCTGTTCATGGCATTAACCCTTACATCACCACACAGCATGCCATCCTCTGATGTAATGAACAATTCAGCTGTGCTCTAATATTAAAACTTGTT
The DNA here is from genome assembly GCA_949361645.1 of Spongilla lacustris. Lineage (NCBI taxonomy): Eukaryota > Metazoa > Porifera > Demospongiae > Spongillida > Spongillidae > Spongilla > Spongilla lacustris. The sequence continues at coordinate 1,551,548 of OX442418.1, forward strand.
TGAGACCGGTGGCTTTGTGTGTACAGTGTACGCCATACAATACAGTCTTCATATTCAGTTATCCATCTCCAAGTGTCAATTGTCAGTTCCATTACACCACGTATATTTAAGGGCAATTATTTTGCTGTACCGAGAATGTAGAACATGTGACCATCTTACACAGGACCTCGAAATGTTTGGTGAATTTATCCCATTTGGAGCCCATAAGACAAAGGCATTCAGTGTTACCAGCTGGTTGCCAACTACTTGGGAATGCGAGCAACATTGTACGGATCAATCTTACTGTCTATGGCTGAATGTGCTACAGTGTACGTCCTATAGGTTCCTCTCGATGTATTTATGAGGTGATAGTATTAGTTAAATGTATACCACTTTTGTATAAATAGACTGTCTTACTGCGGTGCATACTTAGCATCCCAAAACCAAGATTACCAACATGTGGAGTGCTTTTGGTAAATAGCCTTTTAGGCAGGGTGCATCAGATAAGGTTACCTGTGATGGACTGCTGGTCTCATGACCTCATGTGCACATCACCTTGACTGTGGACATGTATGTGTGTGTGTATGTATGTATGTATGTATGTATGTATGTATGTATGTATGTATGTATGTATGTATGTATGTATGTATGTGTGTGTGTGTGTGTGCGTGTGTGTGTGTGTGTGTGTGTGTGTGTGTGTGTGTGTGTGTATGTGTGTATTTATGTATGTATAGTGTGTTGGTTATAGTGGTATTAAATATTTTTTTGGTAATTTGTTTTTAGTATGACTGACAAGTGTGTGGATGATGGAGACATGAGGCAAACTTATGCACTGTGTGGATTGTAGTGTGCTGCACCAGTGATGACGATTGGAATCCCTGCTATGTTGGGTATGGACGAGGTACTGAAAGCACTGGACTGGTGGAACAGCTGATGAAAATTTGGTAAGCCATTCATGGAGGACAAAACTTATCGTAGCAAAATTGTTAAATGTATTGCTAGTCAAACCTTTGGTACTCAAATTAGTCTTGCTCTGTGTACAAGTGCCATATTGAGAAAACTATCAATTTATCTGCCATCTGACAGAAAGTGTAGTATCTTGTGTTGGCCTCTAGCAATCTGCAGAGACATGTGTTAGACAGTAATAATACAAACAGCAGTATTTACCAAACAGGCTTTTCTAGTTATTGCAGAGCACATAACAGCTGGTGTTCAGTGAAGTAGTCCTCAGCCCCAGACCTTTGTCATCCACATAACCTGCCCTTCAATATCTGCCAGCATATTCGCGTGTCCTTTTTTCTTTTTCTCAGCATCTTCATTCTGTTATCGAGAAGTTTTTAATATAATAAAACATAGGCACCTAATATTCACTATGTGTGGTGTTCATGAACCAGGCATACTAATTGCCACACTAGCACTAGGGTCTGTCAACACATTTGAGTTATAGTACTTCAAAACATTGGACAGTCACAAAATCACCATGGTGTTGTTTTGCAGAAATAATACACATCAAAACAATCATTTTTAACACTAGATCGAGCACCAGATAGAATGTAATGTTTTTGGTTGGTTTCCGTCACAGGATTCTGGTATCTCGTGAGTGTTAAGTATTCATCATGATACAGCCATGTTGTGCCCGAGCTAGCCATTGTGTGACCACATCAGTTGGTGCAGTGGGATTGGTTGGAGGGATCTGATGGTGGGTGGATAGGGGCTGTCCATTGAGAGGCTAGAACTACTACTACCTAGGGGAACCATTTTATGTAGTATATATGTAGAAGCTCGCCCTCTGCTATGGGCCTGATTTGTACAGATATGAGCGTAGTATTGATTCCAGCGTATATAGTAGTTGGTTATTCACAAATAATGGCTTCAGTACCTCCTTAATACACATGTTAATGTTAAATCGACGGACCGTCTATGCGTAGACGATTTTGGTCAAAATCATCGTGAGACTATTTCGGAGCAATTTCAATTTTCGGGTATTTACCATTCATTTTCTTACTTAGCCATCTAAACAGGTTACACAACACATGGATAGGTAGCATTTTAAAGTTTATATATTCAAAGTACACAATCGTCTACGCGTAGATGCATATGCGTCTACGCATAGACGGCGATTTAACGTGAATGTAAAACTAGCAATTTCCATTCCTACAGTTGTCTATAAGTACTAGCAGTTCACTGTTCAGCACAAAGCTTTCATCGACCACAAATCCAGTCCTTAATTTTCTGCCAGCATGGACAGCTACCCTGCAATACAGAATACAACAGTGGGCTTTTTATAGAGAGCCCTTTGATTATTACAACTTACCATTTTTGCTTGTAATGGAAATAGGGAAGGTAGTGATGGTGGTGCTTGGGTGTCAAGCTTTAATACATGTATATTTGTCACCGGCTGCTGCTAATGTCGTGTGCGATGTTGTATTCATCCTGTGAGCCTTTGTGCTGTGGGCCTGTTTACTGGCATCTTAGTACTGCTGGGTATTGATGGTGTGGTTAGATAAGTCCAGTTTCAGGGTTACGGGTGTGTGAACAAGTATCTGCAGATCACTATATTAGTAGCTGTTCATCACATTAACCCTTACATCACCACACAGCATGCCATCCTCTGATGTAATGAACAATTCAGCTGTGCTCTAATATTAAAACTTGTTTGAGACCAGCACAAACTAGGTGACTGTGTGTATGCCATACAATACAGTCTTTACAGTTCTCTGATTATGCTCACTGCAGTACTTGTCCAATTATCCAGTAATCCATGTCAAAACTGTCAATCAGTATATCTAGTATGTTCAATGTTTTAGCTGTAAGCGTGCTTCCATCTGTTGGAATGTGAGACTTAAAACAGAGAGTAACATGCGAGGAACCTGTTAGATGCGAATTTATCTGGAATTGTGCAATAGGATAAGATTGTTATTAGTGATCTGCATCTGCTATGATTGAAACCATTGCTCCACACTGCCTAATGTGACCAAGACATTGTTAAGGTTTGTTGTAATGGGTATAATCAAGAAATGTAAGTCATTTATTTACCATGCGGCCTCAGAATAACACATTGTTCAATTAACACACAAGTTACAAGATAGCAGGATGTTATGCAGTTCTAGATAAGTGTTTGTAGTTGCCGGTGCAGCTTTTTCACCTTCCACGTATCCAGTACCAAAGTCTTTGCCACCATGGCCTCTTGTTGGTTTGTTGTGCGTTGATTCCATCCTGAAACGGGAAGACACAGGTCACATTAATCACACCTATATAAACGGGTTGGCAGGGCGAGGCCTGGGGGAGTCTATTGGCCTCACAGTGTGGCCTATAATTTTTTGCTTTTCTGAATAGGATATTGTCTCCTTTAGTACACACTGCCTGTTACAGCAGAGGGGTAGCATCTCCATAGGGGAATGGGATATTTGCCGTGTTAGTGATTGTGAATGTATCTTCAGTGATTAGCGCCTCGTATTTCTGCTTGTTTGTGGACATTACATTATAGAGCACCCTCGTGTTGTAATGTGGGGTGCTTACACATTCTCTTCCCACCCCTTGCAAGTGTTGTGGTGCGCTATATATTTGGCGTGGTACCACGTTAGACCACATAGGCCTGCTGCCTTCAGCCACACACCCCATCATGTGCAACCACCAAGGGCCCTTGTGTACGCTTGTGATGGGTACAAGCATGAATTGTGTCACTTACCATGTTGAAGGCCAGTGCTTGCTGTATTATTTTTGAATCTGACTGATCTCGTGACTTTCCATATATGTACATGCTGCAACCAAAAGCGAAATGATCGTTTGATTTGGGGAATGTAGTTGGTATGGGCAGTCCATTGGGAAGTTAGGATCGTTCATATTGATGAGAGTGTTACCTTATGCAGATAAACAACCACGATATAACTTATCTCAAATATATGTATGTTACATAAGCCAGGTGCCTTATGACCTGTTGGCCAAGAGAAAAGTTTCTTGGAGCAGTGTGCTTTGTGTGGAGTGGAGCAGTGTGCTTTGTGTGGAGTGGAGCAGTGTGCTTCATGTGGAGTGGAGCACTGTGTGTAGTGTAGAGTGTAGCACTATGCATACATGGGATTCCAGTTCAGTCTGTTGTTTAGTATAAAATGATTTAGATGTGCATGAGGCCAAGCGACTTGAGGTCTAGCACATGAAGAATGAGGTGGATAGAGGGTTTTGTAAAGAATGCATACTCACCACACCTACAGTCCAGATACATGCATCTATGCCTGAAGTAAATCATCGAATAAATGGTTGGAATGAAACTACACTATATTTCTTTTTGTTTAAAATGACGAGGATGTATGTAGTAGTTTACAGGTTAATAATACAATGTTTTGGGAGGAGGGCTGTCATGTGACCTCTGGTAAAGGTGTATTTAGCTGTAGTATGTAACTCCTATCACCTCTCAGTGCCCTTATCTACACAATTCAGTTGTATATATTGCCTCCCTAAAATGCTACATATGTACTCAGTTTCAGATATTACAAATGCATTTTCAAACTACAAATACAGCGATTATTCACAGGGACCCAGGACTTTGAACATCATTTCTTTTTGTCCACCTGTGAACAAAGCCGTACAATTTAATGATAATCCATTTTTAAATTAGGCATGTGCGGTGGGAATTTTAATGCTTCTTGACCTTTGTCATATCAGCCCCAAACCCTGCTACCTCTTGTCCCAAATTTCAATGATGTATATACCCTTTTTCAGGTTGACTTTTAGGTGCACTGATGCTTATGTACTGTGTTGTACGTCTGTATCAAAAGCTGTGATCAAACCAGTACATTATAGTAGGTTCAGATACAAGTTACAAGTCAGCATACATACGCAGAACAGGACATTATTGTTTGTTGTGTTTCATGGCATAGCTTTTTCATTTTCCAAATATCCAGTCTAAAAGTCTTCTCCACCACGGTCTGTTGTCAGGTTGTTGCGCATCCTGAAACGGGAAGACATAGGTCATAGTGAGTTAATCACACCTCTGTGAACTATATAAATGGGCTGGCACGGCTAGGCCTGGGGAAGTCACAGTGTGGCCAATTGTTTGCTTTTCTGAATAGGATATTGTCTCCTTTAGCTCATTCTGCCTGTTACAGCAGAGGGGTAGCATCTCCATAGGGGAATGGGATATTTGCCGTGTTAGTGATTGTGAATGTATCTTCAGTGATTAGCGCCTCGTATTTCTGCTTGTTTGTGAACATTACATTATAGAGCACCCTCGTGTTGTAATGTGGGGTGCTTACACATACGCTTCCCACCCCTTGCAAGTGTTGTGGTGCGCTATATATTTGGCGTGGTACCACGTTAGACCACATAGGCCTGCTGCCTTCAGCCACACACCTGCCATGTGCTACCACCAAGGGCCCTTGTGCACGCTTGTGATGGGTACAGGCATGCGTTATGTCACTTACCATGTTGAAGTACTGCTCGCTGAATTATTTTTGAATCTGTCTGATCTCGTGACTTTCCATATATGTACATGCTGCAACCACAGTGATATGATCATTTGATTTGGGGAATGTAGTCAGTATAGGCAGTCCATTGGGAAGTTAGGATCGTTTATGTTGAGGAGTATAAGTTACCTTATGCAGGTAAACAACCATGATATAACTTATCTCCTGTACAAATACATTTATGTTACATCAGCCAGGTGTCGTGTGACCTGTTGGCTAAGAGAAGAGTTTCTTGAAGCACTGTGCATAGTGTGGAGTGGAGTTTGTGCATAGATGGGATTTCAGTTCTGAGTCAGTCTGTTGTTTAGTGTAAAATGATTTTGATGTGCATGAGGCCAAACAACTTGAGGTCTAGCACATGAAGAATGAGGTGGATAGAGGGTTTTGTAAAGGATGCATACTCACCACACCTACGGTCCAGGTATGCCTAAAGTATAACATACATTGTACTAGCTATACTGTATTTCTTTTAAAAAAATTATGAGGATGTGTTATCAATGCCCATGTGACCTTAGTTAAGTGTGCTTCATTTGCCCAACTTGTTCATTTGAAGTCCAAAAGTCTTCTCCACCACGGTCTGTTGTTAGGTTGTTGTGCATCCTGAAAAGGGTGGTAGTGAGTTAATCACACCTCTGTGAACCATATAAATGGGCTTGCAGGGCGTGGCCTGGGGGAGTCCATCGACCTCACAGTGTGGCGTATAATTTGTTTTGAATAGAATATTGTCTCTTTTACTTTAGCTCACACTGCATGTTACATATATATATATATATGGGACAGTATCCGCGAAACTTTCGTACGTTTTATAACATTATAAAACAATAGTGTAATAACGTTTGAATCACTATATCTTCCGAACGTTAAGCGTTATTGACATTCTATTTTCAGCACTTCATACTACACCATTTCTCTATGCAAATTACATTTTGGAGTCTTGCAGTTGCTCCGTACCAGCATTGCAACGTTCGATACCCCACCGGGTTCAAAGCCACCATAACTTTCGATAGGAGCAATCAAATCGCTTCAAATTCGGTTTGTAGGTAGAGAGGTCCTATACCTATCTACTTGTTCTGTTCGTTAATTTTTATGCCATCCGTTACAGAGATACAGTTGAGCAAACTACGTGTGCGTTTTCCCGCTTGATTCGCGCCAATGATATAACCACCGCCTCCCCATACATTGAGCGAGAAGCGATTTGCCCAAATCATTGGCGCGAATCAAGCGGGAAAAAATGCACGTAGTTTGTTCAACTGTATCTCCATAACGGATGATATAAAAATTAACGAACAGAACAAATCGATAGGTATAGGACCTCTCTACCTACAAACCGAATTTGAAGCGATTTGATTGCTCCTATCGAAAGTTATGGCGGGTTTGAACCCGGTGGGGTATCGAACGTTGCAATGCTGACAAGGAGCAAGTGAGACTCCAAAATGTATTTTGTCATAGAGAAATGGTGTAGTATAAAGTGTTGAAAATAGGATGTCAATAATGTTTACCGTTCGGAAGATATAGCGATTCAAACGTTATAACACTATTATCTTATAATGATATAAAACGTACGAAATTTTCGCGGATACTGTCCCATATATATATATATAGATATTATATTCACTAAAATACATGTATATGTATACATGTGTGTGTAAATTTAACATATTGATATATCATAGTGGTTGTTACATTCTCTGTGTTCAGTAGCACTGTCAAGTGAGAGTCATTGAAGATGTTTGCTATGGAATAAAACCTCAATGGTTTAAAGGTGTGATACAAAAAAAAACATTCTTCGGCTCAGATTTTAAATACAAAAAACATATTTACTAGCTCTAGCAGCAATGCTCAGATAGCCAATCCTTTATTATCTGCCAACATGTCCGCTTGTCCTCCTTCTGGCTGTTATTGGCATCCTGAAAGAGGAGGGATGGGGGGAGGGGGGGGAAGAGAGGGAGGCATAATGTTTTTTTTTTTGGTTTATGGATGGCGCTATACTACACATACATGATCCACCACTGTCAGTGCATTTATGAATCTCTTTAGCCCTTGCTGGTATAGAATTTTGTACTGACTAGCTACATGTACATATAATAATTTCATGTATCAGAGTATAAGTGGTTCAAAATCCACAATTACAGACATTAATGGGCAGTGTTGTGTGCAATAATGTCAAGGTGTTAGCTGTCAGTTCTATTGCACCGTGTATGTTGTACACGGGACAATATTATGCAAGTGAGTAATATGTGACAATCCTATGACCTCGAAAAGGACCCCATTAGACTTAAAACGTGAACTCATCTGGAATCACGCATAAGAGTGATGTTAGTAATCTGAATCTTTGATGACTGAAACCATACCTCTGCACTGCCTTGTGAGTGGAAATTGAAGTTTGGTCTATTGGCATCCCTCTAAGCGATGTGCCCAGGTCACTAGGTGATGCAAAGGGATTGCTTAGTTTTTCATTGATACGTTTATTTGGGGAGTGGCCTTTATTGTGTGCAGTCAAAACCAATCCCTTTTGCTAGCTCAATGGGATTTTTTAAGCTTCTTGACCTTTTATTTAATTCCATATGTATGGCTCCGCAAAAGCCTTTGTTGCCCACCCCCTTCCTCCCATCATGGTTTATGGCTACATCAAACACTGTAATTGGAGCAATACATTTTACAGTTTGGTTCAGTTTGTGCGTACCTTTATCTTCCACGAATCCAGTCCCAGAATTTTTGCCACAATGTTCTGTTGTCACCTTGTGCATTAAGCGTATCCTGTCAGGGGACGACACATGATTTTTTTTTAATTTGACGAGTGACCTGATGAAAAGTAACTACATTACATGTGTATATTGGCTGTTTTGTTTATGTTGACATATGTGCTAACTCAGCCAGACATCATTAGGATTGTGTGAATAAAAACTTTGAGCATTATGTGGTTCAGTAGTATCCACTTGGCTTGGCACTACATCATGTCACGCATGCACTGCCACACTATAGTCACAAAGGCTTTGTGTAGGAACATGCATCTTCACACATTATCAGTCACTTACCATTGCTGAAATTGTTGTAACGCACAATATGATCTGTATCGTGTTGTGCTGTCACAGGATTCTGGGGATCTCGTGACAAGGGGTATTTCATATCTTGTTGTTTTGTCACAGGATTCTGGGCTTGTGTGGTGTTGGTATCATTGTTAGCATCTACACTATGTGCCCCAGACCTGTGCTTTCTGACCACAATAAGCGATTACAGGCAATGTTACAGTGGTGGTCATAATTGTCGATATGGACAGGAAGTCCGTTAGGGGCAGTTTTGTGTTGCATTGTCAGGTCGAGACAAGCCAAGATTGTTCAAGCTTGATTAGGGTTTTTCTGTTACATGATTGTAGATATATGATGACCTGTCAGTTAACTGTGCATTCGTTTTAAAGATGAACATTGCCAATGATGCTTTAAATATACCAATTATCTGACATGGTCACTATATGGTGTCCAAAGATCAATTGCATACCTTCATGCTGATTTATAAACCAACTTGATGTCACACCTATCAACATCTGTTCTGCAAAACACTATAGTGATAATGTTATATATTATGATGTGTGAAGCTGCAATAACGTTGCTGGTGCGGGCATCCAGAGGTCAGCAGCTCTTAACTTGAATTCCACCAGTCCTTCAGCCTTTGCCACCATGTCTTGAGTTTTTCCTGGAAAGAGGAACATTCTTGATTGGAATGGTTAGTGTAACGATTGCCTCTACCACCTCAATAGTAAAATATGATGTAGAACAAAACTAAGTTGCTTTTGTCATGTTTGAAGCACTTGTTCCATCACTGATCACATCTGTACATGTACATTACAATATGATGTGAGAAGATGCACTTTACATAGTGTGTATAGCACTCCAGCTTTTACTTCGTTTGCTTTGAAATTTTGACCATGAACATCATATACGTGACTTTATCCAGTCAAGGAATGCCTGAAAGCAATGTTTTAATTTCAACCTTGAAATGAAGGCAGTACATTTGGTTTGCTATGTTGGAACATTCTTATGGTGAACATTTGTATACATCTAAGTGTTGTAATTACTAAAGTAAACAGTTGATTTTATATACGAGGCCCCCCCCCCCCCCCCCCTCCCGCAATGTTCTATCATAGCTAGTTGTTGAACCCCTTATGATCCCTTATAATAACCAGTTTGCTTACCATTTTCTACAATTTGATATCAGTTTTGAACGCTATCGCAAGCTAGGGGGAGGAATCATGTCACCGGCTCCTGCTCTCGTGAGCTGTGGTGCATCACATGACCATGTTGTGCGGCTATTGTGAATATGAATATGCTATTGGTGGGCATAGGTGGAGGCTGAGTACAGGGATAAAGGTCACCTTGCTTGTGACCAGTTAATAAACCTCCACCTCACTGTTAGTTATTGCTCTGGGCCGGTACATACACAGATCATGGGGAGTAGTAAGTACTACAGGCTTTAAGATATTTGCTAATAAAAGGTCATTTGCTACTATGGAATACTGTGCTATTTCTGTTGGTGTTCATTGCTAGTTTGATAAGGAGCCTACCCTAATTCCCAAAAATTTTTTTTTTGCTTGGCATGGACCATGTTATGCCACAATTGATCTGTCGTGGTATAGGAAAGACAAAAAAGGCATGTTGTACATGTTTTGTAAGGATGCTAAATATAGTCATCCAGTCCAGTCAATTGCCAGTACAATGATCTAGGCAGTGCAATACCATGTTGATTTTGGTATCGCTGAACTGTTTGTACAAGTTATCCTTATCTCTGTTTGATGTACCCAGGTCTGTGTGACCTCAGAGTGACCACAGGTTGATGGAATGCGATTTTTGTAGCTGAAGTCATGATGGGGGCAGTGAAATAGAGCCATCATATGAATGGTTCCTTTTCTCGGAGACACATAAAGAATCCTACAGAATATCTCCTATGGAAGTTAGGAATGTAAGAATGTGTGTTAATTATAACATGTTTGTTTGTGTTATGTGTTGGTGCCTTGCACATGCTCACATACACAACAACTAGATAGATAGAAACAAGAGCGAATAAGAACATTATAGTAGTTAGTATTCAGAATGTTGGTCTTAAGACGTTGCATTCATCCCATGAAATGTTCACATCCCCGCAGTCTTTAGTCACATTGGATATTGTCATAGGCTGATTCTGGCAACCTTTAGTGCAGAGTGATGATGCTATTAAATTATTGTGTTGTGCAGCTATGCAGAAGATGAAGTCATGTTGATACCCAGGACATGCCACTAACTAAAAAAAAATTCTAGTCTTCAACTCAGTAACCTTGAGGTGCTTTTAAAGTTGTCTACTTAGTCTACTGTTCATGTAGCACATGTTTGGGACAAAGTATTGCTTTTGAAATAAATGGACACATTAGCATGTTACGTCAGTATGAAAAAGTCTCTTTCTAAAACTATGCAGCCTCTGGAAACACATAGTGGTTCTTTACAATTCCAGCAGGCACAGGTACGATGCAGTGTTGCAACTTAGGTTTTCAGCATTCTGCAGCATTTGTTAACTTTCCTTTCCACCATTTCCAGAACGATTCTAACCATGTCTCTTTGTTCTGATCACTCTGAAAAAAATGAGGACAAGAAAGGTTATATTCCAGCTACACAAAAGGTGATTGCATAATCATGTGCTATTGCATTTAGCATATTTGGAGTAAGGTTTTGTTAAGTTAGTAATTCATATTATACCAATACATTTTAAAAAAATTGGACTGCAAGCCTGCCATGATCTGCCCATAGAAAGTGTCTGTGAAAAAAAACAACAGTTTTTTTGCATGCCGTTCACCCACATCCTCACATGGAAAGAGAATCCATACATAAATAGAAATGATGTTATATTTACCAGCTTCTGTGTGAACATGGCCTTATGTTGGCAACAGTAATGATCATTGTTGGAGAGGCAGCCTAGGCATTGTGGTGTGGGGCACTTCATATGTTGACCGTTTGAGTCTGTGTGCTATCTTATTTAGTGACCATATGAGTACCATCTGCGTTTGTGATAAGTTAGGAGCTCACCTAGCCTTAAATGAGTCCCATGGTTGAAATATTCTTTTTTTTTTAACCCTGTTGTAATAGCAATATTGGTCTAACAGGATAGGCTGCTAGTCTCCATGTTCAGTGGCTGCAACACAGACTAGTGCTCAGCCGTAGTTTAGCTTTCACCACCATATCTGAGTATTAGCTTGAAAGAGGACCCCTAACCCAGCTGCCGTGTAAAAGTGTTGCATGTTGTCATTGTACTCATAATGTAGATGTATTTATTGTCTTTGGTTTGGAAACAAAATTTCTTCTATATACCACATTAGACCACATAGGCCGGCCTACCGTGTATCGACAAACAGGGCTCTTGTATATAGACGTGCATACGTGCATATCAAACAGGTCACTTACCATGTTTGAGAGTTGAAAAATATTTGGCGCTTTTGTTTGTTGTTCTGTCGCTAAGTCCGGGTATCTCGTGAGCTATATGTATTCACTAGATGGACATACCGTATCTCAGCCTGCACTGTGTGACCACAGTGGGTGGTGCAGCAATATCGTTTGATTTGTGGAAGGGGGTGGAGGGGTCATATTTGTGGTATGGGGGGTAGTCCTTTGCAAGCTTTGAAATTTTGGGGTTAACATTGTCACTATTTTTTAGGTAGAACCAATAGCTTTGCCGTGCTGCTTTTCCGCCCATAACCATGGGGACCACAATGGTGCAAGTGATTGTTTAGGGGTAATGTTAACCTGTGATGGAATGTATGTGTTATAATCATCCCCTTTATGGTTCAAATCCTTTTGTCACTTCATTGTAATACCTAAAACAGTTATTTAGTAAGTAAATATTGCTCAAAGAATAAAAAGCATTGTGCCTTACAACTTATTGTTGTGGTAAAGGGCTTTCATTGGCATAGGATCCAGGCTATGATTTTAGAAGATATTTTCTGTTGTTCCGCTGTGTGCATCTTCCCAGTGCTGTATGAGATTTTAATACACCTCTACATGAAGTCATGCTTGTACCATCAATTCTGTACTGACATTGTCAGACTGGGTTTCATGTACATGTACAAGTCGGTCACTCTTATTTGATGTTGAGCCTGCTTGACATTCTGGGTGATGTTTGTCACAGACTTGTGTACATTAGAGTAGTTCCTAGTGTGCTTTCTACTGTTCACCTCAGATATGATGTGTGTGTGTATTTGTGTGTGTGTGTGTGTGTGTGTGTGTGTGTGTGTGTGTGTGTGTGTGTGTGTGTGTGTGTGTGTGTGTGTGTGTGGGATTGCCCTCATAAGGTAGCATTGTGTAGTTGGATACTAATGGAAGCACCTCAGTTAACAGTTATGACATAGAAATGTTTTTGCCATCATATGCATTGCCTGGTGGTAGGCATCACACACTGGTGTTTACTAAGTGTGGGTGTGTGGCGTTTAATACACATTGTGTATTGGTGCAAACGTGTATATGACATCAGCATGGCAATGGATCAGTAGTAGATCCAGGCCACTACAAGCTTTAAAAGGGATCGAAGATGTGGGAATAACTATAATTTAATAGTTGCCATTGGGAAGAGACAACATATTCGAGGTGTGTATTAATCAATAATACACGTAGTACAGTATGTTGTGATCACAATTCGAGATGATCCAGTAGAATACATTTTTTTTTCTTCTTGTCCTGAAGTGGAGCAAAAGGGGCAGTTGATTCAATGGTACATTGTGCAATTTCAATAATTGGTGGTTTGTTTCTCATTTTATCATGTGTGTGCTGTTCCCATGTTGCTAATATGGATGTAGTGGACCTGGGCTAACTCTTTAGAAGGTGTGCTGAATATCTTTAAATAGGGGGAGAGGATGAATGTGTAGATTACTATGTGTTTGTGGGTTAAACGTACAATGCAATGGTTACTTCCACATACACTCATATTTCCAGTCCAAGCACTGTAGCAGTTCATTCTTGTGTGATGAATTTGATGCAGTGCTGGCCTGTAAGGATTACATGTATTGTAAATAATGCTTCTATTGCAAGGATTCTATTAATTACATTTACATGTACATAGTCATCTCTAACATTTATTTCCCTGCTAATGTGGGTGTACTGTCTGTGTTGTTTTGATCATGGATAATGTATGTAGTAGTTAGGTCAATTCGAAAAGTGCCTAATCATTTCAAGAAGAGCCAATTCAAAGCCCATATCTGAGGTCCATGTCCTTTATTTGTGTGTGGTATACATGTAGGTGATTTTCATGATCAGTGTTTAGTGGGAAATATCAGCCATATTGTACCTTTCTCCTACAAATGCTCCCAGTGTAGGCATTGTGGGCGTTTAGTAGACAATATGCTTACAGTGATGTTCACTAATCCCCACGCTTGCATTATCATCTTGTGCATGGAGAATATCTTTAGATTTGATCCACCTAGCCTGCTCATTGTGTGTGCACTAAAGGTTTGCCTCAGCCCCTTACTGTAGGCATCTTAGGCCCTGCACAGATGTCAAATCATTATCAGTTAGTTCCCTCAGCCTAGCCCCCACAAGGACTGGAGCCCACACAACTGTGAAGATGAGGTTGATCTGTTGACAGCTTGAGGAACAAAGTCAGATAGCTAGTCACAATCGTTAACCTAAACATATGAAATTCATGCTCAACAGTCATGCCCAGTCATGCCATCATAAAGAAGTCCAACCAATCATATTGGAGGGGAGCCCTGGGTCCAGATAACCTCCCTTTGCCCTTCCGCATGGGCTACCCCTGAGCCCACAGCAATGTCAATATAGGGGGTGGAGTGGCATGTCTGGGGGAAAAATAACAAAAGGACCGATAAGAAAATACAAAGTGTCATGTAAGCAATCAGCCTATCGGCACATATTCCCACAGCCCTGTTGCCCTGTTGATATGAATACTTGAACACAGCATGAGTGAGAGCTGTCTAGTATACACCTGTTCATAGCAGCAGGGCTTCCTCCCACCCACCGTCTGTAATGCCAATAATCCACATCACTGCTTAACCGTACCTTTTACACTGGAAGCACTTTAATTGTTTAAAGGACATAGTTTGAAGTACTTACATAACATTGCATGTGGCACTTGTAATGATTATTGCTGTCTCCCCTCCCTCCCTCCCACCTCCCCACAAACACCAGGGGCAGGTATTCCATTGCAGACATTGCATAAGTTGGTATCTTGGTGCTGCCCTGGAAATGTTCCAAGGCCAAGACAGAGCAAGATTAGTTGCAAAGGTAAACTATTGTAATTGCCTGCTGGGACATTCATATTGAGCTGCAAAAGGACTGCTATGTTTTGAAAACCTGTAACATGTGCAGCAGAATGGATTACATAAATTACACACAGTGCACTTACTGATTGTGTAACTGGGTGTCACTGGGTTTTGAGTGTACCCAACTGTAACCAGTAGTTCTGCTGAAAATGAATGAACCAAACACCCACTCCATATTTGAATGCAATACTATAACAGGACCCTGCATGAGGATGGCATGCAGGGTATGTGGGGGTGTGACCCATTTCTTCCCTCTATTTGATCAAGAAATGTGTTACTTTGTGCACCAATGTCTTGTCCATAGCAGTATGGCAGAGTGTCAAGCTGTGACAGGTCTAGAGTAGTAACGTGCGTTTAACAGCCACATGACCTGATATACAATTGCTCACTGCATAAAAAGCAACAATTAATTTTTTTTCACTCATTCGTATGGCATGTTTGTAACATGCGTATGTACCACTGTGCTCTCTGCAGATCTGTTCACATGGAGGTACACCAGGGTGTTTGTGTGCTGGTGATCTAGTGTTTACTGGAGATATTCCACGATGAACTGCTATATGTGGAGGATCGACCGTGCATTTGGTAAGAAGTGTTATGTACATGTAGGCATTCCTAATGAATGGTTTGGTGGGTATAAAATTTCAAGCATTTCAAGAATGTGCTGTGTGTTGCGATATTATACATGGACTTGATACAGTAGTTAGGGAAAGCATGAGGGGGATGTTGACACCCCACTTTGGGTTGCATATAATAGTTGCTGAAGTAATTTTTCGTCCACAAAGTTGTAAATTTATGCCATGAATAATACCGTAAGATACACAAAATTTTATAAACATAAACCAATACTATTACTAAACATGCACATGTGTGATAAACATAAACAATAACAATTGAGTTCTAAGCTAAAGTACAGTTTATGAGTGTTGAATCATATAGGTTGTTGTTTTGGAGTTATTGATGTAGTTAATAGTTCATTTGTGCAAAAATCTAATGTGCATCTCTATTTGGTGATGTTTCTGATATGGGAGTTTTAATGTCAGAGCTGCAAATGCTTGATATTTGATAGAACTAGTTTTATCTTGGTTGGGTATCATCGGTGTTTGTTCTTGCATGATGTTAACCATCTAAGCATCATGTCCTTAATAGCATCTGATATAATAAATGTGTAATAATCAGTTAAGAACTAAAATGAAATGAAAGCTTACAATCTAAATCGAGTTGATTTTTTTTTTTTGCTTGTGAGGTGATGATGCTATCTGGTCAAGAGAAATAAAAGTAAACAACTACATGTAGGTAGAAGTTTCTTAATACATATGTGAATTTACTTTACTGCACTTTGTGTTGAATGGGGCAGTGGGATGATGAAGGTCTTTGCAACATTTGCTATTTCAGGAAACAAGAAGCTATAAAGAGTACCGTGCTGCTCTAATTGTACATATATGTATGTGAATCTCTGAGTGGCCTATGACACTTGTTAAAGAATATATGCAAACAGGAGTGATACATGTGCGTGTGTATTCATAGCCAAATGTGTAGTGAGGCATGTGCATGGAGAGTGCAGCTAGGGCAGCATGGAGAATGATATCATTAAATCTCATTCAGGGGGAGGGGGCGTAGTGGTTGCAGGTGCATTTTGATGTTGGTGGGTGTTGTGGATACAAGGTTATGGTTGCATATAGGATTAGTGGAAGAAGTGTTTGTTACAAGTATGTCATCGTGTTTCAATGCATTTTGGTTGGTTGCATTAATTAACTTACGTGTCAATGTGTTGTGCTGGGTCTATATGTACACGTACTATATCGAGCTATATAGTAGTTACGTGTAGTTAAAGCAACCAGCAAGCACCGTCATTGCCATGCATATAGTATTGTATCCTTCAGTCAGGCAAGCAATAGTGTTACATACATGTACTTAGTTATGCATTGCAGGGAAGGAGAAACGTTTTTAAAGGTTTGATTGTGGGAACGAGTGAGCGCTATAACGTCTGTTGTCTGAGCTTGGTTGTACATATCAATATAAATGCTGCGTCATAGGCCTATTTGTGACAACAATACATGGTGCAGTGTTCTGACAAATTATTAAACATGTCAGTTTTAATGATCTACTGGCAGATCCAGGGTTAATGCATACAAAAAAATTGTTGGTAGTGCCAGGCATCTGGTGATACCTGTATTTACTATTGTATCTGCTGGTAGTATGTTTCTTTGCAATTACCTCTATGCAATACTCTGTGACTGATAAAGGGCTAAAACTATTTGTGAAGCGGCTAGGGCTCTTAGCCCAGACCCAGATGGAAGACCTTACAGCACTTTGTACTTCTTGTGGGTGGGAGGGTGCCCTGCCCCTTTGACATGGCCTATCCATTCAATCATAGATCCAACTGTTACAGGCATTGTTATATCTGGTTCATCAAATGTTTATCAATATAATCATGAAGATTTGTTTTTAATAAACTTAGTTGTGATTCATACATTTGAATTCTATATTTAAATTTTAATCTCCTTGGCCAAGTCCTACGTGTAGGACCAATACTGAAAATGTATCATAAATAGAACTGCAGGGTTTTGCATTCATTTTTGTACTGTGGTTGATGCTATAAACCAGTTATGAATTTCTTTATGTAATCACACCCTTGATTTCACGATTAAAAAATCAAACTGATGTGGTTCTTACAAATACATTGTGCACTGACAATTTAATTGTCATTGAATAAAGGTGTGACAATTTATGTGGTTTGTAAAAATGCATTGGGCACTGTTAATTTAATTGTCGTTTCACAATGTATGAAAATTATATGTTTTTCAAGGTTTTATGACGCTTGATTGCGTGCTGTTTTATATGTTCTATGGCAACTCTATTTGGTTTTGCAATTTTAACCAAACACGCTGTACATTTTCATGATTTTTGTTCATTTATAAAAACATGCGACTGACAAACACGTTTTTCCAGGAGCAACAGGAGGACAAGATTTACATAGAAATGTATTTGTAAAGGCCGTCAGATATTTTAATGCATCAAAGAGAACATTCACATATATGAAAAACTGTTTGCTGCCATTTACATGGTGACGAATAAATAAATAAACTTAGAACTACAGCTTATTAATTCTTCCTAAAGAGCCTAATTATTTCAAATCCACATAAACTGAGAGGCTAGTTTGAGATCATCATATTGTTGGGACAGCCTTATAGAAATTGTGATGAGATTTTCAGGGAGGAGGATTTCACATTTTGACGAGTTTATAATGTCCTAATTTATTAATAGCTGTACATTTTAATGTATTAACATGCCCTTTTTTGCTTCTACTACAAACCTGACCCTTTCATGGAGAAGCAAAAATAAAATAAGTACTTTGTATGGATATGTATAATTGATTAAAAAATATTGCGATTTCACCACAAAATATTGTACTTCCAGTTCTGCCACCTATGTGATTCTGTTTGGCTATTAATCTACTTGCATTCACCATCATTTCACCCTCCCTCCCTCCCTCCCTCCCTCCCTCCCTCCCTCCCTCCCTCCCTCCCTCCCTCCCTCCCTCCCTCCCTCCCTCCCTCCCTCCCTCCCTCCCTCCCTCCCTCCCTCCCTCCCTCCCTCCCTCCCTCCCTCCCTCCCTCCCTCCCTCCCTCCCTCCCTCCCTCCCTCCCTCCCTCCCTCCCTCCCTCCCTCCCTCCCTCCCTCCCTCCCTCCCTCCCTCCCTCCCTCCCTCCCTCCCTCCCTCCCTCCCTCCCACCCTCCCTCCCTCCCTCCCTCCCTCCCTCCCTCCCTCCCTCCCTCCCTCCCTCCCTCCCTCCCTCCCTCCCTCCCTCCCTCCCCCCTCCCTCCCTCCCTCCCTCCCTCCCTCCCTCCCTCCCTCCCTCCCTCCCTCCCTCCCTCCCTCCCTCCCTCCCTCCCTCCCTCCCCCCTCCCTCCCTCCCTCCCTCCCTCCCTCCCTCCCTCCCTCCCTCCCTCCCTCCCTCCCTCCCTCCCTCCCTCCCTCCCTCCCTCCCTCCCTCCCTCCCTCCCTCCCTCCCTCCCTCCCTCCCTCCCTCCCTCCCTCCCTCCCTCCCTCCCTCCCTCCCTCCCTCCCTCCCTCCCTCCCTCCCTCCCTCCCTCCCTCCCTCCCTCCCTCCCTCCCTCCCTCCCTCCCTCCCTCCCTCCCTCCCTCCCTCCCTCCCTCCCTCCCTCCCTCCCTCCCTCCCTCCCTCCCTCCCTCCCTCCCTCCCTCCCTCCCTCCCTCCCTCCCTCCCTCCCTCCCTCCCTCCCTCCCTCCCTCCCTCCCTCCCTCCCTCCCTCCCTCCCTCCCTCCCTCCCTCCCTCCCTCCCTCCCTCCCTCCCTCCCTCCCTCCCTCCCCTCCCTCCCTCCCTCCCTCCCTCCCTCCCTCCCTCCCTCCCTCCCTCCCTCCCTCCCTCCCTCCCTCCCTCCCTCCCTCCCTCCCTCCCTCCCTCCCTCCCTCCCTCCCTCCCTCCCTCCCTCCCTCCCTCCCTCCCTCCCTCCCTCCCCTCCCTCCCTCCCTCCCTCCCTCCCTCCCTCCCTCCCTCCCTCCCTCCCTCCCTCCCTCCCTCCCTCCCTCCCTCCCTCCCTCCCTCCCTCCCTCCCTCCCTCCCTCCCTCCCTCCCTCCCTCCCTCCCTCCCTCCCTCCCTCCCTCCCTCCCTCCCTCCCTCCCTCCCTCCCTCCCTCCCTCCCTCCCTCCCTCCCTCCCTCCCTCCCTCCCTCCCTCCCTCCCTCCCTCCCTCCCTCCCTCCCTCCCTCCCTCCCTCCCTCCCTCCCTCCCTCCCTCCCTCCCTCCCTCCCTCCCTCCCTCCCTCCCTCCCTCCCTCCCTCCCTCCCTCCCTCCCTCCCTCCCTCCCTCCCTCCCTCCCTCCCTCCCTCCCTCCCTCCCTCCCTCCCTCCCTCCCTCCCTCCCTCCCTCCCTCCCTCCCTCCCTCCCTCCCTCCCTCCCTCCCTCCCTCCCTCCCTCCCTCCCTCCCTCCCTCCCTCCCTCCCTCCCTCCCTCCCTCCCTCCCTCCCTCCCTCCCTCCCTCCCTCCCTCCCTCCCTCCCTCCCTCCCTCCCTCCCTCCCTCCCTCCCTCCCTCCCTCCCTCCCTCCCTCCCTCCCTCCCTCCCTCCCTCCCTCCCTCCCTCCCTCCCTCCCTCCCTCCCTCCCTCCCTCCCTCCCTCCCTCCCTCCCTCCCTCCCTCCCTCCCTCCCTCCCTCCCTCCCTCCCTCCCTCCCTCCCTCCCTCCCTCCCTCCCTCCCTCCCTCCCTCCCTCCCTCCCTCCCTCCCTCCCTCCCTCCCTCCCTCCCTCCCTCCCTCCCTCCCTCCCTCCCTCCCTCCCTCCCTCCCTCCCTCCCTCCCTCCCTCCCTCCCTCCCTCCCTCCCTCCCTCCCTCCCTCCCTCCCTCCCTCCCTCCCTCCCTCCCTCCCTCCCTCCCTCCCTCCCTCCCTCCCTCCCTTGAAGTGAATATCTCTCGTCAGTACTCACTCATCTCTCCTAAATTGTTTTATTCAGTGAGTGCTGCTCTCCTTGCACTGCTATCAACTGGAATGGAAAGCAGTTGGGAAAAGAAGATAGTCCAAGGAGCTGCATAAAATAGTGTGTCTTGGGACCCGAGCAAAGTATTGACTTAATGTAAACACTGCAAGATTAAACAAGATTAACACGTTAAAAAGGAAATTTTGTTGCTATGTAGTGCAAAATATTTAACTGAAATGCTGCTGTTACTATTCAAAATTATGTTGGTATTTAATGGATGCTATTGAAATTATTGGTTAGCAAATGAAAACTGTTTTATACAAATGATATAAATGTACATCGGTATTTAATCGAAACTGTTGCTATTGAATTGAAAGTATGTTTGCTATTTTTAATGGAAATTATAAATCATGTTCACACACTACAAATATGACTTCAGCAGGGATGACTGATTTATTACATTGTTGAAGATTATGGAGCCACAAGGGTGTAGTATTCATCATTTGTAGTGGTAGAAGTTATTTCTATGAATGATTAAGTCAGTATGATACATAGA
Organism: Spongilla lacustris; assembly: GCA_949361645.1. Lineage (NCBI taxonomy): Eukaryota > Metazoa > Porifera > Demospongiae > Spongillida > Spongillidae > Spongilla > Spongilla lacustris. The sequence continues at coordinate 1,572,264 of OX442418.1, forward strand.
AGAGAGAAAAATAATTTTGGCCTTGAAGAAAAGAGCTTTATTTATAGACCAGATACAATACAATGTTATTATTATTATTTTTTACCGGTTAATTTTTTTAGGACACAAAATAATTTTCATTGATAGTTTTGTAAATAACTTTCTAGCATAATAATTATTGTACTTTCATATTATCAAGAGCATATTTCGAAGTGGTAAGACTACTATGTTATGTATGCTTAGAAGACTGTCACATAACGAAAGCCATTTTTATAAAGCCTTTCCGGCACTATAACTATTTTCCATTGCATGCCAGAATAGCTCCACTTACAGGGCTTTAGGAGCCAGTCTGGCATTCAGGCCATGGCCTGACCACTTTTCGCCCGAGGTCCATCTCCAGAAACGCCGGCCCCGGCTGAAAATGTGTATTGGTTACACGCGTTTGTACATGTACAATGTGCCGAATCCATCCTTGGACGTGAAGTTTAAGCTACCTTAATCTTTCTAAACAAAACACTAATACACCATTTGTTGTTTGTTGTTTCATGGTCTCCTACACAGAGCATTTTAACTAGCGTATACGTATTATACGTACATGTATATCTACTGTATAGCTAGCCTTGCAAATCACATGGGAAATGTGCATTTGCAATTTTAATTTGATATATGCTAGCCTGTGTTTTTTCATAGGTTTGGGAGGCTTCTAGAGTGAAATGGTGATGTGGTCTAGGGATTGATGATGGAGCACACACTGAAATTTGAACATATTTTCAGTCATATATTTGTGTGCATTTCCTTCTCGTTTTAGTGATATGGTTATGTATGTAATAACTGTAGCCTAGTACTGATGTTCGCCTGTAAACACCAAATCGATATAAATAAACAAACTGAAGACCCTATCTTGAATATGTGATCACATAGCTCAGCCCTCCCGGTAACCACAGATGTAAAAAGGTATCTTTAAAAAATAAAAAAGTAATTAATATCAGTAGGCCTTATGTGAATGTACATGTAAGCGCACAAATGCGATTATTTGTCGAAGTGGGAATCTAGCGGGGCAGTCAAGTTGTCAAACCTGCATCATGGGAGGATGAGAGGCGGACCCAAACCCTCATTTCGCCTAACTCCTCGGGTGAAAAATCACCAATCTTTGCAGGATTCGAACTCGCTACCCCGTGATTCAGAACCACTGGATTTAGCGTTGAGCCAAACGACTAGTTATATTAGTGCTTTAAAGCACGTGGATCTGCTTACATAGAACTATAGTTATTTTTGCAAGAACCATTTTGGTACGCCAATTTGCCTTTGCATTCTAGCAAAGAGGCACATGCACTTTATTATCCAAAGAATTATGCATGCATGTACACGTACATCGATGAAACGAAGCATTCCAGTCTGCGGCGTTCGATTTATTCTAGCTAAATTAAGGATGACAGCCGGCTGAATATTTCGGCACAAATTTTTTTTAAGTGCATGCATACAGCTGAAAGCATACAAGAGCAGTGAGACCCTCCAGGCCCAAGTAACGATAATCAATTTGAATGCGTGGTTAATTTGTATTACCGCGCGATCGATCCGCGAATGGTATGAGCAGAGATAATAGAGTTTCATAGACAGAAAACATATAGAGCTGAATAAACTAAACATACTGCCAAGTACAGGTTGTAGGCTTTAATTAAACAATCCGAATATCACGCTAGCCTATCATGAGTAGTGCCGTTGGTAGTTATAGATGGTTATTTTCATGCTAAAAAAGGCGCAAAAGTTTTTTTTTTTTATGTAGCTTTTACCTGCTTGTATCATGCAATTGTATTTTTGTTGTGCGAATGATGTTTATATTAGAGTTAATACGTCTTACAGTGTACATAATTGCTTTTAGCTTTGTAGTACCTGAGTCCACAGTATAGATAATGCCATATTGCAGTTGCTGTATAAAATCAAACAGCGACCCAGGTGTATGTCCTTTTTGCTCCCTCTTGTTGGCTAAACATGCAGCACAATGGATTGAAGCGCCCACACATGTACATACCGTCCGGCCTCAGCATCTTTCCAGGATACCTGTTATAGTTGTGCTACATGTACATTATTACATTGTTACGCAGCTAGTTGGGGTGGCATATATCTCAGAGGGAATAATGTCAATTGCTTTTATTGTTGATATGAGATGTGTTTACCAACAGCGTGCACATTGAATGGCTCGCGTACTGATTATGATAATCAGGCTACGCACGTGTTTCAGCGTAATCACTTTCCTTTCCCGCGGCCTGTCTATTCGTTATACAATGTATATTACACATCAATTTTTTAAAACAACAACAGTAGGAGATCAATGATATTTATATGAAGCACAGCTGCATTCCTACTTAGAAAAAAGAACTGACAGAAAAACAATATGAATTACTAATGATAAAGCGACCTCTACGCTTCCCATTATCACTGCAAAAGAACAGAACTTTCTCCTCTCTGTTGGATGAGTCCGTTTAGTGATACCACCAGTTCAACTGAAGCCAGATTTGAGCGTACATACATGTAGTGTGAGTGTTAGCATAGGCGTGACTTACATGTAGTATATAGCTATAGGTGATTTCATCAGCATTCGCACAAACTACTGCAATAAGCGGAACCGATGCTGGATAATTGCGTCATCGTCAGTCTGACGGAGCCGCGCATGCATGCACACTTAATCTTTGATTTAGAAACACTTAATTGTACCGTAGACAGGAATTGGAACTTCCCTTGATGGGTGACGTTGAAATGCACCTTCTTTATATCAAGATGAGTACCAAACGTTCATATCGCAAGGTTGACAAACATTGTAACTATCGTATTAGCAAAGTTTTTATCTCATTTGATGGTGCTTGGTGCACGTGTTGCCTAGCTGCCAGTTTAATTTATTTCATTACAAACTTATATTTAAATATAATTATGTACATTATACATCAGCGATGCGTGCATTTGTACTGTATGCCACATGCAACTGATGCGCATATAATACATGAATTTAATTAACTGAGTAAGGATATGAGTTCCACACCCTAGAATCTGAGGTCATCCAGCCCCTCCCTCCGCATTCATGTCTAAATCTCATGCAGCGCTACTGCATGAGAACAAAGAAAACTGTGCTATAAGTTGAGTATTGATGAGGAAATCCCGAGTCACCCATCGCAGCCTTGCAAGAACCTGGCCATTACGTAGGAGGAGATACCCGTGTTTTTGTTCCGCACAAATATAAATGCGTAACGCCGGGGCTTGGCCAGTTACGTATATAGCTAGCGGAACGGTCAGTTAGCAATTCGAGCTAAAAAAGCAACCCAGTATTAATATTTTTAGGCAAAGCTATAATACTAGTTAAGTACCATTCATTGTCGGGATGAATTACACAGAGTGCTTACCTCTTCGCATCCTACTAATGGTTCGGATGATGATTATATGTCAATGATCATTTCAACGGGAATGATGGCGGTGGTCCTGATTGTAGCACACAAACCTGGTCTACCGATTGGCTCTATACCAGAGCCTAAGTTCAATTTTTCTTCTGGTTGTATGGGAGGTTTATCTGACCTCGGTGTTCGATATCGGCAGTGCGGTTCCTCGATTGGGAGTATACGCTATCGAGATACTTGTTACTTTCTCCGCGTATGTGTATCAATCTCTGTGCACGTGGATCGTAGTTCATCTGTTTGCCCTTGCCGTCTGCCACAAGAATCCGAACAGGCTGGAACCACTGTACGTGGTGAGTTCTCTTCTACTCTCGTTAGTTATGGCTGTGGTGTCTTTTGCATTGGTGTTTGTTGCCAATAGCGGAACACATAGCTCAGACTGCTCTGCTTATAACGTATTTGTCATGAAACGATGGATTGAAGGAATAATTGCTTGCCTGGTAATCTTGTTAAATTGTGCATCTATGATTGCCACGGGATTGATACTCTGTCACAGAGCATACGGTAAAAGAACGGTCCTAGCGGACATCGATCACTATCCGATCAACAACACAAGAAGGCTCTTTGTGAGATGCTTCCTCTACTGATGTATCCAGTACTGTCCATTGCGACTCCAGTCATGTATGCAGTAATGAACAATTTTGATCATACATTGGACTTCAGATCTCGTTTTGTAGTTCCCATGCTCACTTTCACCTGGAGCATGATGTTTGCACTTTCAATTATCTCTCATCTGGGCGTGGTTATCTGTATAAGGAGACGAAAGGCTTCAAGGCACGCAGCGCTGTCCTCCATTAGCAAGATGGAAGAAAGCGAAACTGTTCACGAAAGTAGCCATATCCTTGCTAGAAGCAACACGTATTATTCTATACCTGACGACGTTAACGAAATGACAGATTGAATGCACGTATAGTACTTTCGATTTATAGCAAAGAAACGTAAAGTGTGAACATTAATAGTGTATACACAGTTACACATCCACCTCACCAACCACACCCGTACTATATACATGCTGAAGTAAAATTTAGATCGTGTTTATGACTTAGCGTAATGTTTGCACATGTAATGGCTCTCCACCCGAAATCCACAATAGAGGGCTCGCAAAAGTATATAATACATGCATAATGCCACCATCACATTATTTTTTCCGTCGAAATCTGCATGAGCTTGAGAAGGGAAGTGAAATGGACCACTCTGCTGATATTCTGATCCAATCATAGTCCATTGGCAAATCTGCTACCTGTGACAACACAGTTGTGAATCCGCTCAACCTAAGCTTGATTCTGGGAGCTGTGGGTTACTCAGCAACAGAAACGGAAGTTGTATAAATAACCAAGAATGGCCCAGGAAGTCCAATCCTCTGTCTGTAAAGACTTATGGTGGTTGGGGTGAGAAGGCCTAGTAAAATTTCAATCGTACCAGCAGGAGGTTGTCAGTGGGCTCAGCCTCCAGTGAAGCCACGGTTAGGCAGGATAGGTATGGGAGGCTAAGCCTGACCTTGGTGAGGGTGAAAACTTGCATGGACTATTCTCGCAAGATCCAGCTGGCCTGCTAGCTGAGCTGTGCTGTCATTTATCCAGTGTTTTGTTTTTATGAGTGTGGAATTTACCCATACACACTGTATGTAAAATTATTTCCGTAATTACTTGTTTCCTTACATTTTGCAAGATGACCCACATTTCACGTGTGAGACCTCCAACTTTTTAAAATAAAGTCAATAACTGTATTTAATGATCGCATTCATCACTATTTTACAGTGTTTGGCCCTCAATCTGTCACCACAAAATTATGGTTGGAAGCAACCCTGCTTAAGTCTCAGCAGAGGAGGTCTTGGCTTAAGATCAGTAGCTGTTCACTCCACTGCTGCATACCTAGGTTCAATTACCTCATCTTCCCCAGACTTGGTGTCCAGCCATTATGCAATAGATGCTATTAACCTCTTCAATCTCCAGGTTTCTGCAGAGGATATCACAATGAATTTAGAATTGCCAAATCAGTGCACTGTACGACTCTGGCAGCCTGGCAGATTGTGCTCATACATGTATACTCTCCATTTTGTCTGTGCATGCCTCCTCATAGTCCACTCCACTAGGTTGGGGTTCAACATGGCTCCCAATGCAGTGGAGTATCAAATGGTGGCTTGGTCTTCCTCTAACACCAAAAGTAGGGGTATGTGCTTACTGTCCTGACAAAGCTCTGGATGCACACCATGTTGGGGGAGATGTATAGTGGCTCGCCATAATACTCTACATAATGTTACTTTTGAATTTTGCAAAAGAGCACTGCTAAACCCAAAACTGGAAGCTGGTGCTGGTTTGGGTCATGAAAGGAGGATGCCAATATACTGTTTCCAAGCTGGCCCACTAGTGAAAAGCATGCAGCCATTGATGTGTCCATCACTTCTCCGCTTAAATCAAGCATTTTATCTGAAGTAGGTGTGGTTAAAGACGAGAGAATAGTGATGTGATCTGCACTGAACTGGGTTGGGAGTGTGTTCCACTAGTGGTGGAGACATTTGGTGCATGGGGAAGAACAGCAGGCCAATTTTGTTGCACAAGTACGACTTGCAGCACAAGGAAATTCCACAAAGGCTACCATGCAAAATTCCAACTTAGTTCGAGCCAATGCCCGTGCTTTCCTCAATTTCAGAAGCCACAACAATGGACCTGCTTGGGAGTTATGGGGTTGTTTTGTGCATGGTCATTTGTAATAATGTGTAATAATGTGTATTATAATATTAAACCAAATAAATAAATAAATAATAATAATAGTGCAGGTGACTAAACGTAAATTGTTAATGCCAGCTCAACTGAAGTGCAAAAATAAAGCTGCCTGCTCTATTAGGGTGTGGAAGCCATAGTATGAGATAGCAAATATGTAAAGACTTATAAGGTGGGTCAGTCCGAAACAAATGTAAAGCTGGCTATTGTCCTTTGCAAACAATAATTTAATCCAAAACGATTATAAATGTGGGATTAAATTGAATTATAGATAAACAAACACTTATATAAAAGCATGAAGGTGCAGATGTATTTCATCATAGTTATTGTCAAATTTTAATCACCATTCCATGCATTTTTACTTGGGGTGAGTAATGGTGGCATACACTTTGTGTCATGCATGCATCCTAAAGAAATAAAATAAAATCAAAACTGCTGGAGACAATGGCAAGAATGTTTTGTCGTCTAATTATAAGTGAAACAAAAAACGATTTATTGTGCATGAAAGAAGCAGTTGTCATAAAAAGTAACATAAACAGGTCAATAGTCTACTAGGTGGCACTGTGTGGGATGCTGCAAATTCTCTACCTTATGCAATGTATGTATCATGTGACCTAAAGCCCAGCATCTATATAGCAGCTAAGGCGTATGGTCACTCCTATTTACACAACAAAATTGGTTCTGGTTTGCAAATTTTTTTGTTTGCCCAATTCTTGAGTTTTGCATTTAAAGAGAGCCCAATGTGAAAACTGCAGATTTTGCAAATTGCTTACCACATGACCTATTGTGATGTAGTAACATGTTTTAAGACTACTAACCATTCTGGTGATCATGAGCTCCCCTGTGAGCTGATGTATGCAACACACAAGGACAATCACCAGCTATAGTTAGGCACAATTAGGCACTCACTAAAACTTCAAAACTTGGGGACCTTTACCCTGTACTTCCTGGCCTCTGCCTCCTCTGCTGCAGCCCCCCTTCTGACAAGCATACTGCTGTTAGGGTGGAAGGGGTTAAGGGAGAGGTCACTGTGGTGTCAAGGAAAGCATGTTTCCCTCCCTCGCAAGTACATCTGCTGGCCAGGTATGGCTTACGTCTGGTTTAAGGCCATTGCTTATATCCTCTCACTCCAAGATGAACATGGTCAAAAAGCACATTACACAGATGGTTGTAGATACCACCCATGTTTGCAGGTAGTTGCATGGTTGCCAAGGCGGTCAAGAACTGTGCCAGCCTCTATAGCCATGTCCATCATTAGCTACCATCGGACAGAGATTTACTAATCATTAGAGTCCAGGAACAGATGAAGGCCAGGGGTTTGTTTAGCCAGTAGCCAGAAGGTTGCATGAGGTGCTCACCCACCAGTGAGAAATCGAACCTTGTCAACAGATGATTACAATAAAAATTATAACTGGTTGTCTTCCAGTTCATTTGGCAGTACTCTTTGGCACTTACATTATTTGTTTATGACACATACATCAAAAAGTACTTGAGCCTGAGGCTGCCAGCAATTAAGCTAAAAAAACTGTAAATTATTATAGAGAAACGATGTAGTATGAATTGTTGAAAATAGGAAGTCGATAGCGTTTAGTGTTCGGAAGATATAGCGATTCAAACAAATAATGCTATAAAACTCGGACATTTTCGCGGAAACTGTCCCATAAAAAACTGATTGGTGGAATGAGGAGCTGTCTTGTACCAGTACTCCAATTCTGAAGGAAGCATCCTTAAAACCTTGGCTTCAAACACAGACACTTTAGATAATCATTTACTCCTGCATCCACCATTACAAAAATGCATTTCTAATATATCTACAACTCAGATCAACCTTGTAGCTAGATCACTTTATACAACAAGTTCAGATGCATCTTCATTTAACTGCTTGATGTGTGCTGTAATAAGAAACAAAGATGACAGTGGCTCATTATACATATGCAACTACACAGTCATTACTTTGCTTATTTTGGACCATAATATAGTATCATGTTTATGATACTTCTGAATATTGTAAGGGAAGGTCTGAAGCCGTGGAATAGTATGTTCACCCTCATTTGGACATTATTTGGTTTATTTGATTTAGTTAACATATTGGTATTTTTTAAATGTTTAATTTAAGGTCATAATGCTATAGTGAAATAAGCATAATTTGAATAATAAAACTAGGCAGGGGGGCAGGCAGGTAACATCATCCCCTGACATTGAGAGCTTTCCAAAGGGAGTGTTACTTTTTATAAATGAGTAAGGAATAAAATGTTATGAGGTCCCTATGCTTCCCTTAATGATCTCAATACATAACTTTTGCCACTATAATTTGTTTTGCTCATTCTCTTTTCAGTACTTGTGATACATGCATTTTTTAAAAGCACTTTGTGTATACTTGCTATATACCCAGTATACATAATATATGGGTATATATTTGTCCAGGTCCAATGTCAAGTGTTTTCCCCAGCTAGACATGATTTCAGCTACTTTTGCCACATCAGCGTCATTTATTATAGCATCCATTGGGTCAGCTGTTGTGGATGCATAGTGATTATTAGATAGACAATTGTTATGGCAGAAGTAGATAAAACACCATAGGCCTGTACATGATTCGCTAGTAAATCTCTGAAGAATTGCTTATTACAGACATGCACCAAAAAATATGTGACCTTCCCATTGTGTATGTGTTTGTGTCTTAGATTGGGTGTGCACTGAACATACAAGCCCACATAATCAGTTGTATCTTTTTGAAGAGTATTAAAATCACATCACGTTCTGTAGCCTCAACTGATTTGCTCAAAAGAACATAGAGTGGAGTAACATTTTCCACTTGATTGGTTTGAACTAGTGATTTAGGCATGTCTCATTGGTATGCATCAAGTGCAAGTGAGAATATGTGCTCTCACTTCATTCATGTATGATATAATCTCAACAAATCAATCGCATGTGTGTGTATGCGTGTGTTCCAGTATGTATTTTTGTGAATCTGAACAAATAAATTGCGACTATCAATTTCAAATGCTTCCCCAGAATAATTAAAAACAGTACATTTGGTGCTGAGCTAATGAAACAGACAAACATTGGCATCTACCAGTTGTGTAATGATTGAGTGTGTGTGTATGTGTACGTTTGTGTATGTACATGTATGTGTACGTGTGTGTATGTGTGTGTGTGTGCATGTGTGCATGTGTGTACTAGTGTGTGTATGGGCATGTACATACATGTACTTTAGCTGCAAGCTAGGAATAAAAAAATTAATATAATTATAATTATTTATATAATATTATATATATAATATATAACATAGGAGTGAAACAGATGGTCACATCAGTGTAGCACACAATAGATAAAGATTTGTTAAACTAAAGCTACTTACCGGCTTTAGTGCACATCACATTCACAACAGAGGAGTGAAACAGATGGTCACATCAGTGCAGCATACAATATATAAAGATTTGTTAAACTAAAGTTACTTACCGGCTTTAATGGACATCACGTGATATTTATTCATAACAGCCTAACAAATGAAATTTATATACAACATAGAAAAGTGAAATAGATGGTCACATCAGTGCAGCATACAATAAATAAAGATTTGTTAAACTAAAGCTACTTACCGGCTTTAGTGCACATCACATTCACAACAGAGGAGTGAAACAGATGGTCACATCAGTGCAGCATACAATATATAAAGATTTGTTGAACTATAGCTACTTACCCGGTTTAATGCAAATTTCTTCACAACAGAAAAGTGAAATAGATGGTCACATCAATGCAGCATGCAATATATAAAGATTTGTTAAACTAAAGCTACTTACCGGCTTTAGTGCACATCACATTCACAACAGAGGAGTGAAACAGATGGTCACACCAATGCAGCATGCAATATATAAAGATTTGTTAAACTAAAGCTACTTACCGGCTTTAGTGCACATCACATTCACAACAGAGGAGTGAAACAGATGGTCACATCAGTGCAGCATACAATATATAAAGATTTGTTGAACTATAGCTACTTACCCGGTTTAATGCAAATTTCTTCACAACAGAAAAGTGATATAGATGGTCACATCAGTGCAGCATGCAATATATAAAGATTTGTTAAACTAAAGCTACTTACCGGCTTTAGTGCACATCACATTCACAACAGAGGAGTGAAACAGATGGTCACACCAATGCAGCATGCAATATATAAAGATTTGTTAAACTAAAGCTACTTACCGGCTTTAGTGCACATCACATTCACAACAGAGGAGTGAAACAGATGGTCACACCAATGCAGCACGCAATATATAAAGATTTGTTAAACTAAAGCTACTTACCGGCTTTAGTGCACATCACATTCACAACAGAGGAGTGAAACAGATGGTCACACCAATGCAGCACGCAATATATAAAGATTTGTTAAACTAAAGCTACTTACCGGCTTTAGTGCACATCACATTCACAACAGAGGAGAGAAACAGATGGTCACATCAGTGCAGCATACAATAAATAAAGATTTGTTAAACTATAGCTACTTACTGGCTTTAGTGCACAACACATGAAATTTATTCACAACAGAGGAGAGAAACAGATGGTCACATCACTGCAGCATACAATAAATAAAGATTTGTTAAACTATAGCTACTTACTGGCTTTAGTGCACAACACATGAAATTTATTCACAACAGAGGAGAGAAACAGATGGTCACATCAGTGCAGCATACAATATATAAAGATTTGTTAAACTCTAGCTACTTACCCGCTTTAATGCAAATTTATTCACAACAGAGGAGTGAATCAGATGGTCACATCAGTGCAAGCATACAATAAATAAAGATTTGTTAAACCAAATCTACTTACCGGCTTTAGTGCACATCACATATTCATAACAGAGGAGTGAAATAGATGGGCACATCAGTGCCACATACAATAAATAAAGATTTGTTTAACTAAAGCTACTTACCGGCTTTAGTGCACATCACATTCACAACAGAGGAGTGAAACAGATGGTTATATCAGTGCAGCATACAATATAGAAAGATTTGTTAAACAAAAGCTACTTACCCGCTTTAATGCATATTTATTCACAACAGAGGAGTGAAACAGATGGTCACATCAGTGCAGCGTACAATAAATAAAGATTTGTTAAACAAAAGCTACTTACCGGCTTTAGTGCACAACACATGAAATTTATTCACAACAGAGGAGTGAAACAGATGGTCACATCAGTGCAGCATACAATAAATAAAGATTTGTTAAACTAAAGCTACTTACCGGCTTTAGTGCACATCACATTCACAACAGAGGAGTGAAACAGATGGTTATATCAGTGCATCATACAATATAGAAAGATTTGTTAAACAAAAGCTACTTACCCGCTTTAATGCATATTTATTCACAACAGAGGAGTGAAACAGATGGTCACATCAGTGCAGCGTACAATAAATAAAGATTTGTTAAACAAAAGCTACTTACCGGCTTTAGTGCACAACACATGAAATTTATTCACAACAGAGGAGTGAAACAGATGGTCACATCAGTGCAGCATACAATAAATAAAGATTTGTTAAACAAAAGCTACTTACCAGCTTTAGTGCACAACACATGAAATTTATTCCCAAAAGAGGAGTGAAACAGATGGTTATATCAGTGCAGCATACAATAAATAACGATTTGATAAACAAAAGCTACTTACCGGCTTTAGTGCACAACACATGAAATTTATTCACAACAGAGGAGTAAAACAGATGGTCACATCAGTGCAGCATACAATAAATAAAGATTTGTTAAACAAAAGCTACTTACCAGCTTTAGTGCACAACACATGAAATTTATTCACAACAGAGGAGTGAAACAGATGGTGATATCAGTGCAGCATACAATATATAAAGATTTGTTAAACTAAAGCTACCTACCCCCTTTAGTGCACATCACATTTACAACAGAGGAGTGAAACATATGGTCATATCAGTGCAGCATACAATAAATAAAGATGTGTCAAACTACAGAAACATACCCTCTTTAGTGCACACCACATGAAATTTATTCGCAACAGAGGAGCGAAACAGATGGTCACATCAGTAAGCAAAGATGTTTCAAGTTACACAAATGTACAGCCTATCAAATGAAATTTATTTACAACAAACTAAAGCTACTTACCAACTTTAGTGCACATCACATGAAATTTATTCACAACAGAGGAATGGAACAGATATACACATTGCATAAAGATGAATCAAACTATAGCTACTTACATGTACTCGCTTCAATGCAAATTTATTCACAACAGAGAAGTGAAGCAGATGGTCACATCAGTGCAGCATAAATATATAAAGATTTATTAAACTAAAGCTACTTACTGGCTTTAGTGCACATCACATGAAATTTATTTGCAGCAGAGGAGTGAAACAGAAAAATGTCATATTACAGTGCATAAAGATGTATCGAGCTACAGTTACTTAACATCTTTAATGCATATCACATGAAATTTATTCACAGAGAAGTGAAACAGATGGTCACTTCCGTGCAGCATACAATGAGTTAAATACATGCTTTATTGCACACCAGATGAAATGTATCCAGAAAAGGGTCACATTTGTGTGAAGATGTAGTGTTCATCAAGCTGTGTCAAACTACTGTTACTTACCAGCTTAGTGCACATCACATCAAATTTATTCACAACAGAGAAGTGAAAAAGATGGTCACATCAGTGCAACATACAATAAATGATGTGTAAAACTAAAGCTACTTACTCTCTTTAGCGCACATCACATGAAATTTTTTCAAAACAGGGAGTAAGAGAGGCGATTACTTCAGTAAGTAACGATGTGTCGAACAACTTACAGTCTTGGTTTCAAAATGAAATTCACAACAGGGTAGTAAAACAGTTGATCACATCCTTGAAGATGTGTTAAACTACTATTACCTATTACTTACCTCCTTTAGTGATCATCACATGAAATTTATTCATTAACCACAGTGGAGAGAAACAGATGGTTACATCAGTAAGCAAAGATGTGCCTAGTCACGCCATGTAAGAGTCAAACTGCTTCTTGTACTGCATCACTTGCTGGTTCTCAGTCTGTAGCTCCATTATAAGGATCGCTTGCTCTTTGTTCTGTACCCGAAGTTGGGCTATCTCTTCATCCTTGGAGGTCACCACTCTCTCCTTCTCTCTTCTTACCTCAGCCAATTCCTGTACAGCCGACAAAAAATATGATTGGGAAACAATGTCAGCATATGAGTCATTGTACATGTCATTGTTTGCCATACATACATGTTTAGGGTACTGTCATGTGCCATACCCACCTCTTTTAATTTATCCATTTGAACTTTCCAAGCATCAAAACATTTTTCCACTTCATGCCCTTCTTCCTGGGACATAGGTACTTGTGGGGAACTGTTCAACAATGCCTCCTCCACAGTCTTGATCACCTTCTTTACAAGTTTACCTGTGGAGACCAAATCACTTGCCTCTTCCCCAGTCCCTGCTATGGCTGATGACTGCACATGTAATTCTGACAGGTCCCATGAACCAGCAACCTGGAGTAAAAATATTAGTCTATTGCCCCTCATCTGTGGTCACCTACTGATGCCCCTCTGCTAAAAGCAGTCCTCCCTTTTTTTTTCTATTTAAGTTTACATGAATATATGTAAAACAAAATCTTTGATGACCTTCTATAAGGGTCTTGGTTGGGGGGGGGGGGGGGGGGGGTTACAGTGCAATTGCCGAGGATGGAAGGAGAGGGATAGGGATCATTGGTATCGTTCATTGTATGTACAGTATATGTGTAAATGTACATTTACACTGTAAAACTGAGGATACAAGTTTGTTCATGAGTGTAGTTGTTTTCAAGTGCATCTGCATCTCCATGCATATCAATGCACAGCATTAGTATTTTCATGATGAGGGTATTGGATGTAGAGAGGAAGGAGCTGAAGTGATGGATATGTTATAGCAGCTGCCCAAGAAAGATAAGGCTGCTGCAGCTTCACATTGCAACAAGTTCTAGATGACCAGTAGCATTACCTCCTTATTACATCCCTATGCTTACTAGCAGTTGGTGGAAGAAGATCATGTTCGCGTGGGTGTTGTTTGCTCATTTGCAAGCCAATTTGACCCAATTTCGATGCATTCCTCCGGCGTGACGTAAAACGCAATAATAATTGCTCATTAGAACAAGGCATTTGCCCAGACCCTATGTGGATACGCAAGGGTGTGGCTACGCCAGACTACATGCTGTCAGCGTCTTCATCGAGAGTTACGGCAAATAGGATTTGTGCCGTATCAGAGATAATATATTTAAATATATTATCTCTGGCCGTATCATGAAATCATTAAAAAATATAACTCACATAGTGTAGATCTTTATTGCTATCGAGCCACAATGGAAAGACGATCATTGTCATATTTTGTTTAAGTCGCCAAACCGTTTACTTTAAGAGAACAAAAAAGCTCGTAGTTCTCGTTCCCAGTCCGTGATTTATGACATGGAAACACTTTTAAAATAAGCATGGCATATTACGTAATGATCTTGGCGCGCGAGAACAGCTCTATATCGGTTACATGCTTTATTTATATATCTGACAAGATATAAAAACATTCTCTCTGAGAAAGTTGGTGGTATATAGGATTTGAAGGCAATGGTGGTGTAAAAAGGAAGGGAACAAGGGATCAACGATGATACGAAATTTTTTCAACAGTCCTATATTTAGCACTTTTGTAGTACGTACATTTTTCGTTGCTAAATATAGGACTGTTAAAAAAATTTCGTATCATCGTTGATCCCTTGTTCCCTTCCTTTTTACACCACCATTGCCTTCAAATCCTATATACCACCAACTTTCTCAGAGAGAATGTTTTTATATCTTGTTCCCTTCATTTTTTTTTTACATTGGGTTGCCTTAATATAACCATTTTGTGGTTTGTTTCTGACTATATGGAAGCAAATACTTATAAACTCCTGGGGTTACCTTCTTTGTGATTTTATTCAATTGCCATTGAGGATAGGTCCCCCATATTATGCCTGCTTCTCAGACATATATGTATTATCCACTCAAGGTGGAGGGTATCATGAGGCCCAATTTCACTCATTGTCGCCTATTTTAGGCAAATGAATCTGCTTGGACAATCAGTTGATAACACACCTACCATTGAGGTCTACTGCTATAGGTCCATGCTGTTTTGTGTGATTGTAAGAGGTATCATAGAAATAGGGTTCTGAGGCAGCACTATGATGCCTTACCCCAGCTAAAATATCATTTTCTGATAATTTTATTGCATTAATGGCACAAACATCTTTTAACAATCCCCCTGCTTTTGTTCTTCGAATGTTCAGTGCCTTAGCATCTGCACTAACTTTGCTAACAGCAGCATGTGCAGATCTAGTGGTAACCTTTTGTGCTAACCATTAATGGGTCTGGCAAAAGGCATCATTTAACTCATCTAGCAATGTCATTTAACTCATCTATAGCAATGTCCTATTGCTTAGAATAGCATTTTCAAGGCCACCCTTATACTCCATTAGAACACGGCTATCATTGGGTTCATACAGGGAGTAGCTAAAATGATTAAGGAGATGGAAGCATGCAGTCAATACTTAAATTTACTTACTTTGACACTGGTAATACATATAGAAGCCACATAATAATGTAGACCCCATGTCATGCATTATTTGTGTGTACTATACTAGGGGTGACATTATTGAACTGTATTGTAAAGCATAATAAACATAACTGTAACAGAAATAGTGCATCTAATATGAATACTGTGTAGCAACACCCATTATGCAGCATGACAAAATCCAGCTGTACATGTCATCACCTAGCAACACAATGTATAAAGCACTTTTCCAGCTGCTCTAGACTAAGAGAAGCGCGCCAAACCATAATATTCCGTGCACAACTCACCTTTGGGCCTCACGCTTACGCTTCTGGTATTGCGCCCTTTTCGCTAAACATGCAGCAGAAGGGTTTATCCAATATTGTATCCTTTTGGAATCCCGATTGGTCTCTTGCTGCTTTTGCCTCTTAGAAGCTCGTAACTTGTCAGAATTCTGCTCATCACAGCATACACGCCCCCTCTTAGAAGCGCCGAACCCGAGAGAGGTCTCTAACTCCTCGTTTCGATTTTGGAGGTATTCCGCTCGTCGCTTTGCTCTCCGCTGTTGTTGTCGTGAAGGCATTTTGATAAAAACAACTTCGCCAATATGAGTTAAAAAATGATAGATAACTAATACTATACACATATCACGTGGGAACGCTTCCATAATGCATATTACGTATATCAGTAACATGCTTTATTTCTATATCTGAGACGTGTAGATGTTCTTCCAGAATTTTCTAGATTTTTTGGTGTATTTTGCGCTCATTACAACCATTCCTATCCAGAAAAACTGTCGGAGGAGAAATTTGGGACTGGGAACGAGAACTACGAGCATTTTTGTTCTCTTAAAGTAAACGGTCTGGCGACTTGAACAAAACATGAAAATGATCGTCTTTCCATTGTGGATCGATAGCAATAAAGAGCTACACTATCCGTTTCTCGGTTCGTGAGTTATACGCGGATCGCGTTTTTTTAATGATTTCATGATACGGCACAAATCCTATATGAGAGTTACTTCCGTAACTCTCGATACCTGAAGATGTATTGTCAGGAAATTGGTTTTAAAGAGCGCCAGTTACACCAATAAATGTAGAATTTCCCGACAATATATCTTCAGGAATCAGATGTATAAATAAAGCATGTAACCGATATACATAATTTGCAGCTGTTCTCGCGCGCCAAGATATACGTAATCATTACGTAATATGCAATGCTTATTAAAAGCGTTTCCATGTCAATTTTCACGTATAATCGTATAATTAGAATTGTGTATCGTTTATATATGACTACGTACGGCATAATGTGACAAGTTGTCTGTCAAACCAAGTAAGTCTAATAGTTAGTCAACACTTCCACTAAAAAGTGCTGCATCAATAGCTTTAACTGCCATACGATTTTGCGGGCAGAATAAAGTGACCAAAGAAACCCCCGTAGCACAGCCGCACAGGTAATTTGTCATAGTACATTCCGGTTTATCAATATGTTCTAGAAATCGCAAGCCGGGCCACGTCCATCAGCTATGTGTAACTTTGTTCAGCTATTGTCTGCCTTAATTGATTCTATACGACGCCAACACTGCAACAGTGATACTCTTCCGCGAGTTTGGTACAATCATTATCTCTGGTGCAATGCGGATCCGGGCGTCTGCTTGTTACACTAGCTATAGCATGGTAATGTTGAATCCAACCGAGCTATGATCAAGGCAGTGCATAAGCCTGGCTCGCGAGTTTCGATCTACAACAGCTGCAAATGTGACATAACAGTAAACATTGTGTTGCTAGGCAATAAAGTTGATATGTACGGGTTCTAACACTAATTAAAAGAATGAATGAAACAAGATATAAAAAACATTCTCTCTGAGACAGTTGGTTAGATATAGGATTTGAAGGCAATGGTGGTGTAAATAGGAATGGAACAAGGGATCAAGGTGAAACGAATTTTTTTTTAACAGTCCTATATTTAGCAACAAAAGATGTACCGTACTACAAAAGTGCTAAATATATAGGACTGTTAAAAAAAATTCTTATCATCCTTGATCCCTTGTTCCATTCTTTTTTACACCACCATTGCCTTCAAATTCTATATCTAACCAACTTTCTCAGAGAAAATGTTTTTATATCTTGTTTTCACTACAGAGCCAAGAAGAAAATTGGGCTAATGGTTCAGTGATGCCATTCGATAGTATACGTCCCAATAGTCAGTCAGCCCTTATATTAGTTACAAAACTTTTGCTGTCTCTAAAAGCTTGCAGCAAGTTAAGCTGGCATCGGGTGCAGTTTCCAACAATCCTTCACAGAATGAAAATATGGCCCCTGACAATTTGCAAAGCAGAATTGCCCGGCATTAAGAGGCATCCTCAAAAGATGAGATTGGAATGAGTTCTGCCCCAAATTCCGATGCAAATACAGCCTCTATGTCGCATTTTCTAAACAGATGATTGGTGAGTTCAGTACTACACACGTTTGGAACATTATCGGGGATTTTTTGGCACTTTAAACATAAATAGGCTTAGTTCATGATTTGTCGCTCCCCAGCCTCAATCTGTTTTTAGTTTTTGTGTAGTTTTGGGGGGGCAAAAATGTTGGTTTCTAGGGGTCCGCCCTAACCCCCATGCATGGGGAAGTTCTAGGGTGGGAGGGGTGCCCATGCCCACCTGCTGCACCCTCCCCAAGGTGACTCCCCCTCACTCCTTGCCACGGCCTCACCTGTGCCCCACCTCCCCTAATCCTGGATCCGCCACTGGGATTAAATGTTCTGTCTATCTGTCAGCCTTACACTGGGGGTGACATGGGATTTTGCTGGGTAGGTTAGCCCAATAATTCCTTCATTTCAATTTTATCAGCATCTAATGCACCACACATACATAACCCACAGATATAAAGTTTGTTACTCTAGGACTAAAGATATGTGCAATGATTGAAAGGTGAAAAGTACTTATTCACGTGACTTGATATTTACACAAATGATCAAACAAAAATGATAAACCAAATCAGAAATTGTTGTGGCAAAGAGATAGTTGGTTTGTTTAGTGCTCACCCAGTTGTCCACACTTCAACAGTTTCACCATAAAGTACTTAATCACAGGCTCCATCCAAATAAGCCAACCGCAGTGTCAATGCACCAGCCTAGTGTACACTGAAGCATTGACACTCAATTATATAAAACCCCATACCTGTTTAACAATAAAAAGGCATTTTTATTACTATAGAAAATTTTAGTTTAGTGCATGTACATACACCAAAATAAAGCAAAGGATGGTGTACTTAAACAGATCTACATGTATATACACTCTGCATGTCCCATATTTCACTTACATGTTCCTTCTTATAGTGATGGTCCTTCGTTATGATCTCCATAACACCTATAGCTAGCACTTGAATGGCTTTTAACTGGTCTTTACCCAAAGGAAAGAGTACATTGTACACACAAAGTGGTATGGAGTACACCAGCTGTAAACATCCCTTGCCAACAGTGCAAAGTTTCAGTGTATAGTCTTCAAGCTGCAAAGATTGCTTTAATTTAGCTGTGAAGGTTGCTATTTGTTCTGCAGTGATCTCATTATTCTCAGGTAATTGAGCAATAGACACTTTTAATATGAAGTAAGTAATGCCTTTTATTCGTGGCAATCCTGAAGATGCTGGACACTCGAAGATGTTCCGTTTGGAATATTTGTATACCTCATCCACATATGACTTAAGACTGGATAGTATGTCTGTTCTGTCATTTTGAGTTTTAGTTTTAACTGTTGCAATAACTTTTCTCAAAACATCACAGTTGAACCATGTGTAATAGTCAGACAGAATTGCTGAACATGCAAAGTGATCGGCTGCCCCGATCTCCTTCCATCTGTCCGTAAGCATGGCCACATCTTTCTTGCCTGACATCATTCCTGGGATACTAGTAAGGACTTTTTTGTACTCTTCAATAGATACATTCTCTTCCATCCAACTTTTAAATTGGATAACAACATCTCTGAGTTGATCAAATATGACATCTGCATCAGCTGTGACTTGCAATAATAAACTATCTTTCACATTTGGACTTAGACCAGGTGTATTAAGGCACAAAAATCGTGCATCCCTTCGTGGGCTAGGGCATCCATGGGAAATAAGTTTCTTGAAGTCACAATGTCCACATCCACAGTTAGCCAATACTGCATCAAAATTTACCAATAAATCAGAACTGTCTGAAAGGCAAGCACATTTCATTATCACTCGAGTTATGAATTTGTGTCAGTATATCTATCCAAAACCCACTATTCAATTACAAACAAATTCTCAAGAAGAAAATTCATGAGTACATACACAATCTACCAGTTCAGGTGGGGTTTGAGCCATGAAATACACATGAACCACATCTAGTCAATTATCGGGACCTACGTTTTAATAGGTCCTATGTAGGATCAGTTTGAAGTGTCATGAATAAGATTAGCAAAACACCAGATTCCGTTACCGATGCACCGTAGAATCAGTGAAATTTAGTCAGTGTACTTGGATACAGCCGTCGAATACCTACAATGCAGTAAAACTACCGACGCTAAGAAAGCTCGGACAACAGTACTCGTTCATACACTCGAACCTTTAAAAACGTTTTTCCTTCTAATTCTTCCGGATCTGATAATATAAGAATTGTTCGGCATAATGTTACAAAAGTGCTAAATATAGGACTGTTAAAAATTTTTCGTATCATCATTGATCCCTTGTTCCCTTCCTTTTTACTAACTTTCTCAGGGAGAATTTTTTTTATATCTAGACTTGCCACCTCCACATGCCGGCCAAAATCCATCATACTCAACGAGATCTATGGTCGGCTGAATCTCAACCTGGTCTGTGCCAATGCCACAGCTGTCCTTTCTAGGATAGCTCCTCCACCATAGACCTAAATTTCACATATAATGTGTTTATTATCTTCCTTGTATTATCTTATATTATCATACAATAATTATTATCTTGTTGAATTATAACAAAAGCTTTGCTTTGTAAGTTGATGATGCAAAATGACCTCAGGATGCTCGTTTGCTTCTTTTGTCCTCTATGTCCCAACTGTGCACTTGACCCTCTGGGTTACCACTGTGTCACATGCAAATGGGGAGGTGATGTAAGAACCAGGCACAACACTATTCAAAACGTGATCTACAGCACCTTTCAGTGAGCTGTTTATCTGCACACCTTGAGGTTGGCAGTGGATGGGGACATGATAATTCCTGAACACGGCCTGCAGACATCCTTGTTACCAATTGGGATTGTGGCACCTCAGCTGCCTTTGACATCACAGTTACATCCCCACTTAATTCATACACTGTGTTGGAAGCGGGCATGTACCAGGGTGTTTCATCAAAGGCAGCTGAGCACAGAAAATGATCACAAGTGTGCTGAGTTGGGTTGGCAATGTGTACCATTGGCAGTGGAGAACTATGGGGCCTGGGGACCAGAAGCATTAAAGGCCTTCTCGCAGGTGGCATCATGGTTAGCCATTCGTGGTAACACCCCCAAGTCTAAGGTGGTAGCTGAGCTATATGGCCGCCTCAGCCTGTTATTGATTAGAGCTAATGCTCGATCAATCTTGGTATGCTCCTACTGGGATCAACCCAACAGGACAGTTATCCGTGTATGTAGTTGTTTGTGTGTGTTTTGTTTGCTATTATAATAATAATTATGTGTGATGTATTTGTATGTTGTATTTTCTGATGCCCATGTTGTGATTTTGTAGCAATTTTCCATATAGGTAGTGTTGCTATATGCATTCCAATATACACTCTCCCACACAATTTTGCATTCCCATAGTGATGATGTTGCTTAGACCCAAGCAAGATTGAGTACCCTTATGATGCACTCTACATCAAGTTTTGATGGTACTGGAGCTGGGAACCTTTGCTAATTTGGGCTACTAGTGTGCCTGTATGCTCTACTGTAAGTGGTACTGGTAATAAATTCGAAAAAACCCTTTTTTAATTTGATTAATTTAGGGGAAATTGCTCCAAGTCCCAAGCTACCTGTCTATTGTATGGCAGGCTTAGCCTAACTTTGATATGAGCCAACGCACGGGCACTCCTGTCTCGAGCAGGATCATCTGTGGAAGATCCATAGAACTTCTTGTAATATTAGTCCTTTTGTTTGTTACTATTATGTATCCAGTTTAACTGTTATATATAATAATTATTATTCTTTTCCAATATACAATATCCTAAAAACCTAAAACCTAAAACCAACAGACATCAAATAAACATTGAATAGATTTAAATCTTACATGGAAAAGAGCTTTTTCATGCCCTAATCCAATGTTTAACACAACTGAATTGCTTAGTAATTGCCCATCCCCCCCCCCCCCCCCCCCCCAAAAAAAAAATCATACAGATTGAGCATTGTAGCCTCATAGCTATCTAATTATTAGAACATTTTAATCTAAAGAAGCATGTTTAGAATAATGTATAAGTTTTTTCAATTTCAAAATGTTAATGGCCTATAGATTCCATGATGCTTAGTATAAATGCTCAAGGGAGAATGCTCTACCTATCCTCGCAATTATTATGCTTATGTGCTGCCATCTATAATCATATCGTATTGTACTGCGAAAATGTTATGACTTGTTATTGCCACAAACCTGAGTCATTACATTTTCATGGGTAGAATGCACTAGCACTAACTTTGGCCATTTTCTACTAAAGTGCACTGCATTCATAATTTATATTCCCTGGATGCTAAGTCCAAGCTGAGATTCACCCCTTCCCTTGGGGCTGGATTTCACACCAAACAAAATGCCTGAAATGGCAGCTGGGCCTTTTACTAGCCCGGCTCTGTGGCCCCACCATGACCTCTTATCTAGGTACATGAGTCAGCATTAAGGGCCATGAAAAAATGCCAGCCCTACAATTAGGCATATGGTCAGCTAACCAACCATGTGCATAAAGAAATTAGCATGTGGAACTAAACTAGCCCACCCCTACAAGTGCTGAATCATACCTTTAGTGACCATTTGGTGGATTTTATCAGCGGTGTCCTTGTTTCCAACTTCTGTTAGAACGTCACATAGTTTCTGGTATGTGGCATCATGTCCCTGCTGTTCTTTCCACATCAACAACACCTTTTCCCTCTTATGCTGTTCAGTATTCTCATCACGACATATGTCAGTTATGTCTTGTTCATCCTTCAGCAATCGACGACCGATGATCTTCCAGTCAAACTGCAACATTGATGCCTCTAGAAGATGTTTTTTGGAGCAATTATTATCCATAAACTCTAGAAGGGGCAAGAGACATCTATTAATAATCATTCACATTGTTATGTTTTTAAGTGGTCATGGTATGCATTATGTGGGCAGTACACATGAAAGATGTGAGGGGTATAATTAATGTGTGCCGAGCATGTTGTCCCCACCCCCACCCTCCCATTCATATGGGGGAGTGCTACAAGTAGGGTCCCCTGAATAATGAAAATCGATTTTTCCGAATACTTTTAAAACACTAATCGATTATTCAGGTTTTTCTGGATCTGAAAATCGATATTTCTGAATAGGTTTTGACAATTTGCCAGCCGAATACCTAGGTTTTCTGCTCACTGAGCCACCTAAATGTACACATCACACCAGATACCCTCCTACAGCTAAACCATAACACCAGATGCCCTCAGCACACAACCACAGCTACCTATATAGGCCTAAATCGCTTGCCCTAACCACATATGTGTCCTGACCTAAAATTGTACCCAATGCCAAATGAGTAGAACCACAGATGAAGTTTACCAGTGGCGGCCTGGCTACTTTATGACAAGGGGGGCACACACACACACACACACACACACACACACACACACACACACACACACACACACACACACACACACACACACACACACACACACACACACACACACACACACACACACACACACACACACACACACACACACACACACACACACACACACACACACACACACACACACACACACACACACACACACACACACACACACACACACACACACACACACACACACACACACACACACACACACACACACACACACACACACACACACACACACATACACACACACCCTCAAGTCTTGTGCCCAGACCCAAACGT
>OX442418.1:1596256-1780363 GCA_949361645.1 Spongilla lacustris
TCTCTCTCTCTCTCTCTCTCTCTCTCTCTCTCTCTCTCTCTCTCTCTCTCTCTCTCTCTCAGTGCTGTGGTTTAATTAATAAGTATATTCATTACACGTGTACTTTATCCCATGAATACAACTGTTCTATAATACAAAGCATTGTACAATATAATAGGAAATTGAAACAAATTACCTCCGGCAAGTGTTCAAAATCTAATGAAGTACGTACAGTGTCGACTCGCAAGAGCGAAAAGTCGCACCTCGCAAGAGCGAAAAATAAGGCATATTCATCCTTAGAGTTGGGAAAGCTGTATAGCTAAGTCACGGTTGTATGCGGCTGGAAACTAAGTCAACAATTAGATCATTTACGGTATTACCATATATTTCTTAACTGATGGCTCATTATAGACATCTGATGTTTAGAAGCAAACCATAACTCACCAGAACTAGCAAATCAAACACTGAAAACGAACTCAAACACTGCATTCCTTTTCCTGTCATGTCCAGTCAATGCGCACAATTGAAATTCCACATAGATAGCATGCGCATACCGTTTAGCAAGGTCACGCGATACGTATTTAGAAGGAGGGCGTTACTAAATGCGACAACGTAGCCTTTGGTGACTGAACTGGAAGGTATGAGTACTACAGCGATGCTCAGGAGGCATGTGGCTACCAGAATTTACTAACCTGAAGTGGCAACGCATTTTCTGTCACCACGAACAAGCTGAGCGTATTGCATGAATAATCGACGTACGTTGTGGTTTTGCCCTATACATTATAGGTATGGATTACAATTTCCATACATTGCAGAGTGTGTGGGCAGAGGCTAACGAAGTACAGGGCAAAGAAAAGAACCAGCTCTGAGTGCATAGCATTCTCAGCTGAGCTGAAAAAAGCTTTTGACATTGACACATCTGGGGATGATGTAACCCTGAGATGTTCTGCATGCAATGTAAGCTGGGTATGTAGAGAACCATCTGTGCCATCACAAAGTGAGTGCATCACAAATGAGTAGTGATGCTATTTGAGTGGCAAAACAAGTAAACACCAATGACATCATAAGAGGTCATCTTGAGAAGATTGCCCCTCCTCTAGTTCTCCATAGTGAGCCTAGCCCACCTTTGGCAAGAGCTAACAACCTATCAATGCTAAAGGAGCTGAAGTGTGCACTGTGCTCCAACACCCTCTCACAGCCACTGGAACTGCTGTGTGGTGCACTGGTGTGCTCCAAATGCCTCCGGGAGTGGATAGCAGCATATGATGCTGTGAACCGTCCATGCTGCTCAGAGGACGGATAGTCCTCTGCTGCTCAGAGATGGTCCCATGCTGCCCAGTGGATGGTCCCATACTGCCCAGAGGATGATCCCCTGCTGCTCAGAGGATGGTTCCCTGCTGATCAGAGGATGATCTCCTGCTGCTCAGAGGATGATCCCCTGCTGCTCAGAGGACAGTCCCATGCTGCTCAGAGGACGGTCCCCTGCTGATCAGAGGATGGTCCCATGCTGCTCAGAGGATGGCCCCCTGCTGCTCAGAGGACGGTCCCCTGCTGCTCAGAGGATGGTCCCATGCTGCCCAGAGGATGATCCCCTGTTGCTCAGAGGATGATCCCCTGCTGCTCAGAGGACAGTCCCATGCTGCTCAGAGGACGGTCCCCTGCTGATCAGAGGATGGTCCCCTGCTGATCAGAGGATGGTCCCATGCTGCCCAGTAGATGATCCTCTGCTGCTCAGAGGATGATCCCCTGCTGCTCAGATCTCCTGCTGCTCAGAGGATGATCCCCTGCCGCTCAGAGGACAGTCCCATGCTGCTCAGAGGACGGTCCCCTGCTGATCAGAGGATGATCCCCTGCTACTCCAAGGATGATCCCCTGCTACTCAGAGGATGGTCCCCTGCTGCTCAGAGGATGATCCCCTGCTGCCCAGAGGAAAATCCCCTGCTGCTCAGAGGACGGTCACCAGGATGGTCCCCTAGTCAGACTATCATCAAGTGTGATAATGCTGCTGTCAGATGTTCTGGGGCACTGTATACAGACTGCAGCAGGGATATTAAGGATGGTGACTATGAAGAGCATGAGTGTGCACCAACACTTACACCTGAGGAGGAGAAGCAAGCTGCGAGTTTGCTGAAGAGGGTAATCTCTACCAGGTAGTCCTGACAAAGCCATCATACAACTTGCTACAGGGGAAGCAGTTAAGTGAATGTCAATGACTTGTACAGAGGTTACATAATATATACACTCACTTCTGCCAATAACATTCGTGCATGTCACCAGAGCTAAACTACAGCTGCCTACTCATCATGGACTGAAGTTCAGGTACATGTATTGCCGGCGATTAAGGCTGGGCTTGCCATACCTTGGAATACACTGAGGCTTCTAAGGCGGTGTGTCACAACATACAGCAAAGGCTCAATTCTAACTCACTGGTGTTTCAGGTGGCTCAAATCATCAGGAATCTGTCTGGCTGGTGAGGAAAGGATGCACCACATATCCAGCCAAATTATTGGCGATAACCCCAAAGGAGAAACAGCCCCCTTTTCAGGGGCCAAGTCAATTCATGCAAAATTCTTGGCTTGACATTTGCTCCAATCCACAACCACATGCAGAACCTGATGCGCATTGTGCAAGAACACTTACTAAGTATTGAGCCACAATTGGTAGCTGCCATCCCCCCTCCAGCCAAGAGAGTAAAGAATAAATAATAATTCAGTTCAAGCTCAATCTATTTACATACGAGCATGGAGTCAAATTTAGACCAAAAGAAATGTAAGGCTATATTTTAAACGCTCTGTTAAAACCCACTTCATTGCGCAAATATTAATTCCCCCACCCCCCAAAAGACACCAAAATGGTGGATTTTCAAAGGCTAGAAATCTACTTCAGAAAATGCGTTGCCACTAACCTGTACCAAAAAACGACAGTACAAACAACTAACTTTACCGTGATAGCTTTGGCATGTTCCAATTCAGTCACCGAGCGTCGTTGTAGTTTTTTGAACACATGTAGTCGGTGATCGCCGTGCGTAAGTCGATAGGTTTGAAGTACCAGAGCCGACAGTTGGCAACACCAGGCCACGTGATTTTTGCTTACAATATAGTTCAAAGGTGTTTATCACTGCTAGTATGGCTTTTAGGTGTTGATTACGTTTTATGTACCCCGTGCACAGCTGGTTCTAAAAAGGCATCGGTTGTCAGGTTCGTTGCTATGGGTGTACGTAACCATTTCAATTTTTCGGGGCGTAGGGCTTAGTTTCCACGCGTTCAATGAGAGCAGACCACCGTGAAGTATGCATAGTGCGACCATACATGTACCGCTTTCATCTATCGGCGATTTGATCTATCTGGACTGGCCTTCACCAAATGATATGAAAGCGGTATGGTTGTGCTATGAACACCAACGGTTTTCCTTACTCCACGATGAATATGCCTTATTTTTCGTTCTTGCGACCCGGCACTGTACGGGCGCGCTACATGTAAGGTTATTAGGGGCGGGATTTCGATCGTCACTACTTAGTAGCATGTAACGCAGCGTACTCCTACTAGGCATTATATATATATATATAATTATATATATATAATTATATATATGATATGGAGCATCGAAGTTTTTTTTTATTTCACCCAGTGCTCAAGCCAAATACCATAGTTCAAACGAACGTACGTAGTATGTATACGTATCCCACATTTGTTTTATGTACAATGAGTTACCTTTATTACTGATGAAACACTCTGACAACACTGTACCCTCAAAATTGCCACGTACACCAAAGCTAAAATAATTCATAAGTTGTTGTGCACTTCATGCACATCCTGTCAATAACTCACACCAGTCATAGCATTAATGTACTATCAGTAACCGCAAGCATCGATATATATACTATGTTTGCCTGTACAAGATAAGCACGTTTCTTTCTTACCTTCTTACTCGCCACAACATGTGTTTGTGTCCCAATGCATAAACTTACAATTGCCTAACCTTTTGTAACGATTTACTTTTTTAAAAAGTGACATGAAAAGGGTTTTCCTCCTGACCGGTTGATCCATTTAACAAATGTACTGACCACTTTGGTCTTGACAAAATGGCTTCCCTAGGTTCAAGTGATGCTAAATAATGTAATGTACTGGCATGGGCAAACATGTGGATGAGGGCACCAGCGTGTCAGTACTCATGTCAACAATCATGCAGCAGCATGTAGATCTCTAGTTCTTCTTTATTGCCATTTTTTTTTAGCAGCACTGTTTTTAAAAAGTATTTTCAGAAAGCTAGTCATTCTATTTAACTCCTTCAATATAGGGAACTGCTAATCAGTTCTGTAAGTGGCTTTTAAAGTGGGCATGTTCTATGTGCCTGAAAATAAAGAACTGCATTTATAATGTGACTCAATTGTATAGCAGTCCATCACTATAGCAACAGCCAAATATTCAAAGTTGTATGCCATATATTTGATAGATGCTTTTAACACCTAATGGCTAACACTTTACAGTGATCACTTCATCACTAACAAAAGTGCCTGACTACTTACACTATGTAAATATGATGTGAAAAAGATATTGAAGTAGTGCTAAATAGTGGTCTGGAAGGATTATCATTGTGTAACAGACAGTTGGTTTTAGGAGTGCTGTTCACATGGCTAGTTTGATAAGGAAGAATGAAAAGTTAACGCAACTTTAGACGGAAGGCATATAGCCTATGTAGCTACTACCATGCACTTAGTAATCCCTACACCGTATTCTTGTAGTTTGGAAATCGTCAGTCTGACGGAGCCATGCATGAGCACACCTTTTCCAATTAATCTTAAATTTAGAAACACTTAATTGTACCGTATACAGGAACTGGAACTTCCCTTGATGGGTGACGTTGAAATACACCTCCTTTATATCATGATGAGTAGCAACCGTTCATATCGCAAGGTTGACAAACATTGTACCTATCGTATTGGTGCTAGTTTTTATCTCATTTGATGCTGCTTGGTGCACGTGTTGCCTAGCTGCCAGTTTTAATTTATTTCATTCCAAACTTATATTTAAATTTATACATGAGCGATGCATGCATTTGTACTGTATGCCACATGCAACTGTAGTAAGCAGTCCTACGAATTGAAGGGCATGTACATGAATTTAATTAACTGAGTAAGGATATGAGTTCCACACCCCACGAATATGAAATCATCCAGTCCTTCCCTGCATGAGAACAAAGAAAACTGTGCTATAAGTTGAGTATTGATGAGGAGATCCCGAGTCACACAGAGCGTCTGAATAAGACTTCTACCATCGCAGCCTTGCATGAACCTGGCCATTACGTAGGAGGAGATACCCGTGTTTTTGTTCCGCACCAATATAAATGCGTAACGCCGGGGCTTGGCCACGAAACGGTCACTGAGTTACCTAACCGGCAGTTCGAGCTTAAAAAAAGAAAAGCAACCCAGTATTGATATTTTTAGGCAAAGCTATAATACCAGTTGAGTACCATTCATTGTCAGGATGAACTACACAGAGTGCTTACCTCTTCGCATCCAAAATAATGGTTCGAATGACAATTATATGTCGACGATCATTTCAACGGGAACTGCTGTTGGAGTCTCAGTGTTTGTATGCATAATGGCGGTGGTCCTGATTGTAGCTCTGCGACTGCACACAAAGCTGGTCTACCGTTTGGCTCTATACCAGAGCCTAAGTTCAATCCTTCTTTTGGTTGTATGGGAGGTTTATCTGGCCTCGGTGTTCAGCAGTGCGGTTCCTCGATTGGGAGTATACGCTATCGAGATACTTGTTACTTTCTCCGCGTATGTGTATCAATCTCTGTGCACGTGGATCGTAGTTCATCTGTTTGCCCTTGCTGTCTGCCACAAGAATCTGAGCAGGCTGGAACCACTGTATATAATGAGTTCTGTTCTACTCTCGTCAGTTATGGCTGCGGTGTCTCTTGCATTGGTGTTTGTTGCCAATAGCGAAACACATACATGTAGCTCAGACTGCTCTGCTTTTAAAGTATTTGTCATCAAACGAAGGATTGAAGGAATAATTGCTTGTCTAGTAATCTTGTTAAATTGCGCATCGATGATTGCCACGGGATTGATACTCTGTCACAGAGCATACGGTAAAAGGAACGGTCATAACGGACACCGATCACTATCTGATATACAGCACAAAAAGGCTCTTTGTGAGATGCTTCCTCTACTAATGTGTCCTGTGCTGTCCATTTTGACCCCAGTCCTTTTTACAATAATGAACCATTTTGATCATGAATTCGACTACAGATCTCGTTTTGTAGTTCCCATAGTGATTTTCACCTGGAGCATGATGTTTTCACTTTCAATTATCTCTCATATGGGCGTGGTTATCTGTATCCTTAGGCGAAAGGCTTCAAGGCACGCAGCACTGTCTTCCATTAGCAAGACGGAAGAAAGCAGAACTGTTCACGAAAGTAGCCATATTCTTGCGAGAAGCAACACATATTATTCTATACCTAACGATGTGTAAATAAATGATGGATTGAGTGCAAATAAATTGTAAGAAGCAAAAATCGTAAAGAATGAACATTAATAAATAGTATAAGCACCACCTCAACAACCGCATCCGTAGTATATACATTTACATCCTGCAGGAGTAAAATTTAGATCCTGTTTGTTTTTATGAGTGTGGAATTTATAATATAAAATTATTTCCGTAATTTCATATTTTTTAATGCTTTTTGTTTTATAATTATAATAGAAGCCACATGTATATCAGTGAGCAAATGGAGAGCATCAGGGCCAAGGGCACTTGAGGTCTCAATTGCAAAATAGTGGGATCTGGACAGCAGAGCATATTTCTGACTTCTGCAGATGTAGCCACAGCTACTGAAGCCAGAAGGAGTCTGCTGACCAATTCCCAATATTTTGTCCCAATTGCAATTGAGATCTCTGATGCCTTTGGCTCTCTCAGTTTGCTCACTGATATCAGCACATGACAACCAGCCCCTCTCATTCCTTCTTCAGAGAGTGTCCATTGCACTCCAAGCGTGGCAATACTGCCCCTGTATAGGGCATCATCTCATCTAGCATGTAGTTTGTATACTGTATCCCTGTATATCCCGTACTTTCAATCATGTATTGATTTGTATAATGTTATTACATGAAGAGAAGCCATGATATTGTTGGGAGTGCTGCAGGTGACTAAATGCAAAGTACTAATGTCAGCCCAGCTGATGTACCATATATTCAGTCTTGTACACAAATGTTCCGTACTGTCATGGGAAGTGCAATATAACAAACTGCTTGCCATAGTATAGTATGTCATAGGAAGCCATAGCATGAGATAACAAATATGTAAAGACTTACATGGTGGGTCAGTCTGAACGATGCAAAGTTGACAATTGTTCTTTGCAAACGGTACAATTTTCCAAAACTATTATAAATGTGGGATTAGAATTATAAGAAAAACAAACACTGTTTATATAATAGTCAAAATACAACCATGAATGAAAGTGCAGAAGTGTATCATCTTGGTGATTGTAAAAGTTTACTCACCATTCGATGCATTATTACTTGGGGGGTACAATGGCGGCATACACTCTGTGTCATATATGCATCTCAAAAAATACTACAGGAGACAATGGTAAGGATGTATTATTTTTCTATTATAAATGAAACAAAAAACTGTGTATTGTGCATGAAAGCAGCAGTTGTCATAAACAGTACATAGACAGGTCAATAGTCATAAAGCCACTAGGTGGCACTGTCTGGAATGCTGTGAATTCTCTACCTTATTCAATGTATCATATGACCTAAAACCCAGCAACTATATATATAGCAGCCAAGCAGGGCATAGGTTTATTCTTCTAAAAAGTTTTTCACAACAAAATTGGTTCTGGTTTATAATTTTTTTTTTGTTTGCCCTATTGTTGAGTTTTAGAGTCGAATTGCAAACTTTGTGTAGATCACAAGCTCCCCTTTAAAAATCCTTCACTTTTGCTGATGTATGTACATGTAACAAATAAGGACCATCACCAGTTATAGTTTGACACATTTAGACACTCACCATTTACCATGTACTTCCTGCCTCCTCTGCTGCAGCCCCTCCAGAAAGACTTGCTCCTGTTAGGATGGAAGGGGCCCTTAAGGGGGAGGTCACTGCGATGTCAAGGGTAGCATGCATGTTTCCCTATCTTCCAATTGAGGACAAGTAAATCCACTGACCGGGTATGGCTTAGGTCTGGTGCAAGGCCGCTGCTTGTATACTCTCACTCCAAGATGAGCATCGTAGCCTCTAGCCATGTCCATCATTAGCCACCATTGGACAGAAATCTGCAAATCATTAGAGGCAAGGTACAGATGAAGACCAGCAGATACAAGGATAATGCATGAGGTGCAGCACTCAGAGAGGAATCCAACCTTGTCAAAAGATGATTACAACGATGAGAACTGGTAGTCTTCCAGAGATTACCTTGGACGGGGAGACAAAGTTGTTGAAGCGGTCAACCGTGTGAGATTGAGGTGGATTTTGTGCATCACCAAAACTGGGAGCATGAAGCGAGGCAACATGGGCAGTAGAGGAGTGGTGGGAAACTGAGCGGTGTCCAAGAACTCTGCATTGAAGCATTATCTGACCTCTTCATCAAACAGCCCAAGTGCCTCCCTGTGGGGTAGCTGTAGGCTGTAGCCAAATAGATTTGTTTATAATAGCTCCCACACATCCATGGAGCATTTCATTCTATGAATCAATTTTTTGAAGCAAATGGAGCATCTGGATGGGCAGTACTGCTTGTAGATGTAAATAACTAAATCAGGTTGCAGGAAAATGGAACACCCACATTCGGTGGCGATGTTGTGCAAGTTTTACGTTCTTATCTTGGTTATGCTCCTCTTGTGGTACAAATATAGCACAATGTGGAATTCATATTCAGCACAGAGAGTATTGCCTAGTTCCCCTTTCAATGCTGATGTATACAGCAGCCCTAATGCCTCTCACTGATGACTCTGCTTGTAGTAGTGACCTCAGCCATCAGAATGAGTCGTTTGAAAAGCTTTTTTTGATGGGATCTGCATGTATGCATGCATACTACCAAGAACCAAAGAAGATGGTGGTAATTTAATTTGACTCGGAAGCGCAATTTGATCACCTTGGTGTCAGAATGGTTAGGAGCTATTGCTTTTGGGGTGGTTTTATTGGAGAACTGGAAGCAAGCAATCAGTTTGTTGAAAGCAAAGTTAATGAGTGGCAAAACTTCACTATTACTCTCTCAGCATTATCCAAGTCTCTCCAGTATGAAAGGTTGTACTTGCAGAGACCAATCCCAAACATTGGCAGTCCATCCTTTTGGCCTGCTATTCTTTACAGTACAATATCCAAACAAGACCAACTACTGTTCTAAATCCCTGAAAATGCATGGGACGGGGATTCGTAATCCTGTTTAAATGGCTAACATTGCCTACAACACTTCCGTATCAGGCACAAGGCATATTTCAGATGCCATCAAAGAAAGCTATTTCACTAGTGGGTCCTCCTACCCTCCATACTAAACTGGTACAGAGCCAATATCTTCACAGTTAAAAGCGCTACCATCAATCCCTTTTGAAGTTGCCAACAACTTGTGATTGATGTGGTGCTGGCGTTTGCATTGAACATGCTCTGGATAGTAAGAAAAGAGTTCTCATTACCAGACATCATGATGAAGTAGGAGATACTCTTGGTGCTCTATATTTTATAAAGACATTACCAGGCAACCCATGATACATGAAGCATGTGAAGTAGCAGGTAAACCCTTTAAAAAATTTCAGGCCTTGGTATGTATCCCGTTATCAGCAGAAGAAGAAAAGATACACTAATGCGAGATCTAATGTCTCTTTTACACCATCTGAGATGGTTCCATGGAATGGGATAAAAGCCTACTATCTTAATCACTGCTCTTAACACATTTGCATGATATGGGGACAGAGGTGATTGGTTTACTATGGGGTACTTTATCATTTGTCATCATTAGAGCCACCAATTAATTTCTCCAAGGCTCTCACATGAATGCATTGGATATGAAGCTTTCCTACATCGTAGAATAAATAGTTAGTCTTCCGTGTTTTATTATCATTAGTTCAAAACAAACAAGAACAACCTCATATGAGCTACAGGCAACATCAGAGGCAGTAACTGTTGTAGCTTTGGCAGAGCAAAAAAAAAATTACTAAAACTATAATATAATTATTTTTTTGGAAGTGTGACTCACAGCTGGTGCAGCCACCAGAGCTACTGATCAGAGGAAGCATGAGGCAAATGATGGAAAGTGCAGGAAGCATGGGTGGGTCTGTGTCCCTATGATTATTGTTGATGCTTATGGTGCTTGGGGTGCTGAAGCCATGGAGTCGTCATGTCTGGCCTCTCACCTAGCAACCAGTTCCAATGAGGCAAGGGCAGCTGCCCTCAATAGTCTTTATGGCAGGCTAAATCTTAATCTAGTTAAATCAAATGACACTGCTATGCTGTCTATAGATGCTTTGCCTCCGACATGTAGACCATTTAGATTAAAGAGTTACATATATTTATTCATATTTTATGTTCTGTGTTTTATTATTGTTATGACATTTTATTACTATTGGATAAAATGAGACCATAGCTAGAATGCATCTACATGTATTCGGCCCCATGTATTGCTATCGTGACTTCAGATGTATTTGGCCCAGGCCAGATGCCTCTGCAATAATACGTGATTAGCTCACTAGATTAAAGTTGCATCCAACAATATCTGTTCCAAAAAAAATTTGTTGCATTATTTAGGTTTTGATTTACATGTAGTGTAGCTGTATATTTAAGAAACTGTCTATGTACTTCTATGGGTTATATTATGTTCTTTCTATTTCAAAGAACAAATACACACACAATTACCATATTCAGTTTATTAAGTTGATTCAGTACCTTGCAAAGATTTGCTCACACTAGTTTGATTCTGAGCCTGCCATATAGATCTCCCAAAAATTGGGATTTAAGTATTTGAGGATGGCTTCTCGCATGGCTCTGTTAGTAGGAGAAAGCCTCTTCACCCCAGGCTCTACATTGTTTTTGCCTTATAAAGAGGTACAGAATTCATAATACATTTTTAAAATAAGCATGCATTCATGCATAACTACTAATTTACAAAGGCTGCATGGTAATCATTGATCTGGCATGTTGCCACTGTAAGGTGATAGCCAATCTTTGATACAGCTGGCTGGACACATGGTTTTGCTTGCATTTCCTTTCGTAATAATTGTGAACTAAGCTGTATAACAGATGAGTGCAACACTTATAAATCAGTATATCTCAGGATTCAAATTAATTACCTATTGATTTCATTCATATACATGTGTACATCTAATTTTATAATTAGTAAATAATTAATTGAATTAGAAAACACCAATTTAAAATTTCTGTTATTATGTAATAGTGAGCTAGCAAAAATCAAAGTTCATAATATTTGCAGCAGTTTTTTACGTTTGATTTGATGTTTTGAATATTAACATCAGTACAATTATTATTTTAGAGTTTCAATTCATTAAAAGTTATTGTACATTATTATTTTTAATTAATTCATGGGAAAGAGGTCGAGCATAGGATCTTTATGCCAAAGGTTTTTCTATACCAGGAGAAATGGATCGATCTGGCGTGTTCATCTGTTTATAGAGGTAAAATTATTTCCGCCATGCAGGGCAAACTTCTTCTCCTTGTAGTGAGCAGGCTACGGACTCGACTCATCTACATGTATGCTTTCCTTCGTGCTGCTCTCAAGTGAAGCAGGTAATCGCTAGTCTCGTACCCAGACCCAAGTACGTCACAGCTGCGTATGGATTACATCACCGCTACGCTAGTTCTGGGTACGAGACTAGGTAATCACATCAGCACCCAATTTATTAGCAGGGCCACTATTGACGGTGAGGTATCACACACAGGCTAAATTTCTGCTCCTGGAATATTCTTGTTTTTTTTTTTTTTAATGAGTATTGTATGAAATCGTGAGGTGGGTGTATATTAGTTTGAAACTATTTGCGTTTGTTTACTGCAAGTTCAGTTTTACTCTTAATGCGATCATATACAATAATGTATATCGAGCACAAATTAACACTCCCAAACACTCAAACCGTATTGCACTTTATAGCTACGCACATGTATCCTCAGGGATAGAATAATACGTGTTGCTTCTCGCAAGAATATGGCTACTTTCGTGAACAGTTCCGCTTACGTCCATCTTGCTTATGGAGGACAGTGCTGCGTGCCTTGAAGCGTTTCGCCTCCTTACACAAATAACCACGCCCAGATGAGAGATGATTGAAAGTGCAAACATCATGCTCCAGGTGAAGGTGAGTATGGGAACTACAAAACGAGATCTGAAGTCTATCACTGTATCAAAATGGTTTATTACCGCAAAAAGGACAGGGGTCAGAATGGACAGTATTGGATACATCAGTAGAGGAAGCATCTCACAAAGAGCCTTCTTGTGCTGTTGATCGGATAGTGATCGATGTCCGTTCCTTTTGCGATACGCTCTATGACAGAGTACCAATCCAATTACGATTACTAGTGCAAAATTTAATCCGATTAGCAAGCAGGCGAATATTCCTTCGATCCATCGTTTGATGATCAATACATCATAAGCAGAGCAGTCTGAGCTATGTGTTTCGCTATTGGCAACAAACACCACTGCAAAAGACACCACAGCCATAAATGACGAGACTAGAAGAGAACTCACCACGTACAGTGGTTCCAGCCTGTT
Organism: Spongilla lacustris; assembly: GCA_949361645.1. Lineage (NCBI taxonomy): Eukaryota > Metazoa > Porifera > Demospongiae > Spongillida > Spongillidae > Spongilla > Spongilla lacustris. Next base: position 1,608,953 of record OX442418.1, read on the forward strand.
CAGATTCTTGTGGCAGACGGCAAGCGCAAACTGATGAACTACGATCCACGTGCACAAAATTTGATACACATACGCGGAGAAGGTAAAAACTGTGTCGAGAGTGTATCTACCCAATCGAGGAACCGTACTGCCCAACTTCGAGGTCAGATAAACCTCCCATACAACCAAAAGAAGAATGTAACTTAGAATTTGGTAGAGAGCCAAACGGTAGACCAGCTTTGTGTGCAGTCGCAGAGCTACAATCAGGACCACCGCCATTATGCATACAAACACTGAGACTCCAACAGCAGTTCCCGTTGAAATGATTATCGACATATAATTGTCATCCGAACCATTAGTTAGGATGCGAAGGGGCAAGCACTCTGTGTAGTTCATTCTGACAAAGAATGGCAGTAAGTGGTATTATAGTTTTGCCTTTTAAAGATTGTTTCGGACATATTTTTCACTTTGATGTTTCATCAACTTCGCATTTTGAATGACCTTGTATTCAATTGCTGTAGACAACAACAGTGCCTCGTAAGCAGCTGCATTATCTAGGTAAAAGATGTGTGACAATCTAGAGGCAAGACCAAGAGGTACACTTCCTGGAGAGTGCTTTCTATTCTCCTATACACAGAGCAAGATGCTCATCATCTTCGATTGCCCTGTTCCACTGCACGCAGCTTCCCGAAGATTACGAGGTCGTCTTTATACTATTTGTCCTAAATAACTGAATCAAGTTAAAATGTACCATAATTATCACCTAATGAAGTGATAATGGAACATATGTATGAAAGCATTTCTATCCCTATGCTTATCTATACATAATATGCATCATCTATCCCAAGAGCTACACTGTAATCCATCTGCTTCGTCTGACCTGATGTCTCCCATTCTCCCTCAGGTCATTACAGGTAAGGAGCCATTCTCTCTCCTTCACAATGGCATCTTTGTTGTGGTGGATGAACTGAAAAGGGTCACAGTTTGGCCAGGTGTGTCTTAAGCAGTCAATCCTATCTCAGTATACTACAATTAAAAAATATATATATCACTGACCAGTACCCCAGATCTAGAGTTGTTGTATGTTTACTTTTCACAGCTAAGCTATGCACATGCAGCTCCTTTTTAGAGTGTATGCAAGAGCAAAATGTGTTTGTGCAGGGGTTTTTTTAGTGTCCTTCCAAACTCCCACTTAAGGAGGGGTACTAAACACTGGCTGTGTTTAATGAGCCGCATAGATGTAAGTCGAACCCACACCCCAGCACAGGAAGGAAGAAGATGTAGTACAACAATGTTACTATATGATCTGCAGTAACTTTGTCAATATCTAAATCTATGCAAGCGCATTATGTGCATGCAGAAGTATTTAGCTAACCATGTGTATTTTGGACATATAATACTATGTACTGCATATAGCAAGAATAAATTTTATTCTGCTTATGAAGTACAGTTATATGAACAGAAGCAGCAAAACAAGATATAAATTTGACTCTTGTTTTTTGCACCTCCGCATATAGTTTTTGAAATAATGTTTTATCTACCTAATTATTAAAGGTGCACGTTAATTATTTTCAAACACTGCATGTACATGTATGTTTGTGAGTGTGTTTCTATGTTTTTCGATGCTTGCTGATTAGCAATACATTTCATAAATTTAAAATAATAATGTTTACATACCAGTACTTTCAACTTCAGTAATGATAACTCAATTTGATATTGATGTCTATGTAATGTTGCTTCCAGTTCTATTTTAATTACTTCCATTTACAGGCTACCTTGCTGTTTGACTTGATAGTTTATATAGTGACCCTCACCCAGATGAAAAGTAACTGAAAGTGAAAACCAGGTGACGGTGAGTTTGTGACAAAACAAGATTTGTAAGTTAAATACATATTCATGTATCATGAAAATGGTTCATTGCAGTATACTAGACTGGAGTCAATACGGATAACACAGAATACATCAGTAGAGGAATCATCTCACATAGAGCATTCTTGTGCTGCTGATGAAATAGTGATTGATGTCCATTCAGTCTGTTCCTTTTACCTAATGCTCTGTGACAGAGTACCAATCCTATGATGATCATCGATGCACAGTTGAAAGCAATTATCAGGTGAGCAACTATATTCGGTGAACTAATAACAATTTCATGACATTGTATGTATCCTGAGCTATTAGTCTTACTCATGGCACCAAACACACCAATATCAACGAAATGGCCTAAACCACTGATGGTGCAAAAGTTAACCAGACATGTGATGCATGCATGATATGTGGAAAGTAACCATGCTTTCTCAGCACATAAAGTAGCATCAAAGAGGTTGTTGACCTGAACATCCATGTGGTAGACTGTCCAAATATTGCCTCTGAGAAACAGTATAATCCACTAGATCATCAGCAGAGAGAGCAGCAGAAGGGAGCACAAGTGTGTTGAACTGTGCAATGGCAGAGTGTAGTTGTTGCACAATTAAATAATTACATAGTCAAAGAATGATGGGTTACAGCTACATGTAGGTGATTAAAAACATATTAAGAGTGCAGGATTGACAGTCAGCAAAATGTATCTAGCTATGAATCAGTGTATAAGAACATATTGTAGGGAATGGTGTGGTGAAACTATTCCAAGATTGAAGCAATCAACTTCAAATTTCAAGGATACAAAAGCATTAGTCTGATTTTGCCAATATCCCTGGTATAACAATTAAGTCATGCCCTGATTAAGTTAAATGGTAAAGCATATTATTTTAGCAAACCACTTTTTATAAAGAGAAACTTTAGAACAGGTTGTGGGTGTGTAATTATAATTTTTCCAGCATAATGATCAAGATGTAGAATATTTAGTAGTTGCAAAAAATTGGACAGCATAAGAAAAATTCCTATAATTCAGTACCACTGTAGTGGTTTGTAGAACACATACTTTCAGTTGCTGTGTTGTACGTTAATATTCTGCTAAACTGGTTGATGGAGGACTTTTACAGCAGGCCAATGCTGCCTCTGTATTGGTCACCACAAGTAGTGTGTAATTTATATAGTCTAACCCTGTGTATCCAGTACTTTAGGTATACTCTCGTGAGCTGTCCCAAATTAATATATATTTTTAATGGCTTTGAATAGTTTCTTAATAGTATTCATATGCATATGCATAAATGACATTTTGATTTCATTTTATGCCTGCACAGATGCATTGTTCAGCAAAATTGAAATTTTATTTCAGGCAGGCGTTTTCCCGCTTGATTCGCGCCAATGGTTATGGCAAATCGCGTCCCGCTCAGTGAATGGGAAGGCGGTGATGATATCATTGGCGCGAATCAAGCGGGAAAATGTGCCTGTAGTTTGTTCAACTGTATCTCTGTAACGGATGATTCAGAAATTAACGAACAGAACAAATCAATAGCTACAGGATTCCTCTATGCACATTCCGAATTTGACGCGTTTTCAACACTCGTACATGGAGAAATATGGATTTCTAACCCGCTGGTTAACGATTGTTGTATCCACGGCACGGAAAATGTGTGTAGATCACAAATATCGATTGTCGCACAGAGAAATGGTGTGGGAACAAGTGTACGAAATTTGAAAGGAAAAGGTAGTACCGTCGCGAAGATGTGTTGCTTAGTACAACGTGCAATTTTTATGGTGATAAAATTATAACCCCACCCAGGTGTCTTTAAAAAATAAAACAAAATAAATAGCGGTATTTGTAATTAATATCAGCAGGCTTTATGCGAATGTATTTTTCCAAGCGCACTAACGCGATTATTTGTCGAAGTGGGAATCTAGCGGGGCAGTCCAGTTGTCAAACCTGCATCATGGGAGGATGAGAGGCGGGCCCAAACCCTTATTTTGCCAAACTCCTCGGGTGAAAAAACACCAATCTTTGCAGGATTCGAACTCGCTACCTCGTGATTCAGAACCACTGGATTTAGCGTTGAGCCAAATGACTACTTATGAATATGATATGAAACATTAGTGCTTTAAAGCACGTGGATCTGCTTACACAGAACAATAGTTATAATTTATTTTTGCAAGAACCATTTTGGTACGCCAATTTGCTTTTGCATTCTAGCTAAGAGGCTCCATGCAATTTATTATCCAAAGAATTATACATGCACGTATAAGTACATGTACATAGATGAAACTAAGCATTCCAGTCTGAACCTGAATACAAGCAGGTAACAGCTACATTAAAAATAGTTTTGCGCTTTTTTTGCATGAAAATAAACATCTATAACTACCAACGGCATTACTCATGATAAGCAAGTGATAATCGGATCAGTTGATTAATTAAATCCTACAACCTGTACTTCGCAGTATGTTTAGTTTATTCAGCTCTATTTGTTTCCTGAGGAAATCAATCCATGATCCATCCCATTCACGTCTGTATGGCATATGCCGCTCATACCATTCGATCGCGCGGTAATACAAATTAACCACGCATTCAAATTGATTATCGTTACTTGGGCCTGGAGGGTCTCACTGCTCTTGTACGCTTTCAGCTGTATGCATGCATTTTTTTAAAGTGCCGAAATATTCAGCCGGCTGTCATCCTTAATTTAGCTAGAATAAATCGAACGCCTCATGTAATTTTTTTTTGGTTTGTTTTTGCTGTGCGAATGATGTTTATATTAGAGTTCATACGTCTTACATAATTACTTTTAGCTTTGTAGTACCTGAGTCCACAGCATACATATTCATTGAATCCTCATAAAAGGGCACCAGTTTACTCGTAATATAGTACGGCATCATGCATATGCTTTGCCCATTTCAGTCATTTGAGCATGCAATTTAATCACAGTGTATGTCACTAATGCCAATGCAGTTGCTCAGGTTACATGTATGTCCTTTTTGCTCCCTCTTGTTGGCTACTACCATGCAGCACAATGGATTGAAGCGTCCAAACATACCATCCGGCCTCATGCAGCGTCTTTGTTAGGCAGCTAGTTGGGTGGCATATATCTCAGAGGGAATAATGACAATTGCAAAGCATTTAATATTGCTGATATAAGACCTGCATGTTTACCAACCGCGTGCACATTGAATGTCTCGCGTACTGATTATGATAATCAGGCAACGCAAGCGTAATCACGTACTTTTCCCGCGGCCTGTCTATTAGTTATATATTACACATCAATTTATTAAACAGCAACATGCAGAAGGAGATCAATGATATTTATGTGAAGCACGGCTGCATGCATACTTGGATAAAGAACTGACAGAAATACAAAATAAAATAATATGAACATGTAATAAAGCGACCTCTACGCTTCCCATTGCAATATCATAGCAAAAAAAAAAAAACAAAAAAAAACAAAACTTTCTCCTCTCTGTTGGATGAGTCCGTTTAGTGATACTATACCAGTTCAACAGAAGCCAGATTTGAGCGTACGTACATGTAGTGTGAGTGTTAGCATACATGTAGGCGTGACTTACATGTAGTAGATAGGTGCCGGATTTCTTTATACGGAGCGTGCTGCATTCGCACAAACTACCACAATAAGCGGAACCGATGCTGGATAATTGCGGGGATTAAGTGACTCCCGGTCATGGTTGAATTGACCGAGGGTGGGGTATTGCTTGACATGAATGTGCATACACACATGTATAAGATACATGCGCATGCAGGGATTTAGAGAGTTGCGCATGCACTAGATATATAGGAAGTAAATGTAAGTATTTTGAGCTATTGCCTGGGGAGAATTCTAGTTTGATAAGGAAGAATGAACGCAACTTTAGACGGAAGGCATATAGCCTACTACCATGCATTTAATAATCCCTACACCATATTCTTGTAGTTTGGAAATCGCCGGTAAGTCTGACGGAGCCATGCATGCACACACCTTTTCCAATTAATCTTAAATTTAGAAACACTTAAATTAATTGTACCGTAGACAGGAACTGGAACTTCCCTTGATGGGTGACGTTGAAGTACACCTCCTTTATATCATGATGAGTACCAACCGTTCATATCGCAAGGTTGACAAACATTGTAACTATCGTATTAGTGCTAGCGTAAAGTTTTTTAAATCTCATTTGATGGTGCTTGGTGCACGTGTTGCCTAGCTGCCAGTTTTAATTTATTTCATTGCAAACTTATATTTCAATATAATTATGTACATTTATACATGAGCGATGCATGCATTTGTACTGTATGCCACATGCAACTGATGCAATGAAGGGCATATACATGAATTTAATTAACTGAGTAAGGATATGAGTTCCACACCCCTTGAATCTGAAGTCATCCAGCCCCTCCCTCCGCCTTCATGTCTAAATCTCATGCAGCGCTACTGCATGAGAACTAAGAAAACTGTGATATATAGTTGAGTATTGATGAGGAGATCCCGAGTCACCCAGAGCGTCTGAATAAGACTTCTACCATCGCAGCCTTGCAAGAACCTGGCCATTACGTAGGAGGAGATACCCGTGTTTTTGTTCCGCACCAATATAAATGCGTAACGCCGGGGCTTGGCCAGTTACGTATACAGCTAGCGGAACGGTCAGTTAGCAGTTCGAGCTAAAAAAGCAACCCAGTATTAATATTTTTAGGCAAAGCTGTAATACTAGTTAAGTACCATTCATTGCCAGGATGAATTACACAGAGTGCTTACCTCTTCGCATCCTAACTAATGGTTCGGATGATGATTATATGCCAATGATCATTTCAACGGGAACTGCTATTGGAATCGCAGTGTTTGGATGCATAATGGCGGTGGTCCTGATTGTAGCTCTGCGACTGCACACAAAGCTGGTCTACCGATTGGCTCTATACCAGAGCCTAAGTTCAATTCTTCTTTTGGTTGTTTGGGAGGTTTGATGTTCGGCAGTGCGGTTCCTCGATTGGGAGTATACGCTATCGAGATACTTGTTACTTTCTCCGCGTATATGTGTATCAATCTCTGTGCACGTGGATCGTAGTTCATCTGTTTGCCCTTGCCGTCTGCCACAAGAATCTGAGCAGGCTGGAACCCCTGTATGTGGTGAGTTCTGTTCTACTCTCGTCAGTTATGGCTGTGGTGTCTCTTGCATTGGTGTTTGTTGCCAATAGCGAAACACATACATGTAGCTCAGACTGCTCTGCTTTTAAAGTATTTGTCATCAAACGAAGGATTGAAGGAATAATTGCTTGTCTATTAATCTTGTTAAATTGCGCATCAATGATTGCCACGGGATTGATACTCTGTCACAGAGCATACGGTAAAAGGAATGGTCATAACGGACACCGATCACTATCTGATCAACAGCACAAAAAGGCTCTTTGTGAGATGCTTCCTCTACTAATCACAGCGCTTCGGTGGGCTGAATACGTATCGTCGCAAATCCTGTATTTCATGTTGCTAGCGTGTTACAGACGAAACGTGTGGTTTTGGGCAATCGTAAGTTCCGTAATGTAAATGATTGCGTATAGTCAACGTACGTGAGATAGCCGTACAATATACGTGTAATAAAATTCCATATAATCGGTACGAAAGTAATATCAGAAAGAGTCCTCACTTTGCATTTGCAAATCTCGATGAATGGAAAACTACGCCAGCCTTCTGTCAACACTGCGCCGAATTTATCTAAACGTCTACTTACTTTGCAAATTTCACCAAAGTATTAAACGGCACTTGAAGGTATGTCGTCATCTTATAATTACGCACTCTAAATTAGCACAGCTGAGGAGCGTAAGCGTACCCGCTCGATGGTTGCAGTGGAAGCCTAGGCACTCCACTCACGTACACACCCACAATCACACACATGTACACACCCACAATCACACACATGTACAACACCCACAATCCGACGGCACTACACACATGTACACACACCCACAACCCACACATGTACATGCACACCCACAAGTAAAAATCTCATGGCACTCCACACATGTCCACACCCACAATCCCTAGGCACTCCACCTCTACATAACAGAGTTTTCATAAAGACAGCATATTAGGCTTTGCAACAAGTAGTTCACGATAAAAATACTGAATAAGGTTGTTCAGAGGCCACCCACAATCCCTTGCATAGTCTTGAAAACAAAGTTGTTCTCGTTGTATTGACCTATCTGATATTTCAGGTCTATATGGAGTGACTACCCCCTGAGAATACCGTGACCGGAGGTGGGTGTTACCGTCATGTGAGCCATACTCTTCCACACAGAATCCACTTATATTGACCTATTTCAGGTACACTTCATATTTGATACACCAATTTGGACAGATGTATGTGGTGTGACTACCCCCTGAGGATAGCGTGACCGGAAGTGGGCGTTACCGTCACGTGAGCCATACTCTACCACACAGAATCCACTTATATTGACCTATTTCAGGTACACTTCATATTTAATACACCAACTTTGACAGATGTATGTGGTGTGACTACCCCCTGAGGATAGCGTGACCGGAAGTGGGCGTTACCGTCACGTGAGCCATACTCTACCACACAGAATCCACTTATATTGACCTATTTCAGGTACACTTCATATTTAATACACCAACTTTGACAGATGTATGTGGTGTGACTACCCCCTGGGGATGGCGTGACCGGAAGTGGGCGTTACCGTCACGTGAGCCATACTCTTCCACACAGAATCCACTTATATTGACCCATCTCAGGTACACTTCATATTTGATACACCAATTTGGACAGATGTATGTGGTGTGACTACCCCCTGGGGATGGTGTGACCGGAAGTGGGCGTTACCGTCACGTGAGCCATACTCTACCACACAGAATCCACTTATATTGATCTATCTCAGGTACACTTCATATTTAATACACCAACTTTGACCGATGTATGTGGTGTGACTACCCCCTGGGGATAGCGTGACCGGAAGTGGGCGTTACCGTCACGTGAGCCATACTCTACCACACAGAATCCACTTATATTGACCTATTTCAGGTACACTTCATATTTAATACACCAACTTTGACAGATGTATGTGGTGTGACTACCCCCTGGGGATGGCGTGACCGGAAGTGGGCGTTACCGTCACGTGAGCCATACTCTTCCACACAGAATCCACTTATATTGACCCATCTCAGGTACACTTCATATTTGATACACCAATTTGGACAGATGTATGTGGTGTGACTACCCCCTGGGGATGGTGTGACCGGAAGTGGGCGTTACCGTCACGTGAGCCATACTCTACCACACAGAATCCACTTATATTGATCTATCTCAGGTACACTTCATATTTAATACACCAACTTTGACAGATGTATGTGGTGTGACTACCCCCTGGGGTAGCGTGACCGGAAGTGGGCGTTACCGTCACGTGAGCCATACTCTACCACACAGAATCCACTTATATTGACCTATTTCAGGTACACTTCATATTTAATACACCAACTTTGACAGATGTATGTGGTGTGACTACCCCCTGGGGATGGCGTGACCGGAAGTGGGCGTTACCGTCACGTGAGCCATACTCTACCACACAGAATCCACTTATATTGACCTATTTCAGGTACACTTCATATTTAATACACCAATTTGGACAGGTGTATGTTGTGTAACTACCCCCTGGGGATGGCGTGACCGGAAGTGGGCGTGACCGTCACGTGAGCCATACTCTACCACACAAAATCCACTTATATTGACCTATCTCAAGTACACTTCATATTTAATACACCAACTTTGACAGATGTATGTGGTGTGACAACCCCCTGGGGATGGCGTGACTGGAAGTGGGCGTTACCGTCACGTGAGCCATACTCTACCACACAGAATCCACTTATATTGACCTATTTCAGGTACACTTCATATTTAATACACCAACTTTGACAGATGTATGTGGTGTGACTACCCCCTGGGGATGGCGTGACCGGAAGTGGGCGTTACCGTCACGTGAGCCATACTCTACCACACAGAATCCACTTATATTGACCTATCTCAAGTACACTTCATATTTAATACACCAACTTTGACAGATGTATGTGGTGTGACTACCCCCTGGGGATGGCGTGACCGGAAGTGGGCGTTACCGTCACGTGAGCCATACTCTACCACACAGAATCCACTTATATTGACCTATTTCAGGTACACTTCATATTTAATACACCAATTTGGACAGATGTATGTGGTGTGACTACCCCCTGGGGATGGCGTGACCGGAAGTGGGCGTTACCGTCACGTGAGCCATACTCTTCCACACAGAATCCATTTATATTGACCTATCTCAAGTACACTTCATATTTAATACACCAACTTTGACAGATGTATGTGGTGTGACTACCCCCTGGGGATGGCGTGACCGGAAGTGGGCGTTACCGTCACGTGAGCCATACTCTACCACACAAAATCCACTTATATTGACCTATCTCAAGTACACTTCATATTTAATACACCAATTTTGACAGATGTATGTGGTGTAACTACCCCCTGGGGATGGCGTGACTGGAAGTGGGCGTTACCGTCACGTGAGCCATACTCTACCACACAGAATCCACTTATATTGACCTATTTCAGGTACACTTCATATTTAATACACCAACTTTGACAGATGTATGTGGTGTGACTACCCCCTGGGGATGGCGTGACCGGAAGTGGGCGTTACCGTCACGTGAGCCATACTCTACCACACAGAATCCACTTATATTGACCTATTTCAGGTACACTTCATATTTAATACACCAACTTTGACAGATGTATGTGGTGTGACTACCCCCTGGGGATGGCGTGACCGGAAGTGGGCGTTACTGTCACGTGAGCCATACTCTTCCACACGGATTCCACTTGTATTGACCTATTTCAGGTACACTTCATTTTTAATACACCAACTTTGACAGATGTATGTGGTGTGACTACCCCCTGGGGATGGCGTGACCGGAAGTGGGCGTTACCGTCACGTGAGCCATACTCTACCACACAGAATCCACTTATATTGACCTATTTCAGGTACACTTCATATTTAATACACCAATTTGGACAGATGTATGTGGTGTGACTACCCCCTGGGAGTGGCGTGACCGTAAGTGGGCGTTACCGTCACGTAAGCCATACTCTACCACACAGAATCCACTTATATTGACCTATTTCAGGTACACTTCATATTTGATACACCAATTTGGACAGATGTATGTGGTGTGACTACCCCCTGGGGATGGCGTGACCGGAAGTGGGCGTTACCGTCACGTGAGCCATACTCTACCACACAGAATCCACTTATATTGACCTATCTCAAGTACACTTCATATTTAATACACCAACTTTGACAGATGTATGTGGTGTGACTACCCCCTGGGGATGGCGTGACCGGAAGTGGGCGTTACCGTCACGTGAGCCATACTCTACCGCACAGAATCCACTTATATTGACCTATCTCAAGTACACTTCATATTTAATACACCAACTTTGACAGATGTATGTGGTGTGACTACCCCCTGGGGATGGCGTGACCGGACGTGGGCGTTACCGTCACGTGAGCCATACTCTACCACACAGAATCCACTTATATTGACCTATCTCAGGTACACTTCATATTTAATACACCAACTTTGACAGATGTATGTGGTGTGACTACCCCCTGGGGATGGCGTGACCGGAAGTGGGCGTTACCGTCACGTGAGCCATACTCTTCCACACAGATTCCACTTATATTGACCTATTTCAGGTACACTTCATATTTAATACACCAACTTTGACAGATGTATGTGGTGTGACTACCCCCTGGGGATGGCGTGACCGGAAGTGGGCGTTACCGTCACGTGAGCCATACTCTACCACACAGAATCCACTTATATTGACCTATTTCAGGTACACTTCATTTTTAATATACCAACTTTGACAGATGTATGTGGTGTGACTACCCCCTGGGGATGGCGTGACCGGAAGTGGGCGTTACCGTCACGTGAGCCATACTCTACCACACAGAATCCACTTATATTGACCTATCTCAAGTACACTTCATATTTAATACACCAACTTTGACAGATGTATGTGGTGTGACTACCCCCTGGGGATGGCGTGACCGGAAGTGGGCGTTACCGTCACGTGAGCCATACTCTACCACACAGAATCCACTTATATTGACCTATTTCAGGTACACTTCATATTTAATACACCAACTTTGACAGATGTATGTGGTGTGACTACCCCCTGGGGATGGCGTGACCGGAAGTGGGCGTTACCGTCACGTGAGCCATACTCTACCACACAGAATCCACTTATATTGACCTATTTCAGGTACACTTCATATTTAATACACCAACTTTGACAGATGTATGTGGTGTGACTACCCCCTGGGGATGGCGTGACCGGAAGTGGGCGTTACTGTCACGTGAGCCATACTCTTCCACACGGATTCCACTTGTATTGACCTATTTCAGGTACACTTCATTTTTAATACACCAACTTTGACAGATGTATGTGGTGTGACTACCCCCTGGGGATGGCGTGACCGGAAGTGGGCGTTACCGTCACGTGAGCCATACTCTACCACACAGAATCCACTTATATTGACCTATTTCAGGTACACTTCATATTTAATACACCAATTTGGACAGATGTATGTGGTGTGACTACCCCCTGGGAGTGGCGTGACCGTAAGTGGGCGTTACCGTCACGTAAGCCATACTCTACCACACAGAATCCACTTATATTGACCTATTTCAGGTACACTTCATATTTGATACACCAATTTGGACAGATGTATGTGGTGTGACTACCCCCTGGGGATGGCGTGACCGGAAGTGGGCGTTACCGTCACGTGAGCCATACTCTACCGCACAGAATCCACTTATATTGACCTATCTCAAGTACACTTCATATTTAATACACCAACTTTGACAGATGTATGTGGTGTGACTACCCCCTGGGGATGGCGTGACCGGACGTGGGCGTTACCGTCACGTGAGCCATACTCTACCACACAGAATCCACTTATATTGACCTATCTCAGGTACACTTCATATTTAATACACCAACTTTGACAGATGTATGTGGTGTGACTACCCCCTGGGGATGGCGTGACCGGAAGTGGGCGTTACCGTCACGTGAGCCATACTCTTCCACACAGATTCCACTTATATTGACCTATTTCAGGTACACTTCATATTTAATACACCAACTTTGACAGATGTATGTGGTGTGACTACCCCCTGGGGATGGCGTGACCGGAAGTGGGCGTTACCGTCACGTGAGCCATACTCTACCACACAGAATCCACTTATATTGACCTATTTCAGGTACACTTCATTTTTAATATACCAACTTTGACAGATGTATGTGGTGTGACTACCCCCTGGGGATGGCGTGACCGGAAGTGGGCGTTACCGTCACGTGAGCCATACTCTTCCACACAGAATCCACTTATATTGACCCATCTCAGGTACACTTCATATTTGATACACCAATTTGGACAGATGTATGTGGTGTGACTACCCCCTGGAGATGGCGTGACCGGAAGTGGGCGTTACCGTCACGTGAGTCATACTCTTCCATGCAGAATCCACTTATATTGACCTATTTCAGGTACACTTCATATTTGATATACCAATTTGGACGGATCTATGTGGTGTGACTACCCCCTGAGAATGGCGTGACCAGAAGTGGGCGTTAACGTTACTTGAGTCACAGTGTTCCACAGTTCCTGTTGCCTCCCATGAATGCATAAATGTTCAAGAAGAAATTTTCAGACTCAGCCTTCGTTCCTCCTCCTTACCAGCCGATTTTCTCCAGTTAATAGACGTTTAGTTTGATATATGATATATTTTTTATGACGTGAATATTTGCTTTCGAACAGTATGGCTGTCACTTAATCCTCGTTGAGTTGGAAATGGAATGGTGGTCCACTAATTTAAAAACGCGCGCTTCGCACAAGTGATCTTGAGAATCTATTCGACATGCACCTGGATTACCATGTTGTGTTAGTAACAAAATCTCTCACGAGATAACCAATCAGTGCGTGCTGATATTCGATTGTTCATACCTGTAACTATATCGGGGGTGGGGCAGGTAAACATCTCAAGACGTGACTGCATGAGACACCGGTACACGTTGTGGTTACCAAAATATGTACAATTTACATTTATAATCACGTCCTCCATGCAGCTAATGTACATGTCTTGGTGGACGTCATCAACCTGCACTGACGGATCAGAAATAGGCCTAGCCTAGATGCACTACAGATGCATGCATGCATTCACTAACGGCAGAGCTCCTTCTCTTTGCTGTGATGTTAGTGCTGACATCGGTCTATAACAATACATACATGCATGCGAAGCTACGTGAACAGTTGAAAAGTTATCAGTATAACGCGTAGTAATTATTCGTCTCTCGAACTCAGAAACTAAATTCCGCTCCTCAATACATGTTTTCACTAAAACATCAATCCCTTTCTAGTACACAAGCATAAACATTATATGTTTATTGTGTCAATAATCATAGTATATGGTCTGTATATAAATATACATTAGGTGAATCACTATTAACTCATGCATGCATGCAGTTCGAGTCAAATCAGAAGTGAAAGTGATTTGCAGTTGCCTCGATCGATATACCTCATCTCTTAGAGGTCTTATACTAGAAGATGCACAGCTGAATAAACTGAAGTACACAAACATAAAAAGAACAGCCATATCAAGATAGGATACTGATATATGCATCATATCAGTGCACCTGCCGGAGTGTCACAGCCGGCTATAGTATGTTAAACCTAACTCTAAAGTCTTCAATGCCAGTTCATTGCTTATAATAAGAGCGAGTACTCCGGCATGGAGTAGTCAGCTATACTATACATGTATATAGCTAAATACGCCGGTATAGATTGCATGGAATGATTATACAATCTTATACTTTTTATATGCAGTGTACATGAATTTTCAAACCAATTATCTGGGTTTTTATTCATACAAGATGCACTGTATACGTCAATTGCTATTGCCTTTTGTGCATCATCATGCAGTTCTACAGTATACACCCAGCATGGACAATGATCGATGCATATACATGCATGCATGTGTATATATAAGACACATGCAAGCATGCAGGTAACTGACAAGCACAAATAAAAATTATCATTATGCATACTGCATTCTACAGACTACTACATGTAGTCAGAAGTCTGTAGTACTATGTACTGTGTGCTCTCTTTTCTGTGGTAGTCCGCTGTAGATGCTCTCTTTACTATATATACATGTATAGTAGTCTGTAGTATGTCACTACTGTATGCTCTCTTTCATTCACATGCATGTGGATGAAAGAGAGTCCACATGCAGTGTCATCGTCCGTTCCAATAAAGCAATCCGGTCCCCTGCATATAGCTCTTAGAGTCGCGTCATGTGATCCAATTTTATTATATCGCTTCAGCTCCGCCTCGAGCTAGCTAGCTCTTGCCGTAATCATCGTCCGTTGACTCCGTTCCAAAAGGCAATCTGCTCCCCTGCATACAGCTCTTAGAGTCGCGTCAGGTGTTAATACAATTTTATTATATCGCTTCAGATCCGCCTCGCTAGCTCTTGTGTGTCAAGTTTATTAATTATTATCGTTTTGATCTCGTGACTATTATTTGGCTGTAGCTTTTGGCGGTTGAAATGGCGACCTTAGAGCTCTTCGATTCTTCATTTAACAGTAAACGAGACAGATTACTACGTCAACTGAAATGAGGTTGGTATTACTCGTGGATTGCCATCGTATTTCTATTTATTGCATGCGCTATATTATTACTAGAGTCACTTTGGACTGAATCCCGGGAAGCTGAATTTGTGATGCTCCATTTCATACGAGAGAGGCAACAGCATGCAGCTTCACCTGATAGCAAAGCAATGGCCTTTGTTGTGTGCGAATCCAGAGTACACTTCGACTATGTGATCATGAGCCTATGATGCTCACGCCGTCGATGCTCACGCTGCTCTGGATATATAAATTGGCCTACTTGTCGATATTTGCAACGTAAAAGATGCCTCGGACGCTGAGAAAGCTAGGTAAACACAAAACGTGCCGTTATTTATATGCCTTTCGTTCTAATAACAGCGCATGCATGGCTATAGCGGTTCGAGCGCCAATCGGACATGCTAGGTGGTAAGCGAAACATAATTCAACATGCATGTGCCTCTATTTAGGGATGGCTTCGATCTCGAACATGCTACATGGATGTAGGTGTGCGTCCGTTTTGATAACCAATTGTGTTTTGCTTGTTTTTATGCTACTGGTCCTATAGGCGATTTCGCAGAAAATCTGTAAGTTAGCATTGTTATTGTTTCCTAGCCTACTACTAGCGTCATTGTTGTGTCACGCGCTACGACAGAAGTCAGTTCTCTTCCAATCTTGGTGAGTGACTAATACTTTATGTGTAGCGATTGTAACGCACGTCATCCAATGCAATACGCTAGTTCAAAACAATCCTCATTGTGGCCACAGAAGCGCAACATGTTCAGGTTAGTGCTATTCGCGACGTCTCTGCATGTGTTAGTATTGCCTTTTCCCCATACAGCACAAGAGTGTGAATTTATGAGTTAACTGAAGCATAGATATTAGAGGTATCTCTAATATCTATGACTGTGAAGTGATTTTGCTTGATCAAGTGATTTGTTTGCTGTTGTGTTTTTAAAATAATAATAATAATAAACATCGTTTGTATAGTCATTAAATGTGCGATGTTTAGCGGAGTAGGTATACTAGCTACTAAAAGGCGGGGCATTGATATTGTATACGTACCGCTACAGTGTAAGAACGGATTGAAAGACGGGTGAAATGTAATGCATACAAATTAAATACGTAAGCGGACGTACTAACTGCAGGGATCTGTATCCACATCCGTATGCAATCAGTCCACACACGGGGATCGGAAGCCTATGACTGCCGATGTCCGTACTCCTCCGAATACGGATGCACTTACGTAAGCATGCAGTACCGTATTTGCATTAGCGAGTCGCTGTGAATGTATCCTGTGTTGTCCATTTTGACCCCAGTCCTTTTTACAGTAATGAACCATTTTGATACAGTGATAGACTTCAGATCTCGCTTTGTAGTTCCCATACTGATTTTCATCTGGAGCATGATGTTTTCACTTTCAATTATCTCTCATCTGGGCGTGGTCATCTGTATCCTTAGGCGACAGGCTTCAAGGCACGCAGCACTGTTCTCCATTAGCAAGAAGGAAGAAAGCGGAACTGTTCACGAAAGTAGCCATATCCTTGCGAGAAGCAACACATATTATTCTATACCTAACGATGTGTAAATAAATGACAGATAGAGTGCAAATAAATTGTAAGAAGCAAAAATCGTAAAGAATGAACATTAATACATAGTATACGCACCACCTCAACAACCACATCCGTAGTATATACATGTACATCCTGGAGTAAAATTTAGATCCTGTTTGATTTTATGAGTGTGGAAATTATAGTATAAAATCATTTCCGTAATTTCATATTTCCTTACTTTTTTATGATGATTATTTTTTATAATAAAAGCTATATCAGTGAGCAAATGGAGAGCATCAGGGCCAAGGGCACTTGAGGTCTCATATGCAAAATAGTGGGATCTGGACAGCAGAGCATATTTCTGACTTCTGCAGATGTAGCCACGGCTACTGAAGCCAGAAGGAGGGATAAATGTTCTGCTGACCAATTCCCAATATTTTGTCCCAATTGCAATTGAGATCTCTGGTGCCTTTGGCCCTCTCAGTTTGCTCACTGATATCAGCACATGACAACCAGTCCCTCTCATTACTTCGCATTGCACTTCAAGCGTGGCAATACTGCCCCTGTATAGGGCATCATCTAGCATGTAGTTTGTATAGTGTATCCCTGTATATCCCGTACTTTTCAATCAAATATTGATTTGTATTGTATTATTAAAATGTTATTACATGAAGAGAAGCCATGATATTTTTGGAGTGCTGCAGGTGACTAAATGCAAAGTACTAATGTCAGCCCAGCTGATGTACCATATATTCAGTCTTGTACACAAATGTTCCGTACTGTCATGGGAAGTGCAATAACAAACTGCTTGCCATATATAGTATGTCATAGGAAGCCATAGTATGAGACAGCAAATATGTAAAGACTTACTTGGTGGGTCAGTCTGAAACATAAACTGCACGATGCAAAGTTGACTAGGGTTCTTTGCAAACGGTATAATTATCCAAAACTATTATCTATTATAAATGTGGGATTAGAATTATAAGAAAAACAAACACTGTTTATATAATAGTCAAAATACAACCATGAATGAAAGTGCAGAAGTGTATCATCTTGGTGATTGTAAAAGTTTACTCACCATTCGATGCATTATTACTTGGGGGGTACAATGGCGGCATACACTCTGTGTCATATATGCATCTTAAAAAATACTACAGGAGACAATGGTAAGGATGTTTTATAAATGAAACAAAAAACTGCGTATTGTGCATGAAAGCAGCAGTTGACAGTAACATAAACAGGTCAATAGTCATAAAGCCATAAGGTGGCACTGTCTGGAATGCTGTGAATTCTCTACCTTATGCAACGTACATATAAAGAGAGCATAATGTGCAAACTTTGTGTTGATCGCGAGCTCACCTTTGAAAAATTCTTCTCTTTTGCTGATGTATGTAACAAACAAGGACAATCACCAGTTATAGTAGTCAGATATAATCAATCTCTTTTGAAGATGCCAACAACTTGTGATTGATGTGGTGCTGGCATTTGCATTGAACATGCTCTGGATAGTAAGAAAAGATGTCTCATTGCCAGGCATCATGATGAAGTAAGAGATACTCTTGATGCTCTATATTTTATAAGGACATTACCAGGGAACCCATGATACTAGAAGCATGTGAAGTAGCAGGTAAGCCCTTTTTAAATATCTGGCCTTAGTCTATGAGAGGATTGGCAGGCCCAAGCACTTTTTGATGCGCATGTATCCCGTTATCAGCAGTAGCAGGAAAGAAGAAAAGATACAATAATTCAGCTAATGCAAGATTTAATGTCTCTTTGACACCATCTGTGACGGGTCCATGGAATGTGATAAAAACAAGATATCTTAATCACTGCTCTGAACACATTTGCATGAAATGGGGACTAAGGTGATTGGTTTACTATGGGGTACTTTATCATTTGTCATCATTAGAGCCACCAATTAATTTCTCCAAGGCTCTCACATGAATACATTGGATATGGGACTTCCCTACATCGTAGAATAAATTGTTAGTCTTCCGTGTTTTATTATCATTAGTTTAAAACAAACAAAAACAACCTGATATGAGCTACAGGCAACATCAGAGGCAGTAACTGTTCTGGCTTTGGCAGAGCAAAAAAAAAAATTACTAAAACTATAATATAATTATTATTATAACGTTTTTTTGGAAGTGGGACTCACAGCTGGTGCAGCCACCAGAGCTACTGAGCATAGGAAGCATGAGGCAAATAATGGGAAGTGCAGGAAGCATGGGTGGGTCTGTGTCCCTATGATTGTTGTTGATGTTTATGGTGCTTGGGGTGCTGAAGCCATGTAGTCATCACATCTGGCCTCTCGCCTGGTTGGGCAGCTGTCCTCAATAGCCTTTATGGCAGGCTAAATCTTAATCTAGTTAAATCAAATGACACTGCTATGCTGTCTATAGATGCTTTGCCTCGGACATGTAGACCATTTAGATTAAAGAGTTATTCATACTTAATGTTCCGTGTTTTATTATTATTATGACATTTTATTACTATTGCATAAAATGAGACCATAGCTAGAATGCATCTACATGCTATCGTGACTTCAGGTGTATTTGGCCCAGGCCAGATGCCTCTTCAATATTAATATGTGATTAGCTCACTAGATTAAAGTTGCATCCAACAATATCTGTTCCAAAAAGATTTTGTTGCATTATTTAGGTTTTGATTTACATGTAGTGTAACTGTATATTTATGAAACTGTCTCTGTACTTCTATGGGTTATATTATGTTCTTTCTTTTTCGAAGGACAAATACACACACAATGATCATATTCAGTTTATTTAGTTGATTCAGTAACTTGCAAAGATTTGCTCACACTAGTATGATTCTGAGCCTGCCATGTAGATCTCCCAAAAATTGGGATTTAAGGATTTGAGGATGGCTTCTAGCATGGCTCTGTTAGTAGGAGAAAGCCTCTTCACCCCTAGCTCTAAATTGTTTTTGTCTTATAAAAAATTCATAATACATTTTTATAATAAGCATGCATTCATGCATAACTACTAATTTACAAAGGTTGCATTGTTATCATTGATCTAGCATGTTGCCACTGTAAGGTGATAGCCAATCTTTGATACAGCTGGACACATGGTTTTGCTTGCATTTCCTTTGTTTTTTGCAAGGAGAGAACTTGTTCTTAGAGGTCTCTTGGTAAATGCTGACTCATTTCACTCTGCTGAAACACACAATGACCATGCATGTTGTATCCCATTAGCCGGGTGAGCTATACATGTTCCTGTTGCAAAATAAGCCAGTTCATTTTCCCCTTCTTAAATTTTGTTGTACTTTCATCATTTTGACGCTAATGACCTTCCCTGGACACAGCTGCCACCTGTCATGCAAAGCACCAGCTAAGCCAGTAAAGATGTTCTGACACCTTATACACATGTAGAATGTTTGAGTTTTACCAAGGTTACCAGCAGTATGATCAATGTGGCAGGATTCCATGATCTACTTCCTCTGGTGCTTGCTGAATATCACTTCCATCCACATGCCTTTCTTTGTCTTGTACTGCATTTTTTTTATCTTCCACTCTAATACTTAAATGAACAAAGCTCAAGGTTTGAATCATGCAAACACAATTGCTCCGTTGTAGTACGAAGCATGCATTTAAATATTGCTTGTAACTCGTGCTAACACGTAAGCAAAGCACATCACTATATTAACGTTACACGTTGTCATCTGTCCTCTCATCCATTTAAACTTAGCAGCTATAAATGTAGTACATACAATATCTGAAAAGCCAGCTAAGAACTGTGTGGTCTCAGTATTGGTGAAATCAATATTCTGCAGGAATTGCTTGATTATAGCAGCATATAATACATTGTACAGTACAACTTGCTTACACAGAGTATCCAGTGGGGGGAGGGGTGGGGGGCATTGCACACTGGTGCAGAATGTCCTGGGGGATAGATGTTAACACTACATCACGCCTGTAATGGCAGGTTAAACCTGGTCCTAGTCAAAGATAATGCTAGAACTGTTGCCCCATTTGCTAATGTCAGCCCATGAAGAAGAAGTCCATACGACTTGGTTCATGAATTTCCATTAGCCACCACACATTGGAACAAATTCTGGAGCTGACATTCCTTTGAATCACGGAATTACATGTACCTATACCAATACAAACTGTCAGAAGTATACTGCAGAATGTTGAAGTAAGTTGCAATTAATATAATGTACATGTACTCTTATCATCTTCGGAATGCTACATGTACATCAAACTAAAAGGAAAAATACCAATTTTTTCATAACTTATAGTTAGTACAGGTTGCGGATACATGGCCATTACATGTGTATTACACAAAAATTATATCACAATTTCATCACAGTATGCACGTACATGTGCACTTGCTCTTTCTTTGTACATGTAGGTATAATCAATAAACGTGATATAAGCCTTTCCTTGGCTTATTATCCAGTACGCATTGCAATGCTATTTATGTGAAACAGTAATCTTGGTATCTATACCCTGGTTTTATGTACATGTAAGCTCAATTGGATTCTGATGGAAATTCTGGAAGTACATGTACATTTGAAGCCATCATAATTGATACAATGGAGAAATTTAAAAATTCGATATTTTGCAGCACTTGTTATCAACTTGCAAATGACTTCGTGCCGGCTGAGCATCAGCAGATTTCGCAAACAGTCTGAGCAGAGTTCGAATTCAATTCTTTCATATATCGCTACAGCAGTGAAATTATCCCCCCACCCCAAAAAAGGACACAATTGGCGCCTAGGAAATGCAAAATCCGGTGACGTATACACATGTACACATGTATACGTAACTAAAATGACGCAGCGCTTATCGATTAAAAACGCATGCATTGACATAAATTTCAACATACATTATTTTGTGTTTACTGTTTATTTTATTCTCGACGGAGCCGCTGTCGTTATCCCCCTCCCCCCCACCCCCTCCATGTAAAATTAAGGACGTACTCAGTGGCTCCTTTATTCTCGAAGGAAAAACATTATCTTTTAATCCTCATCAGTTGAAAACTACTGATTCACAAATGCTTATCTACAATGTACACACGTGCATTTAGTACCAAACGTCCTTAGCATTGAATGGCTGAAATATCATATGACATATTGAAATATCTAGATCAATAATGTCTTGCCATGTTGGAGTATACACGAGCATTTTTTGTGGAAATGTGTACTCATCGATTGTCAACTGTCAATTTTACTCATTGATTGGAAGTAATTGCGCTGTGCCCCTTACATGTACACCCTCCGACAGAGTTTACTGCGACAGGTAATTCCATATGCCAAAAGCATAATCAATGTGACTTGTACATTTAATTATCTATACTCAAGTGCAAGCTAACAAGTGTCAGCATCCATGGACCCAAAATGTCGTCCCCCAATTTGTTTTCAGTAACAGTAGATGTTGTATTCAAGTGGTACTGAATAATATTGCATTCAGAAATACTACCTGCCTTTACTTATGTTGATACACATGCCTTGCAATTAATTCATCTTGAGCTTGCTATTTTTGTCACTGTGAAGATGTTATTGCTTTGGATGACATATAATGCTGTTGGCAAACAAAAATGGGGGGAAGGGTCATTTTGCACTACATGCAGTGTAGAATGTCTATAGAGATTGCTTAGAATGTCTGTCTCCCCACTGCCCATGGTATGGGAACAGGGAAACAGCACTTATGGCATACTGTAAAGTTGAAAAACTGTTTCAGAAGTTGATTTGTCAACATTTCTTTGGAGTTGGGCATTGTACCGGTTTTCTAATTGAACCTCAAAATGTCATAATTTACAGTGGCGGTTAATTCAACTGCAATAGTAGTGCAGTCATCCAGCTCTTCTAATGAGCCCTGGAACAATATCACCATTCCAGAGACTGCACAGTTGCCCCATCTGATGGTCAAGAATTGGATAGAGAACAACACCATCACTTCTTCGCTTTATGGGTTTTCTACCAGTGACAATGGAAGCTATCAGTGCAATGTGTCTGATGATGGCAGCTCTGGTGTCATTCTTCCATTAGTGCTTACGGGTAAATACGAAAGGGTCACATGAAGGAATGCCCAAACATGAGCGCCCCCAGCGCCATTCAGTTCCAAAGCCCTGCCCCCCCCCCCCCCCCTCCCCTGGGGGACAACCATGCATACAATGGAATGTCAGCTGCAATCAGTATTTTATACATTGTAGTTCACTACAAATAACAAATCTTTATTTGCAAAGATTGGACAAGTGCATGACATGCATAATTCCAGTCATATTTCAAATCAGTCTTTTTGGATAATAATGCATTAAAAATTCATTGGCTTTATCCACAAGTGACTGCTAAAACTTATATACATGTTATGGGGAAAAAAGACCCTCAGATCGTATTTTATTTAAGCCTTGCAGTTGATGCTATATAAACTATCAGTTTTTAACCAGTGATACACTGATTATGACATTTCTAAGCAATTTGTGTGTTTGTGTAATGATCTTTGGAAAGCACTATTGCAGTCCCTGAACTCTTAAAAGGATTTATTTATGAACCCATGCGAATTCCTTGCAAAGGTTGTGTCTTTATAAAACTGGTTAGTACATGTACGTTCAACATTTATTATACATTGTTGTGTTTATAATACTAGTACATGTATGTGCGCATTTTAAAACTGTATTACAAAACATGAATTGCTCTAAGCAAAGATATTGATGCCGCTGTGCGGATTGACTATGGGTCACAGCGGTTCAGCCGTCCAAATACGTGTGACGATTAATTCCCGCCGTCAATACACCCGACGTGCAAACAGCGAAACGTGGGTAGGCAGCCATTGTTTCCTTGGACCGTACGGTAGATATTTGGAACGTGGGCCGTACGATCAAACCGTCTGCAAAGACACTAAATACACGCAATGAAATTTTTTTTCTTGAGTCATGAGCGGCAAATGACGTTATTGTGATCACTGTGGAGAGTTTGTGTGCAAATCCACCTACTTCGAGCACCAGCTTGCTAGCCATGGCGGTGCTTTCACTAGTCCTGAAGTTGAAGGAGTTGGTATTACCAAGAATGGTATATATAAATTATATATCGTTATATATGACCACTGTATCTTAATAATCACTTATGTTAATTGTATAGCGGATCTGAACCAAACGTACCGTTCAGATCCAGAGTCAGATGTATTTTATTATTGGAGCGTATCATTCGCGCCTTGGGCCTTTTTGTCTAAACGGCGCGTACAATCGAGCTAATCTTCTCCATGTGAGTCAGAAAGGGGTTCTACTATCCTGATTGTGGTGTTTGAACTCATTCCGCTCGATTTTCGTAATGCTTGGAACGTCGAGTTCATGTCGCTTCAAACGGTAGAGAATTGGCAGCTCTGCTAAGGTAATCAGGACGACTATATTGTCACGGTCGGTCTTGCTCTGACTTGTTTTGTGTTCCTATATGCGTTAGACTTTTAATATTAGCGGTTGACCACTTCAGCCATACTCACTAACATACAAGCTGTTCGAGACGATGCGCATCAAATGGAAACGAAGAGAAAGCACATCGCGAAAGGAATAGTAAGTTGTATATGAAGTGTTACAAATCGTACGGTTGTTATTTTACCTACCATTGTAATCTATAGGGTAAAAATAATAGTGAAGTATGGAAGGTACCTGAGTATGGGTGTGGTGTGAGGAGGGAAGATGGGAGTGGTGTTAGTTTGAGCATAGTTGAGATGCAAGGGAAGAACTTGGTTGTTATGCAAGGGTGGAATATGGTTCTGGCGCACGGGGTGAACATCGTTCTGGTGCAAGGGGGGAATATGGTTGTGATGCAAGGGGTGAACATGGTTCTGGTGCAAGGTGGGAATATGGTTGTGATGCAAGGGGTGAACATGGTTCTGGTGCAAGGGGGGAATATGGTTGTGGTGCAAGGGGTGAACATGGTTCTGGTGCAAGGTGGGAATATGAACATGGTTGTGATGCAAGGGGGGAACATGGTTCTGGCGCAAAGGGGGAATATGGTTCTGGTGCAAGGGGTGAACATGGTTGTGATGTAAGGGGGGAACATGGTTCTGGCGCAAGGGGGGAATATGGTTCTGGCGCAAGGGGTGAACATGGTTCTGGTGCAAGGGGCAAATATGGTTGTGATGCAAGGGGTGAACATGGTTGTGATGCACGGGGTGAACATGGATGTGATGCAAGGGGTGAACATGGTTCTGGTGCAAGGAGTGAACATGGTTCTGGTGCAAGGGGTGAACATGGTTCTGGCACAAGGGGGGAATATGGTTGTGATGCAAGGGGTGAACATGGTTGTGATGCAAGGGGCAAATATGGTTCTGGTGCAAGGGGGGAATATGGTTCTGGCGCAAGGGGGGAATATGGTTGTGATGCAAGGGGTGAACATCGTTCTGGTGCAAGGGGGAATATGGTTGTGATGCAAGGAGTGAACTTGGTTCTGGTGCAAGGTGGGAATATGGTTGTGATGCAAGGGGGGAATATGGTTCTGGCGCAAGGGGTGAACATGGTTCTGGTGCAAGGGGCAAATATGGTTGTGATGCAAGGGGTGAACAAGGTTCTGGTGCAAGGGGCAAATATGGTTGTGATGCAAGGGGTGAACTTGGTTCTGGCGCAAGGGGTGAACGTGGTTCTGGTACAAGGAGTGAACATGGTTCTGGTGCAAGGGGTGAACATGGTTGTGATGCAAGGGGGAATTTGGTTGTGATGCAAGGAGTGAACATGGTTCTGGCGCAAGGAGTGAACATGGTTCTGGTGCAAGGGGTGAACATGGTTGTGATGCAAGGGGTGAACATGGTTCTGGTGCAAGGAGTGAACATGGTTGCGATGCAAGGGGTTAACATGGTTCTGGCGCAAGAGGGGAACATGGTTGTGATGCAAGGGGTGAACATGGTTCTGGTGCAAGGAGTGAACATGGTTGTGATGCAAGGGGTTAACATGGTTCTGGCGCAAGGGGGGAATATGGTTGTGATGCAAGGGGTGAACATGGTTGTGATGCAAGGGGCAAATATGGTTCTGGTGCAAGGGGGGAATATGGTGATGATGCAAGGGGGGAATATGGTTCTGGCGCAAGGGGGGAATATGGTTCTGGTGCAAGGAGTGAACATGGTTCTGGCGCAAGGGGGGAATATGGTTGTGATGCAAGGGGGGAATATGGTTGTGATGCAAGGGGGGAATATGGTTGTGATGCAAGGGGGGAATATGGTTGTGATGCAAGGGGTGAACATGGTTCTGGTGCAAGGGGGGAATATGGTTGTGATGCAAGGGGGAATATGGTTCTGGTGCAAGGGGTGAACATGGTTCTGGTGCAAGGGGTAAACATGGTGCTGGCACAAGGGGTGAACATGGTGCTGGCACAAGGGGTAAACATGGTGCTGGCACAAGGGGTAAACATGGTGCTGGCACAAGGGGTAAACATGGTGCTGGCACAAGGGGTAAACATGGTGCTGGCACAAGGGGTAAACATGGTGCTGGCACAAGGGGTGAACATGGTTCAAGGGGTGAACATGGTTCTCGCGCAAGGGGTGAACATGTTTCTGGTGCAAGGGGGGAATATGGTTGTGATACGAGGAGTGAACATGGTTCTGGCGCAAGGGTGGAATATGGTTGTGATGCAAGGGGTGAACATGGTTCTGGTGCAAGGGGGGAATATGGTTGTGATGCAAGGGGGGAATATGGTTCTGGCGCAAGGGGGGAATATGGTTGTGATGCAAAGGGTGAACATGGTTCTGGTGCAAGGGGTGAACATGGTTCTGGTGCAAGGAGTGAACATGGTTCTGGTGCAAGGAGTGAACATGGTTCTGGCGCAAGGGGGGAATATGGTTGTGATGCAAGGGGGGAATATGGTTGTGATGCAAGGGGGGAATATGGTTGTGATGCAAGGGGTGAACATGGTTCTGGTGCAAGGGGGGAACATGCTTGTGATGCAATGGGTGAACATGGTTCAAGGGGTGAACATGGTTCTCGCGCAAGGGGTGAACATGTTTCTGGTGCAAGGGGGGAATATGGTTGTGATGCAAGGGGTGAACATGGTTCTAATACCCCCCCCCCCCCCCCCCCATTAATATCATGCACTTAATAATCCCTACACCGTATTCTTGTAGTTTGGAAATCGTCAGTCTGACGGAGCCATGATATGCATGCACACACTTTTTCCAATTTAGAAACACTTAATTGTACCGTACACAGGAACTGGAACTTCCCTTGATGGGTGACGTTGAAATACACCTCCTTTATATCATGATTAGTACCAACCGTTCACCTCGCAAGGTTTACAAACATTGTAACTATCGTATTAGTGCTAGCGCAAAGTTTTTTAAATCTCATTTGATGGTGCTTGGTGCACGTGTTGCCTAGCTGCCAGTTTTATTTCATTACAAACTTATATTTCAATATAATTATGTACATTTATACATGAGCGATATACATGTATCTGATGCATGCTTTTGTACTGTATGCCACATGCAACTGATGCAAGCAGTCCTACGAATTGAAGGGCATATACATGAATTTAATTAACTAAGTAAGGGTATGAGTTAGAATCTGAAGTCATCCAGCCCCTCCCTCCGCCTAGATGTCTAAATCTCATGCAGCGCTACTGCATGAGAACAAAGAAAACTGTGCTATATAGTTGAGTATTGATGAGGAGATCCCGAGTCACCCAGAGTGTCTGAATAAGACTTCTACCATCGCAGCCTTGCAAGAACTAGGCCATTACGTAGGAGGAGATACCCGTGTTTTTGTTCCGCACCAATATAAATGCGTAATGCCGGGGCTTGGCCAGTTACGTATATAGCTAGCGGAACGGTCAGTTAGCAGTTCGAGCTAAAAAAGCAACCCAGTATTAATATTTTTAGGCAAAGCTATAATACCAGTTAAGTACCATTCATTGTCAGGATGAATTACACAGAGTGCTTACCTCTTCGCATCCTAACTAATGGTTCGGATGATGATTATATGTCAATGATCATTTCAACGGGAACTGCTATTGGAATCGCAGTGTTTGGATGCATGATGGCGGTGGTCCTGATTGTAGCTCTGCGACTGCACACAAAGCTGGTCTACCGATTGGCTCTATACCAGAGCCTAAGTTCAATTCTTCTTTTGGTTGTTTGGGAGGTTTATCTGGCCTCGATGTTCGGCAGTGCGGTTCCTCGATTGGGAGTATACGCTATCGAGATACTTGTTACTTTCTCCGCGTATGTGTATCAATCTCTGTGCACGTGGATCATAGTTCATCTGTTTGCCCTTGCCGTCTGCCACAAGAATCTGAGCAGGCTGGAACCCCTGTATGTGGTGAGTTCTGTTCTACTCTCGTCAGTTATGGCTGTGGTGTCTCTTGCATTGGTGTTTGTTGCCAATAGCGAAACACATACATGTACTGTAGCTCA
This sequence comes from Spongilla lacustris, assembly GCA_949361645.1. Classification (NCBI taxonomy): domain Eukaryota; kingdom Metazoa; phylum Porifera; class Demospongiae; order Spongillida; family Spongillidae; genus Spongilla; species Spongilla lacustris. The sequence continues at coordinate 1,637,420 of OX442418.1, forward strand.
GACTGCTCTGCTTTTAAAGTATATGTCATCAAACGAAGGATTGAAGGAATAATTGCCTGTCTATTAATCTTGTTAAATTGCGCATCGATGATTGCCGCGGGATTGATACTCTGTTACAGAGCATACGGTAAAAGGAATGGTCATAACGGACACCGATCACTACCTGATCAACAGCACAAAAAGGCTCTTTGTGAGATGCTTCCTCTACTAATGTATCCTGTGTTGTCCATTTTGACCCCAGTCCTTTTTACAGTAATGAACCATTTTGATACAGTGATAGACTTCAGATCTCGCTTTGTAGTTCCCATACTGATTTTCATCTGGAGCATGATGTTTTCACTTTCAATTATCTCTCATCTGGGCGTGGTCATCTGTATCCTTAGGCGACAGGCTTCAAGGCACGCAGCACTGTTCTCCATTAGCAAGAAGGAAGACAGCGGAACTGTTCACGAAAGTAGCCATATCCTTGTGAGAAGCAACACATATTATTCTATACCTAACGATGTGTAAATAAATGACAGATAGAGTGCAAATAAATTGTAAGAAGCAAAAATCGTAAAGGATGAACATTAATACATAGTATAAGCACCACCTCAACAACCACATCCGTAGTATATACATGTACATCCTGCAGGAGTAAAATTTAGATCCTGTTTGTTTTTATGAGTGTGGAATTTATAATATAAAATTATTTCCGTAATTTCATATTTCCTTACTTTTTTATGATGATTATTTTTTATAATAAAAGCTATATCAGTGAGCAAATGGAGAGCATCAGGGCCAAGGGCACTTGAGGTCTCAATTGCAAAATAGTGGGATCTGGACAGCAGAGCATATTTCTGACTTCTGCAGATGTAGCCACGGCTACTGAAGCCAGAAGGAGGGATAAATGTTCTGCTGACCAATTCCCAATATTTTGTCCCAATTGCAATTGAGATCTTCTGGTGCCTTTGGCCCTCTCAGTTTGCTCACTGATATCAGCACATGACAACCAGTCCCTCTCATTCCTTCTCATTGCACTCCAAGCGTGGAAATACTGCCCCTGTATAGGGCATCATCTCATCTAGCATGTAGTTTGTATAGTGTATCCCTGTATATCCCGTACTTTTCAATCAAATATTGATTTGTATTGTATTATTAAAATGTTATTACATGAAGAGAAGCCATGATATTGTTGGAGTGCTGCAGGTGACTAAATGCAAAGTACTAATGTCAGCCCAGCTGATGTACTATATATTCAGTCTTGTACACAAATGTTCCGTACTGTCATGGGAAGTGCAATAACAAACTGCTTGCCATAGTATAGTATGTCATAGGAAGCCATAGTATGAGACAGCAAATATGTAAAGACTTACTTGGTGGGTCAGTCTGAAACATAAACTGCACGATGCAAAGTTGACTACGGTTCTTTGCAAACGGTATAATTATCCAAAACTATTATCTATTATAAATGTGGGATTAGAATTATAAGAAAAACAAACACTGTTTATATAATATTCAAAATACAACCATGAATGAAAGTGCAGAAGTGTATCATCTTGGTGATTGTAAAAGTTTACTCACCATTCGATGCATTATTACTTGGGGGGTACAATGGCGGCATACACTCTGTGTCATATATGCATCTTAAAAAATACTACAGGAGACAATGGTAAGGATGTTTTATAAATGAAACAAAAAACTGCATATTGTGCATGAAAGCAGCAGTTGACAGTAACATAAACAGGTCAATAGTCATAAAGCCACTAGGTGGCACTGTCTGGAATGCTGTGAATTCTCTACCTTATGCAACGCACATACCTGTAAGTATCATGTAACCTAAAACCCAGCAACTATATACAATATAGCAGCCAAGCCAGGCCTAGGTATATTCTTCTAAAACGTTTTTACACAACAAAATTGGTTCTGATCTATAATTTTTATTGTTTGCCCAATTGTTGAGTTTTGCATTTAAAGAGAGCATAATGTGCAAACTTCGTGTTGATCGCGAGCTCACCTTTGAAAAATTCTTCTCTTTTGCTGATGTATGTAACAAACAAGGACAATCACCAGTTATAGTTTGACACAATTAGGCACTCACTAAAACTTCACTTAGGGTCCTCCACCCTGTACTTCCTGCCTCCTCTGCTGCAGCCCCTTCTGACAAGCATGCTGCTGTTAGGATGGAAGGGGTTAAGGGGGAGGTCACTGTGATGTCAAGGATAGCATGTATGTTTCCCTCTCTCCCAATTAAGGACAAGTACATCTGCTGACCGGGTATGGCTTAGGTCTGGTGTAAGGCCACTGCCTGTATCCTCTCACTCCAAGATGAGCATGATCAAAAAACACATTACACAGTTGGTTGTAGCGAGTGGTGGCATCACCACCCATGTTTGCAGGTACATGTAGTAGCATGGCTGCCAAAGCGGTCAAGAGCTATGCCAGCCTCTAGCCATGTCCATCATTAGCCACCATTGGACAGAAATTTGCAAATCATTAGAGTCAAGGTACAGTTGAAGACCAGCAGATACCAGGATAATGCATGAGGTGCAGCACTCAGAGAGGAATCCAACCTTGTCGAAAGATGATTACAATTATGAGAACTGGTAGTCTTCCAGAGATTACCTCCGATGGGGAGACATAGTTGTTGAAGTGATCGACCATGTGAGATACATGTAGAGGTGGATTTTGTGCATCACCAAAACTGGCAGCACAATGGGAGGCAACATAGGCCAACATAGGCAGCAGAGGAGTGGTGTGAAACTGAGTAGTGCCCAAGAACTTGGCATTGAAGCATTATCTAACCTAGCTCTTCATCAAACAGCTCAAGTGCCTCTGACTCTAGACCTGTGGGGTAGCTGTAGGCTGTAGCCAAATTGATTCATTTATAATAGCTCCCACACATCCAGGGAGCATCATTCTATGAATCAATTTTTCGAAGCAAATGGAGCATCTGGATGGGCAGTACTGCTTGGAGATGTAAATAACTAAATCAGGTTGCAGGAAAATGGAACACCCACATTCCGTGGCAATGTTGTGCAAGTTTTGTGTTCTTATTGTGGTTATGTTCCTCTTATGGTACAAATATAGCACAATGCTGAATTCATATTCAGCACAGAGAGTATTGCCTAGTTCCCCTTTCAGTGCTGATGTATACAGCAGCCCTAATGCCTCTCACTGATGACTCTGCTTGTAGTAGTGAGCTCAGCCATCCGAATGAGTCGTTTGAAAAGCTTTTTTTGATGGGATCTGCATGTATGCATGCATACTACCAAGAACCAAAGAAGATGGTGGTAATTTAATTTGACTCGCAAGCACAATTTGATCACCTTGGCGTCAGAATGGCTAGGAGCTATTGCTTTTTGGGTGGTTTTATTGGAGAACTGGAAGCAAGCAATCATGCAGTTTGTTCAAGGCAAAGTTAACTTCGCTACTACTCAGCATTATCCAAGTCTCTCCAATATGAAAGGTTATTTGCAGAGACTAATCCCAAGCATTGGCAGTCCATCCTTTCGGCCTGCTATTCTTTGCAGTGCAATATCCAAACAAGACCAACTACTGTTCTGAATCCCTGAAAATGAATAGGACGGGGATTCGTAATCCTGTTGAAATGGCTATCATTGCCTAGAACACTTCCGTATCAGGCACAAGGCATATTTCAGATGCCATCAAAGAAAGCTATTTCACTAGTGGGTCCTCCTACCCTCCATACTAAACTGGTACAGAGCCAACATCTTCACAGTTAAAAGCACTACCATCAATCTATCATCATTTTGATCTTTCTGCTACAATCCCTTTTGAAGTTGCCAACAACTTGTGATTGATGTGGTGCTGGTATTTGCATTGAACATGCTCTGGATAGCAAGAAAAGAGTTCTCATTACCAGACATCATGAAGAAGTAAGAGAAACTCTTGGTGCTCTATATTTTATAAGGACATTACCAGGGAACCCATGATACATGAAGCATGTGAAGTAGCAGGTAAACCCTTTAAAAAATTTCTGGCCTTGGTCTACGAGAGGATTGGCAGGCCCAAACACTTTTTTATGTGCATGTATATCCCGTTATCAGCAGAAGCAGAAAAGAAGAAAAGATACACTAATGCGAGATCTAATGTCTCTTTTACACCATCTGAGATGGTTCCATGGAATGTGAAAAAAAACCTGCTATCTTAATCACTGCTCTTAACACATTTGCATGAAATGGGGACAAAGGTGATTGGTCTACTATGGGGTACTTTATCATTTGTCATCATTAGAGCCACCGATTTATTTCTCCAAGGCTCTCGCATGAATGCATTGGATATGGGACTTCCCTCACATCATTGAATAAATAGTTAGTCTTCCGTGTTTTATTATCATTAGTTCAAAACAAACAAGAACAACCTGATATGAGCTACAGGCAACATCAGAGGCAGTAACTGTTGTAGCTTTGGCAGAGCAAAAAAAAAATTACAAAACTATAATATAATTATTTCTTTGGAAGTGGGACTCACAGCTGGTGCAGCCACCAGAGCTACTGAGCAGAGGAAGCATGAGGCAAATGATGGAAAGTGCAGGAAGCATGGGTGGGTCTGTGTCAGTTGAACAAACTACGTGCACTTTTTCCCGCTCTATTCGCGCCAATGATATAACCACTGTCTCCCCATACATTGAGCGGGACGCGATTTGCTCAAATCATTGGCGGGAATCGAGCGCGAAAACGTGCACGTAGTTTGTTCAACTGTATCTCCGTAACAGATGGCATAAAAATTAACGAACAGAACAATCCAATAGCTAAGGGACCTCTTTATGTACAAACCGAATTTGGAGCGATTTGAGTATTCCTACCGGAAGTTAGAGCGAGTTTGAACCCCTTGGGGTATCGGATGTTGCTATACTGACATGGAGCATGTTCAAGACTCCAAAATATACTTTACCATAGATAAATGGTGTAGTATAAAGTGCCGAAAATAGGAAGTTGATAGCTTTAACCGTTCGAAAGTTATATTAATTCAAACGTAATACCATTTTTATAACATTTTTTTATAATATGCCTTTTCTCGTGAACGATCCCATATGTATTTGAAATGTAGGGTGGGGGCGGGCATGTGCACCCCCTGCCGGTTTTGCCGAACAAAACATGTGCTCATACGTCATAGTACGTAATGTACACGACTAACCACGCACAACACGCGCGACAAAGATGAAGTGTGCATCCACTAGAGAACGTATACAAAATGTGCTGTACATGTATACAAAAGTGTGCGAACACGCCCTCTTTCTCTCGACTGGTCGTGTTCCGTATTAAAAGGCCCATTCCCGACGTTCCAGACCACTCGGTTCTGCTCTCAGTTAAAAAACGGACTCACTTTTCTTTATGTCGTTCCAATTTGTTAGGAGGAGGAACCGGATGTAAGCCCTAAATTCGAGTTGCATTTGGCGAAATATTGAACATGGACCCAGGAATAAGCAAGCAGTATAAATAGAATAAGGGGAAGTCAAATTGTCACTTTATACACGGACCGACGACGATACTTCATTTTTCATTTTTCAATACTTTGCGACGCGCTGAATTTAGGCCACAAATTGAATTCCATCACGTGCAACATTGACAATCGAGCCCAAAAGGCCCTCCGTGTATAAATAGAAAAAGGAGAAAATAAATTGTGGAAAAGTACACGGGTCGAAGTGTCCTACTTTTTCAAATCTCCATGAATTTTATCTTTAGTTTATAAATCATAAAACGTTGTGATAGATAAAAAAATTTAAAGCGTTGCGTTCATTTGTGGCCACCGGTACATTTTATAGATCTCTCAATGAATTAAAAGTTGTCATACATTATTTTTAATGTGAAAGAGGTGCGTGTATATTAGTTTTGAAACCATTTGCGTTTGTTTGATATAATGCAATCATAACATAAAGTTTAAATGTAAAACACTCCCAATACTCAAACTATACTGTATTTCATAGCTACGCACATGTATCGTCTGGTATGGAATAATACGTGTTGCTTCTCGCATGAATATGGCTTCTTTCATGAACAGTTCCGATTTCTTCCGTCTTGCTTATGGTGGACAGTGCTGCGTGCCTTGAAGCGTTTCGCCTCCTTATACAGAAAACCACACCCAGATGCCCGGAGAGATAATTGAAAGTGCAAACATCATGCTCCAGGTGAAAGTGAGCATGGGAACTATAAAACGAGATCTGTAGTCGAATGCATGATCAAAATGGTTCATTACTGCATACAGGACTGGAGTCACCACGGAGAACACCGGATACATCATTAGAGGAAGCATCTCACAAAGAGCCTTCTTGTGTTGTTGATCGCACAATTTAGCCCGATTAGCATGCAGGCGAATATTCATCGTTTGACGTCATAAGCAGAGCAGTCTGCATGAGCTATGTGTTTCGCTATTGGCAACAAAAACCAATGCAAAAGACACCACAGCCATAACTGACGAGACTAGAAGAGAACTCACCACGTACAGTGGTTCCAGCCTGTTCAGATTCTTGTGGCAGACGGCAAGCGCAAACAGATGAACTACGATCCACGTGCACAAAATTTGATACATGCACATACGCGGAAAAGGTAACAACTGTGTTGACAAAGTATTTACCCAAACGAGGAACCGTACTGCCCAACTTCGAGGTCAGATAAACCTCCCATACAACCAATAGAAGAATGTAGGAATTTGGTAGAGAGCCAAACGGTAGACCAGCTTTGTGTGCAGTCGCAGAGTTACAATCAGGACCTGTCCACCGCCATTATGCATACAAACACTGAGACTCCAACAGCAGTTCCCGTTGAAATGATTATCGACATATAATTGTCATCCGAACCTTAAGTTAGGATGCGAAGGGGCAAGCACTCTGTGTAGTTCATTCTGACATAGAATGGTAGTAAGTGGTTATATAGTTTTGCCTTTTAATGTTTAATCTCCCGGAATCCTTATTTAAGGATGGCCATCCTTAAATAAGGATGATGACCACTTTCTAAGAGAATGATGCACACTTGGTGCTTTATTTTAGATTTGCGATTAACTAGATTCAAGATAAGGCAGATTAGCGTTACTGCCGCGATCACAACAGGTTTGACTTGCTCAAAAACCGGTATTACAGTCTCGTTATGACGAAGCCGCCATTTTGCCGTTGCATGGCGATATATAGTACTGTAGTGAGCCAATTAACTCAAATCGAAGGAAGGGCAGGTTTCTGAAAGCTGAAGTAGTAGAATGTAGACTGTCAGAATCAGATGGACCCATCTGTGGAACAATATCCACGGCGATACGCTGGCTCACATTGTACGCGTATACCGGACCACGCGGCCAGTGTTATACACTCGAAAGTGTCAAGCTATAGCTAAGCAACCCTGCAGCTTAGTGAAAACGACGGATGTAATTCCTCAGTATGGATGGGACTTACATGTAGGCGGGCCACTAGGCCTATATACAAGGGCGGACGCAGGGGGGGGGGGTCCGGGGGGTCCGGACCCCCCCCCCCCCCCCCCCCTCGAACTTGTATATGAATATAATTTATGTATAATTAGCGTGCTACACGTGTTACACGTAGCGTACATACAATCCCCCTGTATGTACTAGTAGAATGTGTGGAAAAATAGGAATGCACACCACAAAAATTTTCGCGCGCGCGGAGCGCGCGCCCCTCCTCTCATCAATTATTCATGTCGGACCCCCCCCCTCTCCAAAATCCTGCATCCGCCCCTGATATATACATGTGTAGCTAGGTCACCGTACTGAATTCCGTAATCTATGGCGGCAGCAACAGTAGGCCTAGGCAATGACGTGGTCCCCTCGAGTCTGATTAATTGGGGCTAAGAATTTGGCAACGCTTCCTACATCTCCCGTAAACCCCCCCTGATAGGAATAGAAAGCACACTCAGTCTGTTCAATGGAGCGCAACCACATGTAGTGCACGTGGTCATGCACTGGTCTCAGCGAGGCTATAGGGATACATCCACGCTGACGTTTGACCAGAAGATAGCATCTACATCAGTACACGTACGCGTCATTATACAAACGCTTGATATTAATTTTGAAGTGTTATGATGTAAATGCTCATAACTTATTAACCACAAGTTATTTTTTCAACGAATCAGGTTGTGAGTATAGCTGGGTTAACTGACTATCAGAGAAAATCAAGAGTTTTAAAACCACTATGGTTTTTGAGGTCAATAACCTCTACTGTTGTGATCCTTATTTAAGGATGGTGTCAATCCTTAAATAAGGATGTGCCACTTCATCCCTGTTTTAAAACTTGGACATTGATCATATTGACATCATTTACAGTTTGTTATGGAGGCTAATCAGTATACAATTGACCAATAGCATTTATATATTATCCAATTTGCTTGGTTAGCAAAAGTATGCAATGCAAAAGACGATCCTTATTTAAGGATAATGACATCCTTAAATAAGGATTTTTCCTTGGAGATTAATCATTAAAGATTGTTTCGGACACATTATTCACTTTGATGTTTCATCAACTTCGCATTTTGTATTCAATTGTTGTAGACAACAACAGTGCCTTGTAAGCAGCTGCATTATCTAAGTAAAAAGACGTGTGACAATCTAGAGGCAAGACCAAGGGGTACACGTCCTGGAGAGTGCTTTCTATTCTCCTATACACAGAGCGAGATGCTCATCATCTTCGATTGCCCTGTTCCACTGCACGCAGCTTCCCGAAGATTGCGAGGTCATCTTTATACTATTTGTCCTAAATAACTGAATCAAATTATCACCTAATGAAGTGATCATGGAACATATATATGAAAGCATTATCTATCCCTATGCATATCTATATATGATATGCATCATCTATCCCAAGAGCTACACTGTAATCCATCTGCTTCCTCTGACCTGATGCCTCCCATTCTCCCTCAGGTCATTACAGGTAAGGAGCCATTCTCTCTCCTTCACAATTGCATCTTTGTTGTGGTGGATGCACTGAAAAGGGGCACAGTTTGGCCAGGTGTGTCTTAAGCAGTCAATCCTATCTCAGTATACAACAATTAAAAAATATATACATCACCGACTAGTACCCCAAGTCTAGAGTTGTTGTATGATTACTTTTCACAGCTAAGCTATGCACTTGCAGCTCCCTTTTGGAGTGTATGCATGAGCAAAATGTGTTTGTGTAGGGGTTTTTTAGTGTCCTTCCAAATTCCCACTTAAGAAGGGGTACTAAACACTGGCTGTGTTTAATGAGCCGCATAGATGTAAGTCAAACCCACACCCCAGCACAGGAAGGAAGAAGATGTAGTACAAAAATGTCACTATGATCTGCAGTAGGGGAAGGCTGGGCAAAGTGGACACGTTGGGCAAAGAGAAAAACTCAAATTACTTTAAGACGCTTCATCATAAAATTATCCAATTTTGGACCGCTATAAAATAGGTACTGACGGACAGAAATGCAGTACAATTAATTAAATTAGTTAATAAATGTGTAAGTTATTAATTACTTTGTTTTTTTCAATTGTTCCTTACGATATTCGTCCGCGATAACCTTTTGTTTTATTCAATCATAACAAATGAGAGAAATGGTTGCATACGCATAATGATGTTGCCTACCATCGCCTGTGATAAGCATATCATGACTTAAGTACAACTACTTATGAATCGACAAGTATGTTCGTATAAACTCAAGTGCCACCCTACGGGCAAAGTGGATAGGGCAAAGTGGATAACTTGTTAATAAAAGTTTCATTGCTGCAGTGAGACGGCCAACATCCTATTAAGCTAGCCCTCTTTGTCTGTAATGATTTTTGTGCATGCTCTACGTATATATGTATATATTGCCATAGGCGAACAGCTCAAATGATGTGTAACTACGCGATGTTCGCTCGCAGCCATAAATAGTGAGCAAAAGCCGAGTATTACTGTCATGACTCGTGAATCAAAAATTCAAAAGACAATACAACACGGCACGTAAATGAATGGCGCATAACATGGAATAACATTTAAGATGCCTAGATACGTCGAAGTGCCATATTAGTCGCTTTTCGCTTTGCCCGGTCAAATCTAAAAGAGGCAAAACTGATCGTGTTGTGAAAATCAATTATAAAAAATACGATGTGTTTACAAAAATTATTAACCATGTTGAATAATAAAGAATAATGATTTGTCTACACACACAAAAAAATTTGTTCACAAATTATTTATAGTTCGAACACTATAATGGCCTAACCTTAGCTGGTCCGCGTTGCCCTGCCTTCCCCTAACTTTGTCAATATCTAAATCTATACAAGCGCATTATGTATAAAGTATTTAGCTAACCATGTATATTTTGGACATATAATACTATGTACTGCATATAGCAAGAATAAATTTTATTCTGCTTATGAAGTACAGTTATATGAACAGAAGCAGCAAAACAAGATGTAAATTTGACTCTTGTTTTTTGCACCTCCGCATATAGTTTGTTGAAATAACGTTTTATTTACGGGTTCTACCTAATTATTAGAGGTGAACGTTAATCATTTTCAAACACTGCATGTACATGTGTGTGTGTGTGTGTGTTTCTATGTTTTTCGATGCTTGCTGATCATAAAAATAATAATAATAATAATGTTTACATACCAGTACTTTCAACTTCAGTAATGAAAACTCAATTCAATAATAATATTTATGTAATTACTTCCATTTACAGGCTACCTTGCTGTTTGACTTGATAGTTTATATAGCGACCCTCACCCAGATGAGAAGTAACTGACAGTGAAAACCAGGTGACGGTGAGTATGTGAACTACAAAACAAGATTTGTAAGTTAAATACATATACATGTATCATGAAAATGGTTCATTGCAGTATACTGGACTGGAGTCAATACTAGGGTGTGTAACCTCCCCTGAATAATGAAAATCGATTTTTCCGAATACTTTAAAAACACTACAGTGCATAACATGATAGTTGATGATAAAATTTTTTACATCACTTTTACATTTGAGTGGACTTTTTAACAACATGGTTTGGGATATCCAAAATCTAATTACAGAATATTGTTTATGCATCATCTGGCATTAAAAGTACAAAACCACAACTGCTCACGTGACTTCCTGATTGCATAGCGTTTCATTTTCAGTAACTACCCTAAATCAGTAGTTTTTAAGGGATTTCTCCACCGTAACATGCTGGATTGCGCTGAAATTCGGTGTGTAAGTGTAGCATGGCCCCTTATCGAAAACTGCCGTGTCCGATTTCGAATGCGGGAAACAGTTTTGGTATTGGCATCCTTCAAGGACAGATTTTAGAGGGAATTGTGCTTAGTATGGAGTGTCGTTGCGTGCGTGATCTGAGGTCCCAGGATCAGCTAGTAGATAGTAAAATGATGGTTGAATCCAAGGCAGTTGCATTCGTGACTTTACTGATGGTTTGGCAGCGAATAGAAAGCTTCTAAGTCGGAGGATGAAAAAAAGTCGGCCATATACAATGAATAACATTATAGAGTTGACGTCATTGGCTGAAAAGTGGGAGTGGTAGCGTTATTTTCAGAACCAAACCCTGCTGGAGACCACAAGCGGGCGATAAATCAGATGTAGGAAAGCATCATCACCTATTTGGGCACCTCTGAAGAGGAAAAGAACCGCTGTCGACTTGATCACCACTCCCACAAAATACAATGACGTCAACTTTATAATGTTATTCATTGTATATGGCCGACTTTTTTTCATCCTCCGACTTAGAGGCTTTCTATTCGCTGCCGAACCATCAGTAAAGTCACGAATGCAACTGCCTTGGATTCAACCATCATTTTACTATCTACTAGCTGATCCTGGGACCTCAGATCACGCACGCAACGAAACTCCATACTAAGCACAATTCCCTCTAAAATCTGTCTTTAAAGGATGCCAATACCGAAACTGTTTCCCGCATTCGAAATCGGACATGGCAGTTTTCGATAAGGGGCCATGCTACACTTACACACCGAATTTCAGCGCAATCCAGCATGTAACGGTGGAGAAATCCCTTAAAAACTACTGATTTAGGGTAGTTACTGAAAATGAAACGCTATGCAATCAGGAAGTCACGTGAGCAGTTGTGGTTTTGTACTTTTAATGCCAGATGATGCATAAACAATATTCTGTAATTAGATTTTGGATATCCCAAACCATGTTGTTAAAAAGTCCACTCAAATGTAAAAGTGATGCAAAAAATTTTATCATCAACTAGCACGTTATGCACTGTAATCGATTTTTCAGGTTTTTCTGGATCCGAAAATCGATTTTTCCGAATACTTGAAAAATGTAAATCGATTTTTCCGAATAGGTTTTGACAATTTGCCAGCCGAATACCTAGGTTATTTAGGTTTTCTGCTCATTGAGCCACCTAAATGTACACATCACACCAGAGACCCTCCTACAGCTACCCACATCACACCAGATACCACAAACACACTTACCCCTATCACACCAGATGCCCTCAGCACACAAACACACCTACCCCCATCACACCAGATGCCCTCATGAGGCACACAACCATAGCTACCTTCATCACACCAGACACCCTACTACAACTAACCACATTACACCAGATCAGTACCCTCAGCATGCATCCACAGCTACACACATCACACCAGATGCACTCAGCACACAACCACAGCTACCTACATAGGCCTAAATCGCTTGGCCTAACCACATACATGTACCTAAGTTAGCGTGGCCACGCTGAGCTTTACTAGTACCTACAGTCTACAGATGTACACATCGCACTTGATGCCAACAGAATAGAACCACAGATGACGTTTACGCACCACCAGCCATGCAGCCTCCATTTCACCATCGCGAGTTTTGAAAATACTAGTATCTAAGTAGGCCTAAGTATACGATCGTGGCAATATCAGCTCAGAGAGATTGATGCAAGAAGCCAGCTGGTTCGAAATACACTAAGCGAACTGACTTTGATTTGCAGCTGGAGCTGTCCGTCGTCATGACACGTGAAGAGGGAGATCCAGTGGCGGATCCAGGGGGGGGGGCACCGGGGGCACGTGCCCCCCCCCCCCCTTCCGGACGACTCATTAAATATTCATGAGTGTATTTTGCGTACCGCGTGCGATTATAACCGCACGAAACAGTGCCGCGGTTAGCTACAGCGCTGATACATGTACTGACAGGGGCGGATTTAGGGGGGGCACCGCGGGCATGTGCCCCCCCCCCCCCCCCATTCAATAATACCACTATATATTCACATGACGTGGCACGTTACTCAATAATCGGAGTGTTTTCTTGTACGTGTTTTCAAGCGCACACTGATAGCGGAGCGATCTGATCGGCCATGTACAGCGTTTGTAGCGCATATGGTTATTCATACCTAACCGGGTGTGGCCTGGTTTGTGGTTGGTTGATTGATGCTAGAGCAGTTACGCAGACGGTATCATAACATTGATGTCAATCTGCCACATGTAGGTCCTGCGTTAACATCGAACAGTTGTTACCCGTAGCAAAGATTATATACTATCTCTGCCTGTAGTACCCATAGAACGGAATACATTGTGTCTGATGCATATTCACTGTAGTATGCATATTTATCGCCATATAATATTGTGGGAGAGGAACACAGCAAAAATGAAAAAAGAAAAGAAGATCGCAAATCGAGACTTGATTTTAAAAGTGATCTGACACATATACATACTGATACAGACCGATTACATGCAGCCTGCATGCACATACATTTTCATATGATTTTCTGCTGCGGAAATCAACGGCCTCGGCCGGCGCCTTATATCACAAGGAAAGTGACTCAAAATGAATATTTCGTATCCCTATTTTGCTATTTATGACTCAAACGATGCATTATGGCTAATAATAAATAAGCGTTTTTCGCAACAATTTTAGGCCCGAAACTAGTTGCTCATCTAACCGCACGGTGCAAATACATTTCTTGCAGCGCAATTTTTAATTGTACATATAAATAAAGCACTAAAACTAGCATAGTTTTAATGCTTTAATACTTAGATAGTATCAAAAGCCTCCGCGCTTCGCGCGGGAGGGGGCATATCCCCCTCCCGCACCCACCCCCTTTTGGGGATCCACGCCCACTTTCTTATAACTTTTATTAACCGTGCCCCCCCCTTTAAAAATTCCTGTATCCGCCCCTGAGATCTCTTTTGGCTACATCGTCATGTAGTTCGAATTACTGCCCGCATAGATATTTTAAAAAGTATTAACGTTATTAATATCTATGCTGCCCGTAATACATGTATTTGATCTCGTCCCCACGTATATATTTATAGCAACAACAGTGACGTTATAACTTTAAATTAGAAGTAATTATTGTCGTACATGTAATATCGTTAACGCGTATCCGGATATCGTCATAAAAATGTATTCGAATAATGGGCGAATTGTCGATGCGGACGACGAATACCTAAGTACCTCCGAATGGAGATTCACAAACCGGTTATTTCGAATAGAACAAATCCAATAATCGATTTTTCCGAGTAATGCTAAATTACTATTCGAACGGATAGGTTTTTGCGAATATCCGAATAACTCGAATAACCTGATAACCGGTTACACACCCTAGTCAATACGGAGAACACAGAATACATCAGTAGAGGAAGCATCTCACATAGAGCATTCTTGTGCTGCTGATGAAATAGTGATTGATGTCCATTCAGTCTGCTCCTTTTACCTAAATGCTCAGTGACAGAGTACCAATCCTATGATGATCATCGATGCACAGTTGAAAGCAATTATCAGGTGAGCAACTATATTCTGTGAATTAATAACAATTTCATGATGTTGTACGTTTCCTGAGCTATTAGTCTTACTCATGGCACCAAAACACCACGAAATGGCCTAAACCAAAAGTTAACTAGACATATGATGCATGCATGCATTATATGTGGAAAGTAACCATGCTTTCTCAGCACATAAAGTAGCATCAAAGAGGTTGTTGAACTGAACATCCTCGAGGTAGACTCTTCAAATATTGCCTCTGAGAAACAGTATAATCCACTAGATCATCAGCAAAGTTAGCAGCAGAAGGGGGCACAAGTGTGTTGAACTGTGCAATCAATTATTTAATTGTGCAACATCTACACTCTGCCATTATGGCAGAGTGTAAATGTTGCACAATTAACTAATTACATAGCCACATTTGTATCAAAGAATGATGGGTTACAGCTACATGTAGGTGATTAAAAACATATTAAGAGTGCAATGTATCTAGCCATGAACCAGTGTATAAGAACATATTGTTAGGAGTGGTGTGGTGTAAACATTCCAAGATTGAAGCAATAAACTTATCAAATATCAAGTATTAATCTGATTTTGCCAATATCCCTGGTATAACAATTAAGTCATGCCGTGATGAAGTTTAATGGTAAATCATATTATTTTAGCAAGCCACTTTTTATAAAGAGAAACTTTAGAACAGGTTGTGGGTGTGTAATTATAATTTTTCCAGCATAATGATCAAGATGTAGAATATTTAGTAGTTGCAAAAAATTGGACAGCATAAGAAAAATTCCTATAATTCAGTACCACTGTAGTGGTTTGTAGAACACATAAATTTAGTTGCTGTGTTGTACATTAATATTCTGCTAAACTGGTTGATGGAGGACTTTTACAGCAGGCCAATGCTGCCTCTGTATTGGTCACCACAAGTAGTGTGTAATTTATATAGTCTAAACCTGTGTATCCAGTACTCTCGTGAGCTGTCCCAGATTAATATAAAAAAAAAGGCTTTGAATAGTTTCTTAATAGTATTCATATGCAATGCATAAATGACATTTTAATTTCATTTTATGCTTGCACAGATGCAATGTTCAGCAAAATTGAAATTTTATTTCAGGCTGGCATCCCCACACCATCCCCATACCAGTATAGTACTGTCTTTTTTGTAGATTCAAGCGTGCACATAAAGCAAAACTCACGAATCTTCAGTACGTTACCTGGGTAATACAACCATCGTTATATACCTTGTAATTTGACCCCGGAAGCGAGTATGGCGACCAATTCTGAAGCGATTGGTGTGGTTTTTATTCCTTAGAAGTTTCCTATCCCGAGTTTTTAGTGGGCAAATAAAAGTGACCGACAAGTTTAGACAAGTGTTTTGTTCTCCGCAACCAAGCGGTTCACTATTATTTAGTGACATCAAACGAACGCTAAACTGCATGTTTTTAACGTCTTGTTCGATAATGACAAAAATCTAAGCGATCCGATCTCGTTAGAAAGCGGGTTGCTTTTTTAAATGACATTCATAATTGGGGTCAAATTCTATATGAGAGTTAACGTAACTTATTTCCGTAAATTATTAAATGAAGTAGGAAACACCATTTAAAAAAAATTGTTATTAGGTAGCAGTGTGATAGTAAAAGTTATTGTTCTGCAGTCACAAAACAACGCAACGCTTTTAAATCACTATAACTCCCGACTAAAGTTGATTATTTCAACATATGTTACAGTACGTAGGCAGATACTAACAATTCAATTAGATTTTTAATTATTCTAAGCGGTTAAGTATCTAAACCCTTGATTATCAAAATCATTCAAGATTGGATATAATAAAACGAATTTTCATTCTCTTTCATTATTATGATTATACAATATCAGCACAATATTAACAATCGATATTAATAACCATTAATAAGTAACGAAAGCTCTGTTTATGCAGTGATTTCAAGTTACTGAGGTATTTTATCATTTAAGACCATAATTTGCTTTTAAAAAATTACTAAAGTTGAACATGCTAATTATAAGGTTTAATCACCACCACTAAGTAGTCAATTATGAAATGCAGTAGGAAACACAAATTTATTTTATTGTGGCGAGTTATTGAAACTCAGTTCATTAAAATTGTAGTATCTTAGCATTTTCCAATGTGATTATTAACAAGTCCATAAAATTTCGTCAAATTTCTATCTTGGTTTACCTGAATTAATAAAAGTTGTCGTACATTATTGTGTCACATCAAGTTATTTGAACTATTATGACCTTTAGTAATGCGGTTCGTATTTGCCTATCTTTGATAATTCCATTAAGGAATTATATTTATTTTTAAAAAGGCGTAGCATTAATTTGTGGACACAGTAATATCAATTAATTCATAGTTGCCGTGTATCATTATTAAAACACTCTCAATACCCAAACTGTACTGTATTTCATAGCTACGCACATGTATCGTCTGGTATAGAATAATATGTGTTGCTTCTCGCAAGAATATGGCTACTTTCGTGAACAGTTCCGCTTTCTTTCATCTTGTTAATGGAGGACAATGCTGCGTGCCTTGAAGCGTTTCGTCTCCTTATACAGAAAACCACGCCCAGATGAGAGATGATTGAAAGTGCAAGCATCATGCTCCAGGTGAAGGTGAGTATGGAAACTACAAAGCGAGATCTGTAGTCAAATGCATGATCATAATGGTTCATTATTGCATAAAGGACTGGAGTCACCACGGAGAAGACCGGATACATCAGTAGAGGAAGCATCTCACAAAGAGCCTTCTTGTGTTGTTGATCGGATAGTGATCGATGTCCGTTCCTTTTGCAATACACTCTAAAACAGAGTACCAATCCAATTACGATTACCAGTGCACAATTTAGCCCGATTAGCAAGCAGGCGAATATTCCTTCGATCCATCGTTTGATGATAAATACGTCATAAGCAGAGCAGTCTGAGCTATGTGTTTCGCTATTGGCAACAAACACCAATGCAAAAGACACCACAGCCATAACTGACGAGACTAGAAGAGAACTCACCACGTACAGTGGTTCCAGCCTGTTTAGATTCTTGTGGCAGACGGCAAGCGCAAACTGATGAACTACGATCCACGTGCATAAAATTTGATACACATACGCGGAGAAGGTAACAACTGTGCCGACAGAGTATTTACCCAAACGACTGTCGAACTTCGAGATCAGATAAACCTCCCATACAACCAAAAGAAGAATGTAACTTAGAATTTGGTAGAGAGCCAAACGGTAGACCAGCTTTGTGTGCAGTCGCAGAGCTACAATCAGGACCACCGCCATCATGTTTACAAACACTGAGACTCCAACAGCTGTTCCCGTTGAAATGATCGTCGGCATATAATTGTCATCCGAACCATTATTTTGGATGGGAAAGGGCAAGCACTCTGTGTAGTTCATCCTGACAGAGGATGGTAGTTACTAGTAAGTGATATTATAATTTTGCCTTTTAAAGATTGTTTCGAACACATTTTTCACTTCGATGCTTCATCAACTTCGCATTTTGTATTCAATTGCTGTAGATAACAACAGTGCCTCTTAAGCAGCTGCATTATCTAAATACAGTGCATGTGTCACAATCTAGGGGCAAAACCAAGAGATACAGTTTGAGTGCCCCTATACACAGAGTGAGATGCACATCATCTATGATTGCACTATTCCACTTCTTTTATTCGCGTGCATGCTGCTTCCCGATACAATAGATTATTAATTACGAGGTCATCTTTGTACCATTTGTCCTAAATAACAGAATCTATTTATATGACACCACAATCAAGGTGCTAAAATTCACCTAAAGAAGTAATGATGAACATATATATGAAGCATTATCAATCCCTATGCTTATCTATATATGATATGTATTATCTATCCCTATGCTTCAGTTTGAATCACTCAACTTTAAGAGCTAATCCATCTGTTTCGTCTGACCTGATGCCTCCCATTCTACCTCAGGTCGCTACAGGTAAGGATCCATACTCTCTCCTTCACAATGGCATCTTTGTTCTGGTGCATAGACTGAAAAATTCACTGTTTGGCCAGGTGTATCTAAAGCAGTCAATCCTATCTCAGTATACGACATATAACAAAAAATGTATTACTAACCAGTACCTCACATCTACACATGTAGATTTTTTATACAATTACTTTTCACAGCTGAGCTATGCACTTGCAGCTACTTTTTGTAGTGCATGCATCAGCAAAATGTGTTTGTGGAGGCTTTTTTGTGTCTTTCCAAACTCCTACGTAAGAAGTGGGTACTAAACACAGGCTGTGTTTAATGAGCCGCATGGATGTATGTTTAACCCACACTGATCCCAGCACAGAGATGCACTAATGAACCATGACCATGTTGGAAGAAGACAATATGAAGGAAGAAGATGATTATGTATGTGGAGTTGCAAGAAACAACCCCTCTGGTCATCTTCAGTGCCCTATGCAGTCTGACGGGTATTGTTGCAATTATAAGACAAACCTTATTAGGTGGCTAGAGAATCAGCCTTTATGGGAGGCTTTGTTTAGCACTTGGTATCATTTGTATCATCAATAAATACATGTAGGTATTGTTGGCTGAGCACTGATTGAAATGCAATTTTTATTTTATTTTAAAGATTGTATATCTAAGTTAATTCAATTGTAAAAAGTAAATAATGAAACGAAACAGTTAACAAATAAAAATAAATGAAAGTCAAATTGTAATGAAGGAAAAACACATGTCCTTAACAGCATCGGATATAATAAATTTGTTAAGAACTGAAAGCTTACAATGTATATTGAGTACATTTTTATAATACCCTGTTGCTCTAATTGTCCATGCATGTAGTGGAGGTCATAGATATGGAGGTGTAGTGGAATGGACTATTTGTGAATAAACATGGCTCTCACAGATTACTGTGTCCACTTGTATGATCTATTATAACAGCCTGCAATTCATTCATTTGCTATTTAATTTTTATCTCTAGCGTGAAGTCCTACACTGTACATATAAGACCAATTGAAAAAAATGTATCATAAATACAATTGTAGGTTAATGCTACATATACCAGTTGTTAATTTCTTTATTCAATCACACCCTTGATTGCATGATACAAAAAAATAAAATGATGTGGTTCTTACAAATACATAGTGTACTGACAATTTAATTGTCATTGAACAAAGGTATGACAATCATATGTTTTTAAATGTTTTGTGAAGCTTGATTGAGTGCTATTTTATACAGATACGTTCTATGGTAAATCTAATCGGATTTGCCATTTTTTACCACTGTACATTTTCAAGATTTTGTTCTTGCAACTCCCTCCCTCCCTCCCTCCCTCCCTCCCTCCCCCTCCCTCCCTCCCTCCCTCCCTCCCTCCCTCCCTCCCTCCCTCCCTCCCTCCCTCCCTCCCTCCCTCCCTCCCTCCCTCCCTCCCTCCCTCCCTCCCTCCCTCCCTCCCTCCCTCCCTCCCTCCCTCCCTCCCTCCCTCCCTCCCTCCCTCCCTCCCTCCCTCCCTCCCTCCCTCCCTCCCTCCCTCCCTCCCTCCCTCCCTCCCTCCCTCCCTCCCTCCCTCCCTCCCTCCCTCCCTCCCTCCCTCCCTCCCTCCCTCCCTCCCTCCCTCCCTCCCTCCCTCCCTCCCTCCCTCCCTCCCTCCCTCCCTCCCTCCCTCCCTCCCTCCCTCCCTCCCTCCCTCCCTCCCTCCCTCCCTCCCTCCCTCCCTCCCTCCCTCCCTCCCTCCCTCCCTCCCTCCCTCCCTCCCTCCCTCCCTCCCTCCCTCCCTCCCTCCCTCCCTCCCTCCCTCCCTCCCTCCCTCCCTCCCTCCCTCCCTCCCTCCCTCCCTCCCTCCCTCCCTCCCTCCCTCCCTCCCTCCCTCCCTCCCTCCCTCCCTCCCTCCCTCCCTCCCTCCCTCCCTCCCTCCCTCCCTCCCTCCCTCCCTCCCTCCCTCCCTCCCTCCCTCCCTCCCTCCCTCCCTCCCTCCCTCCCTCCCTCCCTCCCTCCCTCCCTCCCTCCCTCCCTCCCTCCCTCCCTCCCTCCCTCCCTCCCTCCCTCCCTCCCTCCCTCCCTCCCTCCCTCCCTCCCTCCCTCCCTCCCTCCCTCCCTCCCTCCCTCCCTCCCTCCCTCCCTCCCTCCCTCCCTCCCTCCCTCCCTCCCTCCCTCCCTCCCTCCCTCCCTCCCTCCCTCCCTCCCTCCCTCCCTCCCTCCCTCCCTCCCTCCCTCCCTCCCTCCCTCCCTCCCTCCCTCCCTCCCTCCCTCCCTCCCTCCCTCCCTCCCTCCCTCCCTCCCTCCCTCCCTCCCTCCCTCCCTCCCTCCCTCCCTCCCTCCCTCCCTCCCTCCCTCCCTCCCTCCCTCCCTCCCTCCCTCCCTCCCTCCCTCCCTCCCTCCCTCCCTCCCTCCCTCCCTCCCTCCCTCCCTCCCTCCCTCCCTCCCTCCCTCCCTCCCTCCCTCCCTCCCTCCCTCCCTCCCTCCCTCCCTCCCTCCCTCCCTCCCTCCCTCCCTCCCTCCCTCCCTCAATTGTTTGGGTGCTTCTGTCCATGCATTGCTATCAACTGGAACTGAGAGCAGAACTACAATACACTGTGTCTTGAGACCTGAGAAATTTGCTGACTTTTAAGATGAACACTGCAAGATGAACAATAAGGAAGCCTTGTTGTTATTTAGTGGAAAATATTTAACTGAAATGCTGTTGGTATTTAATGGATGCTATTTAGTGAATATCATTGGTTATTAAATGATCCTAGTGTACCCGGTATTTTATGGAAACTGTTGCAACTGAAATAATGTTTTGCTATTTAATGGAAATTATGATTTTAGATGATAAATACGATGTAGAGTTTGTATTTTCATTACGTACGAGTGATGTAATAATAACAACTTAATTAAACGGGTGAAAAATCACGGCCTAATCAATTGTATTCATAAGTTTAAGCACGTATCGTACTTTGAAATGGTTATAGGTTGTTGCGGGCGTACAATTTAAGTGTTAGATTTACGTCATCGTCGTCGTAGAGACACAAATTTCTAAATAACGCACACGTTTTGGATCCTTCCTGGGATGACACGGCAAGGGGTCTGTTGCATGCGCGCAAATATACCGCCTGCCGCATGCATAAGCGGAACCGATGCTGGATAATTAATTCCCCCCCCCCCCCCCCCCCCCCCCCCCTCCTCGGGGGTTACGTGACCCCCGGTCATGGTTGCCCAATGTTAATACATGCATCATGATGCTTTAGAAAGTTGCGCACTATAAGTATTTTGTGCTAGCTGCCAGGGAGACTTCTAGTATGATAGGGATGAATGAAAATACGCAACATTACTTTCGACGGAAGGCATATCATGTGCCTACTACCCCCATTAATATCATGCACGTTATAATCCATCCAGCACGCACCTCTTTCCAATTAATCGTAAAATTTACAAACACTTGTACTGTAGACAGGAACCGGAACTTCCCCTGTTGAAATACACCTCCTTTATATCATGATGAGTACCAACCGTTCATATCGCAAGGTTGACAAACCGAACTGTACCTATAGCGCAAAGTTTTATTCATTTGATCGGTGCTCGGTGCACGTATTGCCTAGCTGCCATATTTAATTTATATCATTACAAACTTTGATATAATTATATATGTACATTTATGCATGAGTAATGCATGCGGTTCCCATTTTTACAGTCCTAGGAACTGAAGGTCATATACATTAATTTAACTTGATTAACTGAGTTCCACACCCCTCAATTAAATCTGAAATCATCCAGCCCCTCCCTCCGCCTTCATCTCTAAATCTCGTGCAGCGCTACTGAAATTAAAGAGAACAAAGAACACTATAGGTTCATATTGATGAGTAGATCCCGAGTCACCCAGAGTGTTATTATAAAGACTGCGGCCATCGCATATCGAGCCTTTGTAGATGATGTAGTAGGAGATGCACTGTTTTTACTGATGCGTATCTTGGCCAGTTACATAATAGCGGGACGGTCCATTAAGTAACGGTAGCTAAAAAAAAAAAAAAAAAAAAAGTAAAAAAACAACTATTAATATTTTTAGGCAAAGCTAATACCATTCTTTTTCAGGATGAACTACACAGAGTGCTTACCTCTGCGCATCATAACTAATGGTTCGGAAGACAATTATATGTCGATGATCATTTCAACGGGAACTATTGTTGGAGTCTCAGTGTTTGTATGCATAATGGCGGTGGTCCTGATTTTAACTCTGCGACTACACACAAAGCTGGTCTACCGTTTGGCTGTCTACCAAATTCTAAGTTCCATTCTTCTTTTGGCAGGATGGGTGGCTTACCTGACCTCGATGTTCAGTGCAGTTTCTCGTTTGGGCATGTACACTCTCGAGATATTTGCTACTTTCTCCGCGTACCTGTATCAATTTCTGTGTACGTGGATCGTAGTTCATCTGTTTGCCCTTGCTGTCTGCCACAAGAATCTGAACAGGCTGGAACCACTGTACGTGGTGAGTTCTCTTCTAGTCTCGTCAGTTATGGCTGCGATGTCTCTTGCATTGGTGTTTGTTGCCAATAGCGAAACACATAGCTCAGACTGCTCTGCATTTAAAGTATTTGTCATCAAACGATGGATTGAAGGAGTAATTGCTTGCCTGGTAATCTCGTTAAACTGTGCATCTATGATGGCCACGGGATTGATACTCTGTCACAGAGCATACGGTAAAAGGAATGGTCCTAACGGACATCGATCACTATCCGATCAACAGCACAAGAAGGCTCTTTGTGAGATGCTTCCTCTACTGATGTATCCAGTACTGTCCATTGTGTCTCCAGTCCTGTATACAGTAATGAACCATTTTGATCATGCATTCGACTACAGATCTCGTTTTGTAGTTCCCATACTCACTTTCACCTTGAGCATGATGTTTTCACTTTCAATTATCTCTCATCTGGGTGTGGTTATCTGTATTATGAGGCGAAAGGCTTCAAGGCACGCAGCACTGACCTCCAAAAGCAAGACGGACGAAAGCGGAACTGTTCACGAAAGTAGCCATATTCTTGCTAGAAGCAACACGTATTATTCTATACCTGACGACGTATAACTAAATGATGGATTGAGTGCAAATACATGTAAATTGTAAATAGAATGCACGTATTTTCGATTTGAAGCAAAGAAACGTAAATTGTAAACATTAATACAGTGTATAAAACACCCACCTCGCCAACCACATCCGTAGTATATATACACGCTGGAGTAAAATATTTATGTTTGTATACTGCTATCTTCAAATTATAATAATAATAATAACTATTAATTAACTCTAACAATAACTATTATGGAATCTTTAACTAGATCTGGATGAACTGCTTATC
The DNA here is from genome assembly GCA_949361645.1 of Spongilla lacustris. Classification (NCBI taxonomy): domain Eukaryota; kingdom Metazoa; phylum Porifera; class Demospongiae; order Spongillida; family Spongillidae; genus Spongilla; species Spongilla lacustris. The sequence continues at coordinate 1,661,390 of OX442418.1, forward strand.
AGGAAAGAGGCACATGAAGGATCTCAGCACTGAGGTGGCATCTCTTACCAACATTTTCCCATTCCTCCAAGGATGCAATCCAAACATGGGATACATAACTTATTCAAGTAACATTACACAGTTACAGATTATTAATTTTGCATAAAACTGACATATGAAAAAAACAACAATTAGTCTAGTGAGGAAGCTGGCTCTGGCTTACAAGGTCAAATTTAGTTGTGACTGGTCAGTAATGATGACTTCATTGATTCAGTCTGATGGCTAGCATCCTGCATGACTGAGCTGGCCTTCAGTTCCTCAGCATCCATATAAGGTACAACCACCAGAGGGATTCAGGGATTAACTCTTTGCGCTTTTCATTACATATAAAAAGCTGTGACTGCAGCTTGATGTTTAACCTGTGTACAGCTATTGGAATTTGTTTATATGCATAATACTAGTTTGAACTTCAAACACATGTGCTGCATTTCAGGAGTTAGTCACGTTGGTGATTGTGGCTGCTTTATATAGAGAAATTCAAAACAAGCTTGACTGTTGTTATCTCTGTTGAATCCATCTTGGTGTAAGAAAAAAAAAGGAATGAAGATCGCAAAATGAACCTTTTATTTGAATATAGTTTCTCCTGCTGACAAAGTTCATTTTCTGTCAGTTTTCATTGCCGGCTTGTTCTTATATAAGGGTAATACCATCAATGGGTCTTGATTTGCATTTTTTATCCTAATGAGATTCAAGGGGTGATAAGGTCTTGAGACTTCTAAGATCAAGAGTATCTGCCTGTTATTTGGAGATGTAGCTCCCGACCCTCAGTAAGTACCACTGGCCAGTAGGCATGGTGGTGCATGCAGTTACCTGCACAAAATGCTTAGAGTTGTGCTACTATAATGTGTAGCTTATCATGAATTCTGCTTGTAATAGAATTTGGGGGACGGAAGGCGTTTTACAACTTTCAGAGTGAAACTATAATAATTAGATTGATATCCATAATTAAACTAAATCCACACAATGCACCTTTTCAGTAAATTGTTGTGTCATCTGTAGGTGCATGTAGCAGTTTTTTTTTAGTAATGATCATGGCAAGGAAACTAACAAACAAAAAGTATTGATATTGGAAGAAGTACAAGTCAGTCATTTCAGTTTGTACAAGGAAATGCAGCAACAAATCCAGTGAGGGAAATGTTTACTATGGTAAAAGCTAAATCTCTAAGTTCAGCTCTTGTGGTTAGTGACAGAATTAAAAGGCTCAGCAGGAAGTGTGCCAATCATCATGAAGTAGATACATGGTCTTGTGGGTGTGGCCAGTTCATACTGTTGGGAGGGAAAGAGTTTTTAGAGAATGAGCAGATTGAAAAGATTAACATATACACCATCACATGTACATGTACACAATACCACATACCATGCACTACACATATGTTCAATATATAATTTGATACCAGTGGAAGATCAGGAGATTGAGGACATGGAAAAGCTCATCTCCATACCAAGGTTCCTGTGACTTTGCCACACTGCAACCAATGGGGAAACTGTACGATGCTCCCCCATACCCCTAGCCAACATAGAAGGGGAGGATGCTTCTGCACTGAGCTCCATTGCAACTACATCCACCTTCTTGGTAGAACCCTTCCCCTCTTGTTTGAAAATCAGGGTGCACCACAGAATAGCAAAAAATAACAATAAAATGTAGAACATGTTTGGAATAAGTATACAATTAGAAATGGCAAAGTAAAAGCAAAATGCTTGCAGATTGAGCATGAATGGTGACATTGAAATTGCATGCTGCAACATTTGGTACACATTTGCTTGGATGAGCCATGCATTCCCTTCTGTGCACCAGTTAGTTGAAGAGGGTAATAGTTTTAAAAATAATGCCAATCTGTCGCCATGAATTGTAATTACAGCAATCTTGAAAAGCTGATGAAATTTGCAGGCAAAACGAATTCCGTTTCATCAAGGAGTGTAAACTGTTCAGTTAGTTGCTATAAAATTTTATTAGTAGAATGAGTGAAATATATTCAATGCATAAAATGTCATAATAGAATATATGTGGTATTCTACAGGCTAATGAACATACTGGTGTGTACATGTATGTTTAGCGTCATGACTATATTCAGACTCAGAGTGAGAGAATTACTTTAACTCCATCAGTGTTTCTTTCATGTATATGTTATACATGCACACTCAGGGTAGTTAAGGCTGTCTCATGTTAAAAATCTTGTTTTCGTGCTGTTACTACATTGTCCACATTCATATTTGTATTACATCATTATGACGTTATGCGGATCGTTACTTATAGATCTCTTGTTAGCGTATGACGTCTACTTTTGTACAACTTTCATATCTATTATGACCCTAGATAGATCCACAGCATAACATTTGCGTTATATGCTCCCAAACTAACGATTGCCAAAAATTAACAGCAGCGGTCGAGCAACACTAATCAGCCGCCTGGTTATTTTTTTAATAACCACTGTACTTGACCCGCGTATTAACGAACTTCTAAAACGCTGGGATGAAAATGCAGCTTGAAGTTAACTTTTTAATGCTGGGCAGGTTCATCTAGGTTGATACTTATGGCTTATAACTGGGGTTTTCAATAACTGGACCGTGCATCGAAGATTTATTAGTCTATGTACAGCTGGTCGGCCATTTTGAACTTTGTTCATGGTTGTTGTGAATACAGCTACAACGGGGATTGCAGTCCAATCAGAATGCAGGAGCCCAATAAATAGTCTCGGCCCTCAGACCCAACGGACGCAGCTGCGGATGGATTACATCACCGCTACGCGTCAGACGCGTAGCGGTGATGTAATCCATCCGCAGCTGCATCCGTTGGGTCTGGGGCCGAGACTACTGACGCTTAGCGGTGATGTAATCCATCCGCAGCTGCATTTGTTGGGTCTGGGGCCGAGACTACACATTCTGCGGCAGCTGGTAGTAAAGCCAATCTGATTTAGACATCCTTTAGACAATTATTCATTGATACCGATTGTATAACACGCCACTATTCATTGATGTATTGCATAATACACCTGTAAAACTGTGCGGGTTTGGTACCCGACCTTCCGCAATACGCGAAGGTCGGGCTACGCCCAACACTTTTTGTACATAGTCGCCATTGACGTAGATTCATTAGGTGGCAGCCTTAAGTACGCTGAGCAGCTGCAGGACAGTACAAGTAGATACCGCTGTACAGGTGAAAGAAAGCTAATGGTCAGCATTTTGCTTCCAGAATTTTTTTCTTCTTGTTTTTGGGAAGAGGGGGGAGGGGCAGAAGGGGGAATGACTAGCCATTGAAATCCAAACCCCTGCATACTGAATTGTGTATGATAAGTCGCTTAGTGTGATAATGTTGGCATGATATATATATAATCATGTGACTGTGTCTTATTTGTGCATCAAACAGTGTACTGAAACGGAAAGAGCTGTACACCAGGTTCAACTACAGCTGCATGAAAGATGTCTGGCCTAACACACTACCCATCATCACATATGACATCCAGGGACTGGACATTTTCGTACTGCTGGCAATGAAGGCAGAATCACCTTACGTATTGTGCATGTAGTAGGGATTCTGGATCGAACCAATCGAACCATCTTTTCTCCAACCTTTATTGTCGTTGCTGCATATGTGCTAGAAACTCACCCTGTACACATGTACAAACACTTTTAATGTTATGCTTCTTAAAATGCTCCATCTTCCTTTACTTTCATGCACACAGTTCTTTCACCCTTCCTATATCAGAAATTTTTACCAGTGGAAGCCAATTAGCACCATAGCAGCAGAGCAGGTTTGTTGTTTGGTACTAACATGGTAGTAACCACAAGACACACCTACTGCAGCTGCTGCTGGAGACGAATCGACCCACAGCCATGAACTAACTAGTGAAATTGATGTGGTTCCCTGGCTGACCAAACTGTGTCCACCGATATTGGATTGACATACAAAAATTTTGAGGGGGCAGAACCTATTCACCATTCCCACAGACTACTACGTCATGTGTGTGTTGGCAAAGTATCTGTTCTGTGATAGTGTATATTTTTTGTGTGTGTACTTCATCACTTCACATGTCGATGTGTTATATTCTAGTAGGGTAATTTGCTCTTTAAAAAAACTGATTGGTGGCTGTCTTGTACCAGTACTCCAATTCTGAAGGAAGTATCCTTAAAATCTTGGCTTTAAACATAGACACTTTAGATAATCATTTACTCCTGCATCCAGTACAAAAATAAAAGCTAACCACATTTCTAATATATCTCTCCCTCCCTTACCATTTCATGGAGTGTTGGTTACATCCGTTATTTAGTAAAAAAGAAAGTGAGGAGGGTGAGGGACCCTTCCCTCTTACATAAAGACAATAAATAATTACGTAAACGCTAAGGGCGGGGGCGGGGGGGGGGGGGGGGGGGGGGGGGGAACTGCATAAGTGCCCCTCTATCTTTTGGTCCAAATTAAAGCTACAACTACTATCTACTATACATGTTTTTGCCTATTGGGGTTTAGTGAATCGACTAACGCGGTTAAGATAGAAGCCTGAAACATTGGACCCGGTGTCATAGTGTACAATGTCCCCCCTAAAATCTGTCCCCCCGGACATTTTGCACTATAGTGTACAATGTACCCCCGGACATTCTGCACTAGTGTACAATGTCCCACCGGACAATCTACACTAGGGCAAACTGTCCCCCTCCAGTGTAAAATGTCCCCCCTCATAACATTTCATTTCATTGATGACAAGCCTGGGAATCATTTCATGCAATCATAATATGGATTTGCAGTGTACAAAAGCGTGGTACTTTCAAATACGTATACCGTATCGTACACGGGATCACGTTGACGTCATTATGCACCTATTGGGGGATTTGACATTTATTAAATTAAACGCCCCATGGTTGGGGGTTAATAACTGGTCAATTCGGTTGCCCACACCCAACGTCAAATCCCCCATTCGCGTGATGGTAGAAACAATGGTCAAATCCCTCATGTCCCGGATTTGGCCAAAATCGATTATTTTGACTATGAAAAAAAGTCCAATCGATTTTTCAGGTTAATAGCAACTTGCAAATCGGTTATTAGAAACATTAAATCGATTTTGGCGATTAGCGCAACATTAATTTGCAAACGATTACCTAGGGTTTTTCCGATTTTTGATATTCATTTGGCCAAATAAATCACAGTTTCTCAAGTCCATACACGTATAGCCAGTTTTTTTGCTTATCTTATGCCAACATTAAAACAGTTACAAGTCCCTTATAAGATATTACTGGGACTCCAAAGTGACGCCACACCCACTTGTTGGAATAATTCAATGGCAGTGGATGGATATTTTTTCACCAAAGAACATATTGGGTGGATGGGGGTGGAACACCGTTCTACGCAAATGACAAAGCCACCAATCAAGACATGTACGTTATTCATAATGTTATCTGGAAAAGAGCCAGTGTAACTAAGTATTTGGACACCTGTGCTGCTGTGCAAGAGTACGTAGCGCGTTGGATGAATTCACATGTACTATACTGTAGAGAACGCGAACGTATTTAAATTGCCGTGCCCACTGCGCGTGCACATGCAGGCAGCACCGAGTGTTTTGTTGTGGTGTTTATATCAGCCGGGTCCCCAGACTAATGTTCATTACACCATGTCAACAATGTTTCTGTTTATTGTCATCAATTAACCCTTGTACTGCAGGCGGGAAAAGCGAAGGGCACATAAAAAGGGGTAATCGATTTTGTACCGATTTCTACGTATTAAGGAAACGAATATCGACTAATCGCGACTAAGAAAAACAGAACCGGTTATTTCGACTAAAGGAAATTCTGAAATCGGTAACCTGCTATTCTACTAAATGCATAGTCGACCGAATAGGTAATCGCGAATAATCGGTTAACCTAAAAAACCTGAAAATCGGTTACACACCCTATTTGGGGGGAGGGGGGGGGGGGGGGTTGCACTTACCATTGATAGGTGCATTACTCATAACTCCTATTTCCTTCGTCAAAGCTGCATGTCGTTACGCCACTAACCAATATTGACATGCACACATACACGAACATATAGAATTTTAGAATTAAAATACACAGCTTTATCCTTTCCGTGGTTGCGTGATAGTACAACCGATCAGTCGGGTACCCAGACCAAAATCCATCCTAAATAACATAAAAACCATTCTGCGTTCAGAGGGGGAATAGTGTTAAAAAAAAAAAAAAAAAAAAAAAAAAAAAAAAAAAAAAAAAAAAAAAAACTTGCTGGGATTGAGCGTCCTGCAGGGTGTGAATAGATATGATTCTACCCTGGTTTTGTCAAACAAAACCCATGTTGACGTATGAATTGAATTATTGCTTCAACACAGTTTTTGTTCGACAGAACCAGCAAGGGTAGAACCACTCTATCCTGGACGTACAATCCGCGGGTAGGATAGTTCAGTTATACGCCACTATATAATTATAAGGACGGGCTTTTGTAATAAAATATCCAGGTTGGACGCCCGGTTTATAACTGTTTCCTTTGTTATCCTAATAGTTAGTAGGACATTGCGCCCTATAGTGTGGAGTATCCGGGAGGGGAGGAGAGGGGGACATTTTACCCTAAGGGGGGACAGTTTGCCCTATAGTGCAGAATGTCCGGGGGGACATTGTGCACTAGTGCAGAATGTCCGGGGGGACATTCCGTACGGCGGGACAATCCACCCTCCCACACCGGTACTTTGGGCCCGATTTGCCAGTATGCATCAAGTAGTTATTCCTTCCAACTCAACCCCAAAACGGATTCTATACGCAGTTCAGTGAGTGGATCGGACTAATACATTGAATACCCAGAAACCCTTTGGCATACCCTCCGGCAAAGCCTATATATGTTTACCTTAAGGTCCTACACGGCCACCTCGACAGCTGCACGTGTCACTCCTCGATTCCGACAAATCGCGGTGGTGATACGCTGCCAAACAACAAAAGAAGCAATAGTTGTTCCTTTAAACAACACCTAAAACTGAACTAGTCCATATAAAGATTGCTATTTTCCACACGCTTATATCTACAGCTAGCTACGTGTGCATGTATATTGTTCACTGATACGCATGCAGCAGCTGCCATTAGTAATTTGAAACCAAGCAACGTACGCGCGCGCTCCGTTAATTGCATAAAATAAAAAAGCCTTCTATGTAAATAACCTTAACCTTCTAAATGCCCAGATTACACATAAGAGGAATCTAAGCGTCCTATACATTGCAACGAATACACTAAGCTATGATCACTCCTGGCAGAGAAAAAAAATTTAGGGGAACAACTGAGTAAATCAAAAACTTCTCTATCGAGAAAGTGATTGGTGGGATGTAGGATTGGTGGTGCAAAAAGCAAGGAAACAAGGCACAGTGTGTTAAAGTGAGATTTGGTAGGATCCTACAACTATAACAGTCCTACATTTGCTTCATTTGCAAATTCAGGACTTTATAAGTTGTAGGATCCTACCAAATCTCACTTTAACACACTGTGCCTTGTTTCCTTGCTTTTTGCACCACCAATCCTACATCCCACCAATCACTTTCTCGATAGAGAAGTTTTTGATTTACTTGTTTTATATAGCGATCGGCTAATGCGATTATTTGTCGAAGTGGGAATCTAGTGGGGCAGTCAAGTTGTCAATCCTGCATCATGAGAAGATGTGAGGCGGGCCTAAACCCGTATTTTGCCAAACTCCTCGGGTGAAAAATAACCGATCTTTGCAGGATTCGAACTCGCTAGTCGCTACTCCCATGATTCAGAACCACTGGATTTAGCGTTGAGCCAAATAACTAGTTATGAATATGATATGAAATATTAGTGCTTTAAAGCACGTGGATCTGCTTACATACATGTAGAACTATTAATATACAGATCTAGATTTGAGCGTACATATACATGTATAGTGTGAGTGTTAGCATAGGCGTGACTTACATGAAGTATATAGCTATAGGTGATTTCTTTATACGGAGCCTGCAGCATTCGCACAAACTATCGCATAAGCGGAACCGATGCTGGATAACTGCGTGACTCCCGATCATATTTAAATTGACCGAGGGTGGGGTATTACTTGACATGAATGTTGATACACATAAGATGCATGCGCATGCAGGGATTTAGGAAGTTGCGCACTATAGATATATAGGAAGTACATGTACATGTAAGTATTTTGAGCTATTGTCTGGGGAGAATTCTATAGTTTAATAAGGAAGAATGAAAAGTTAACGCAACTGCATATAGCCTACTAACCCCATTAATATATCATGCACTTAATAATTCCTACCACCGTATTCTTGTAGTTTGGAAATCGTCAGTCTTCATGACGGAGCCATGCATGCACACACCTTTTCAAAATTTATAAACACTTAATTGTACCGTAGACATGCAGGAACTGGAACTCCCCTTGATGGGTGACGTTGAAATATACCTCCTTTATATCATGAGTACCAACCGTTCATATCGCAAGGTTGACAAGCATTGTACCTATCGTATTAGTGCCAGCGCAAAGTTTTTATCTCATTTGATGGTAGCTGCCAGTTTTAATTTATTTCATTACAAACTAATGCATTTGTACTGTATGCCACATGCAACAGATACATGCAGTTTTACGAATTGAAGGGCATATAGAAGAATTTAATTAACTGAGTAGGATATATGAGTTCCACACCACGAGAATCTGAAGTCATCCAGCCCCCTCCCTCCTCCTTCATGTCTAAATTTCATGCAGCGCTACTGCATGAGAACAAAGAACACTGTGCTATATAGTTGAGTATTAATTGCCGAGTCCCCCAGAGTGTCTGAATAAGACTTCTACCATCGCAGCCTCACAAGAACCTGGCCATTACGTTAGGTACTTTAATAAATTGCGTTTGCGTAGGCGGAAACTGGTGATCTAAATCTCGTCGAAAATTGTGACCGTATTTAGGATTTCTCTACGAGTGCTTAAGAAGATGCGCGCTTTGTAAAGTTGTTTGCAAGGTATTGAGGACTTTATTGCTAGAATACAGAACAAAAGGGGTTGCCCGATACACTATTGGTATCTAAATGTAAGCCAGCATACGGCGTTATTTTGTGTGCCTCGTTGATTTCCATAGTAACCGGTCGCGATTAGCCATTCCCTAGATTCTTAAAGCACTCACTTGAGGAAGCGTTTCCCATGTTTATTAGGCCTTAATCTAAATCAGGATAAAGTTTCATGAGCTTTGGATGGTGCCCAAGGTATTTACTGTTGGATTGCTTAGAGCTTGACATAATAATGCTTAACCTGGTATTTCTGTGTTAGAGCCCTAAGAATTAACTAGTATCTTCAACGCATAGACAATCTATTTTGTTTATGTGTCAAAGAGTTGTGTGATAGTTCTATTTAATACGCACCGAATTCGCGTTAGTTATGGAAAGTATTGTACAGCATGGACCACCATATCATTAAAAACAGCTCAATCATAAAAATATGATGTTGCCCACAGAGCGTATTTTTCAAGACATTTTTTTCATGTTAGTGTATCCTAGCTATGCAGTAACATTGAGAAATACATCTACCCATAACCAGCATATGCCCAGTTATTGAAGTAGCTTTGGATCAAATGGCAGGTTTGAGAATTACTGCTCTCCTGAACCTTGAAGTACAAAACTCTGCATGCTACAACTGGCAGAACAAGATAAGATAAGATAATAGATATTGTAGTACGCTAGCTACTTGAAGGTGTAATATGCATGTGTAATATAGACGCAGTTGCATGGCTACCTTGAAGGTACTTAGCTCATCTATTACCATCCACTGTTCACAAAGTATGTTTGCTGAACACAATGCACCCTTGGCCTGGCTGATTACCTTTATAGAAAAACATCTGGGACAGTGTCCAGCAAAATCGGGCTTGTGGGGTTATAATTTTATCACTATAAAAATTGCACGTTACACTTAACCGCACATCTTCGCAACGGTACAACCTTTTCCTTTCAAATTTCATACACTTGTTCCCACACCATTTCTCTCTGTGGAAATCGATTTTTGTAATCTACGTATTTTCCGTGCAGCGGGTACAGCATTCGTTAACCCCGCGGGTTAGAAATCCACATTTCTCGAGGTACGAGTGTTGAAAACGCGTCAAATTCGGAACATACATAGTGAAGTCCTGTAGCTATTGATTTGTTCAGATCGTTGATTTGTATGTTATCCGTTACGGTAATATGGCAGTGCAAAGTTAGTGCATATTTCCCGCTCGATTCGCGCCACCAATGTATCCTAACGCGCTTCCCGTTCTTCCGAGCACATGAATATGCAATTATATCTGGCTCCGCCTATTCTCCGCCCCAAAGACCCAGTACCACTTTTGCTTGCTGGAAATTAACAATCTCGTTACGGCTGGCTTTTGACTTGACAACTAGCGATTAGCGAAGTAAAGTTAACAAGTAATTGAGGCGATCGTGCAATGCACGTGGACTCTCGTGCCAACTCGGTACGTACGCACTCATAGCCACATTATAATACATCGCAGACATCAGGAGGGTGGTGATTGATTCATTTAGGAAAAGGCTTTCCGGGGACAAGTACGATTGCTAAGCCTTACTGTATACTACATGTACTATAAGTCTTGGCTGTCTTGCTGCCTTCTTTGCACAACGTTAGCAACACAAACTAGTGCTATGGTGCAGTGCCAGTTATAAGAAGTGCTGTTACTGTGCTTGTAAAGTAGTGCTATGGTGTTGTGCTTGTGAAGTAGTGCTATTGTGCAGTACCCGTTTATGGTGTTGAAGTAGTGCCATTCATGGGTGAAGTAGTGCTATGGTGCTGATTGTGTAGTGCTATGGTGCTGCATTTATGAAGCAGAGTGCCTCTGTGTGACGTAGTGCTATGGTGCAGTACTAGTGAAGTAGTGCCATCGTTCTGTGCTTGTGAAGTAGTGCTATGGTGCTGATTGCATATTGATATGGTGCAGTGCTTGTGAAGTAGTGCTATGGTGCAGTGCTTGTGACGTAGTGCTATGATGCAGTGCTTGTGACGTAGTGCTATAGTGCAGTGCTTGTGACGTAGTGCTATGGTGCAGTGCTTGTGATGTAGTGCTATGGTGCAGTGCTTGTGACGTAGTGCTATGGTGCAGTGCTTGTGACGTAGTGCTATGGTGCAGTGCTTGTGACGTAGTGCTATGGTGCAGTGCTTGTGATGTAGTGCTATGGTGCAGTGCTTGTGACATAGTGCTATGGTGCAGTGCTTGACGTAGTGCTATGGTGCAGTGCTTGTGACGTAGTGCTATGGTGCAGTGCTTGTGATGTAGTGTTATGGTGCAGTGCTTGTGACGTAGTGCTATGGTGCAGTGCTTGTGATGTAGTGCTATGGTGCAGTGCTTGTGACGTAGTGCTATGGTGCAGTGCTTGTGACGTAGTGCTATGGTGCAGTGCTTGTGATGTAGTGCTATGGTGCAGTGCTTGTGACGTAGTGCTATGGTGCAGTGCTTGTGATGTAGTGCTATGGTGCAGTGCTTGTGACGTAGTGCTATGGTGCAGTGCTTGTGACGTAGTGCTATGGTGCAGTGCTTGTGACGTAGTGCTATGGTGCAGTGCTTGTGATGTAGTGCTATGGTGCAGTGCTTGTGACGTAGTGCTATGGTGCAGTGCTTGTGACGTAGTGCTATGGTGCAGTGCTTGTGCAAGGAAGCAAGGGCCATGGGGGCCATTACCTCCATTTTATTGCCATAGGGGGGCATTGCCCCCCCCTCACCTTTATTCAGTATGATCTATACACCATCCTAAAATTTATGTCATGTCCTCAGCCTATAGACACATTTATTTGTACCACCCACCTTTAAATACCTTACTACACACCTGATGGTGGCACCGTGCTTCTGAAGTAGTGCTATGGTGCTATGCTTGCTGTGGTGCTTATTGTGTAGTGCTATGGTGCTGCACTTTTCAAGTAGTGATATTGTGCAGTGCTAAGCAATGCTATGGTGCTGTGTTTGTGAAGTATGTGAAGTAGTGCTATGGTGTTGTGCATGTGAAGTAGTGCCATCCCTGTTATGGTGCTGAAGTAGTGCCATGCATATGGGTGAAGTATGTGTGCTGATTGTGTAGTGCTATGGTGCTGATTTTGTGGTGCTATGGTGCTGATTTTGTGGTGCTATGGTGCCATGGTATGTGCTATGCTTGTGAAGTACAGTGTAGTGCTAGGGTGTTGATTGTGTAGTGCTATGGTGCTGATTATGCAGTGCTATGGTGCTGCATTTATGAAGTAGTGCTGTGGTGCAGTGTTTTTGAAGTACATGTAATGCTATAGGTCAGTGGCATAGGGCGTATGAGTACCATTGGGGCCATAGCCCCCCTCCATCCCCCTCCACCAGTACCATATATAAATGGAGATGGGGGGGTGCTACACGCCGTCCTAAAAATCCAATCTCTCCCCCCTCCCCCCTCCCCCCTCGGCTTATAGACATGCTCATTTATTTGCACCCCCCACCTTCCTACACACCTGATGGTGCTGTCCTTCTGAAGTAGTGCCTTAGTGCTATACTAGTGAAGTAGTGTTGTGGTGTTTATTGTGTAGTGCTATGGTGTTACATTTATGAAGTAGTGCTATGGTTTGTGAAGTAGTGCTATGGTCCAGTGTTTGTTCAGAAGAAGTGCTATAGTGCAGTGACTGTGAAGGAGTGCTATGGTGCAGTGCTTGTGCGAGGAAGCAAGGGCCATGGGGGCCATTGCCTCCATCTTATTGTCATAAGGGGGCATTGCCCCCCCCTCCCCCCCTCACCTTTATTCTGTATGATGTATAAAAGTATAAATGGAGGGGGGAGTGGGGGGGGGGGGGGGGAAGTGCTATACACCATCCTAAAATTTCTGAGTCAGGTCCTCAACCTATAGACACATTTATTTGTACCCCCCACCTTTTTAAAAATACCTTACTACACACCTGATGGTGGCACCGTTCTTCTGAAGTGGTGCTATGGTGCTATGTTTGTGAAGCATGTGAAGTAGTGCCATGGGTGAAGTAGTGCTATGGTGCTGATTGTGTAGTGCTATGGTGCTGATTGCGTAGTGCTATGGTGCTGATTGTGTAGTGCTATGGTGCTGATTGTGTAGTGCTATGGTGCCGATTGTGTAGTGCCATGGTGCTGATTATGTAGTGCTATGGTGCTAATTGTGTAGTGCTATGGTGCCGATTGTGTAGTGCTATGGTGCTGATTGTGTAGTGCTATGGTGCTGATTGTGTAGTGCTATGGTGCCGATTGTGTAGTGCTATGGTGCTGATTGTAGTGCTATGGTGCTGATTGTGTAGTGCTATGGTGCTGATTGTGTAGTGCTATGGTGCTGATTGTGTAGTGCTATGGTGCCGATTGTGTAGTGCCATGGTGCTGATTGTGTAGTGCTATGGTGCTGATTGTGTAGTGCTATGGTGCTGATTGTGTAGTGCTATGGTGCCGATTGTGTAGTGCTATGGTGCCGATTGTGTAGTGCTATGGTGCCGATTGTGTAGTGCTATGGTGCTGATTGTGTAGTGCTATGGTGCTGATTGTGTAGTGCTATGGTGCTGATTGTGTAGTGCTATGGTGCCGATTGTGTAGTGCTATGGTGCCGATTGTGTAGTGCTATGGTGCTGATTGTGTAGTGCTATGGTGCTGATTGTGTAGTGCTATGGTGCCGATTGTGTAGTGCTATGGTGCCGATTGTGTAGTGCTATGGTGCTGATTGTGTAGTGCTATGGTGCTGATTGTGTAGTGCTATGGTGCCGATTATGTTGTGCTATGGTGCCGATTGTGTTGTGCTATGGTGCCGATTGTGTAGTGCCATGGTGCTGATTGTGTAGTGCTATGGTGCCAATTATGTTGTGCTATGGTGCCGATTTTGTTGTGCTATGGTGCCGATTGTGTAGTGCCATGGTGCTGATTGTGTAGTGCTATGGTGCCGATTGTGTAGTGCTATGGTGCTGATGGTGTAGTGCTATGGGCTGCATTTATGACATGCTATGGTGCAGTGTTTGTATGGTCAATGGCATAAGAAGTATGGGGGCCATTGGGACCATAGCCCCCCCCCCCCCCCCCCCACGGTACCATGTATAAGAGTATAAATGGAGGGGGAATGGGGGTACCACACACCATCCTAAACATAGATCAGATCTCTCCCCCCTCCCCCCTCAGCCTATAGACATGCTCATTTATTTGCACCCTCCACCTTCCTACACGCCTGATGGTGCTGTCCTTCTGAAGTAGTGCCTTGGTGCTATACTAGTGAAGTAGTGTTGTGGTGCTTATTGTGTAGTGCTATGGTGCTGCACTTATCAAGTAGTGATATTGTGCAGTGCTAAGCAATGCTATGGTGCTGTGTTTGTGAAGCATGTGAAGTGGTGCTATGGTGTTGTGCATGTGAAGTAGTGCCATGGTACCATAGCACTACACAATCGGCACCATAGCACATACATGCAGTGCTAAGCAATGCTATGGTGCTGTGTTTGTGAAGTATGTGAAGTAGTGCTATGGTGTTGTGCATGTGAAGTAGTGCCATCCCTATTATGGGGCTGAAGTAATGCCATGGGTGAAGTATGTGTGCTGATTGTGTAGTGCTATGGTGCCATGGTATGTGCTATGCTTATGAAGTACAGTGTAGTGGTGCTACGGTGCTGATTGTGTAGTGCTAGGGTGTTGATTGTGTAGTGTTATGGTGCTGATTGTGTGGTGCAGTGCATGTGAAGTAGTGCCATCCCTGTTATGGTGCTGAAGTAGTGCCATGGGTGAAGTATGTGTGCTGATTGTGTAGTGCTATGGTGCCATGGTATGTGCTATGCTTGTGAAGTACAGTGTAGTGGTGCTATGGTGCTGATTGTGTAGTGCTATGGTGCCATTGTGTAGTCGTATGATGCAGTGCTTGTGAAGTAGTGCTATGGTGCTAAAAGTGTAATGCTATGGTGTTGAAGTAGTGCTATGGTGCTGTGCCTGTGAAGTAATGCTATGGTGCTGATTGTGTAGTGCTATGGTGCTGCATTTATGACATAGTGCTATGGTCAGTGGCAAAGGAAGTATGGGGGCCATTGGGACCTCCCTCCACAGTGTGAAAATAGTGCTATGGTGCAGTCCCTGTGATGTTGTGCTATGGTGCTGTGCCTGTGAAGTAGTGCTATGGTGCTTGTGAAGTGCTTTTTTAAATAACATACATGTTCAAGCTGGGAAATTTGTTGGTGTACATGTATTTGTATTTGAATGTGAACACTTACCATTCAGCTGGTATGTGAACACTATTACCATTCAGTCTATGTAAACTTTCCAGTGGCCCAGTCCTGCCATAATCTGTAGCGATAGGTTAGCAATAATATTCACTGCTAACATATGCAAGGCTTCCAAAGCTGCTTCTGTGAAGGATTGATCTTGTACTGTGTGAGCTCTTTTTTTGCACCCCCCAACTTTATATACCTTCCTTCGCACCTGTTAGTGCCTTGCTGCTATGCTTATGAAGTAGTGCTATGGTGCTTTCTATGGTGCTGTTTTATCAAGAAGTGCTATTTTGCAGTGCTATTGTTGCAGTGCCTGTGAAGCAGTGCTATGGTGCAGTGCCTGGTAAGTTGTGCTATGGTGCAGTGCCTGTAAAGTAGTGCTATGGTGCTGTGCCTGTGAAAAAGCACTTCACAAGCACAGCACCATAGCACTACTTTACAAGCACTGCACTATAAGAAATAACAAGCTTGTTGGTTGTGAACACAGTCTATGTAAACTTTCCAGTGGCCCAGACCTGCCATAATCTGTAGTGATAGGTTAGCAATAATATTCACTGCCACCATCATATGCAGGGCTTCCAAAGCTTCTACCCCTGTGAAGCCTGGACTTAAACCAAAAAATCTCAACACTGCTCTTGTACTATATGAGCTACTATACAAATATTCAGAGTATGTTGCACAGCTCCCTATATAGATGAAATAGGGGCCATGTATGAGGGGCACCACTTAGAATTTGCAAACACACACACGTACAGACACACACACATATGCAGGCACATATACACACACAATCACAGATGTACAACACACACAAGCAATCAAAGCAATCACTAATGTACATCAGGGTTGGCAGTCCAGGTAAGGATAGCTTTTGGAATTTAGAGGTGGTGGCAAGAGGTGAGGCAAGCTTATAGCTGGTGCCTCCGTATCTTAGGCTTCACGCAAACACACCCCAGGTCAGAGCACAAGGTGTCATTGGCAGTATGTATTGACCTGGGCACCCTCGCTTCCAATAGTGCTAGGGGGTTAAATGAAGAGGTGAGAAGTGATGGGCAAGTCTAGAGCCATTGCCTTCCCCATGTACCAGTTGGATAACAGCATAGGCAAGTTTTGGAGTGGTCAGGAGACATAGCTCCACACTGAGGTGGTCACTATAGCTGCATGATGGCCGAGGTGGTCATAGCTTGCCTAATAATCACCATCTATTGTTTCCATCAGAGTCACCTTTACCATATTTCCTATGCAGCCATTAAGTGGTGACCTGGCCTGCATGGCCTCAGTTCAAGGTGCACCTTGTACCATGGAAGCTACATGTGTATTGCTTGGGCATTGCACCCCATTAAAAGGGGGCTGTAAACTATACATGAACATTAATTAAAGGTGTAGTATGCTTTCAAAAAGGAAGATTTCAAGGAGCATCAGATGTGTACATGAGTCACAAGCCCATTCCCAATTAACATGAGGATGGGTGGTGCAAACTATTGTCTTTTCAAATGAGGATTAAGGGTTAACCTTCCAGAGCAATTACCAATACTCCTGAAACAAAATGGGTAACAAGTTGTCTTTGATCTGTAGTAGCCCACCATAAATAGCACTATTTCACAAGCACAGCACTATACTAGCACTTCTTAACAGGCGCTGCACAATAGCACTACTTCACAAGCACAGCACTATACTAGCACTTCTTAACAGGCGCTGCACAATAGCACTACTTCACAAGCACAACACCATAGCTCTACTTCATAAATTCAGCACCATAGCATTACACTATTAGCACCATAGCAGTATACAAGCAGCACCATAGCAGTATACAAGCAGCACCATAGCACTACACAATCAGCACCATAGCACTACACAATCAGCACCATAGCACTACAAAATCAGCACCATAGTACTAACCAATCAGCACCATAGCACTACTTCAGCACTAAACAGGGATGGCACTACTTCACATGCACAACACTATAGCACTACTTCACATGCACAACATTATAGCACTACTTCACATGCACAACACTATAGCACTACTTCACATGCTTCACAAACACAGCACCATAGCGTTGCACAATAGCACTACTTGATAAACACAGCCCATAGCACTACACAATAAGCACCACAACACCACTTCACAAGCATAGCACCATGGTACTACTTCAAAAGCACAGTGCCACCATCAGGTGTGTAGTAAGGTATTTAAAGGTGGGGGGTACAAATAAATGTGTCTATAGGTTGAGGACCTGACTCAGAAATTTTAGGATGGCGTATAGCACTTCCCCCCCCCCCACTCCCCCCTCCATTTATACTTTTATACATCATACAGAATAAAGGTGAGGGAGGGAGGGGGGGGGGGGCAATGCCCCTCTACAACAATAAAATGGAGGCAATGGCCCCCATGGCCCTTGCTTCCTCGCACCAGCACTGCACCATAGCACTACTTCACAGCCACTGTACCAAGCACTCCTTCACAGTCACTGCACCATAGCACTACTTCACACAAGTATAGCACCATCAGGCGTGTAGGAAGGTGGAGGGTGCATATAAATGAGCATGTCTATAGGCCGAGGGGGGAGGGGGGAGAGATCTGATCTATATTAGAACTTTTAGGATGGCGTGTAGCACCCCCCCTCCATTTATATAACCCATAGCACTACGTCACAAACACTGCACCATAGCCCTACTTCATAAATGCAGCACCAAAGCATTACACTATTAGCATCACAGCATTACACAATCAGCACCATAGCACTACACAATCAGCACCATAGCACTACACAATCCGCACCATGACACTACACAATCAGCACCATAGCACTACACAATCGGCACCATAGCACTACACAATCAGCACACATAGCACTGCACAATCAGCACCATAGCACTACACAATCAGCACCCTAGTACTACACAATCAGCACCATAGCACTACACAATCAGCACACATACTTCACCCATGGCATTACTTCAGCACCATAATAGGGATGGCACTACTTCACAAGCACAACACCATAGCACTACTTCACATGCTTCACAAACACAGCACCATAGCATTGCTTAGCACTGCACAATATCACTACTTGATAAGTGCAGGTGCATAGCACTACACAATAAGCACCACAGCAAGCATAGCACCATAGCACTACACAATAAGCACCAGAAGCACGGTGCCACCATCAGGTGTGTAGTAAGGTATTTAAAGGTGGGGGGTACAAATAAATGTGTCTATAGGCTGAGGACCTGACATAAATTTTAGGATGGTGTATAGATCATACTGAATAAAGGTGAGGGGGGGCAATGCCCCCCTATGACAATAAAATGGGGGTAATGGCCCCCATGGCCCTTGCTTCCTCGCACAAGCACTGCACCATAGCACTACGTCACAAGCACTGCACCATAGCACTACGTCACAAGCACTACTGCACCATAGCACTACGTCACAAGCACTGCACCATAGCACTACGTCACAAGCACTGCACCATAGCACTACGTCACAAGTACTGCACCATAGCACTACATCACAAGCACTGCACCATAGCACTACGTCACAGAGGCACTCTGCTTTATAAATGCAGCACCATAGCACTACACAATCAGCACCATAGCACTACTTCACCCATGCATGGCACTACTTCAGCACCATAATGGGCACTGCACAATAGCATTACTTCTCAAGCACAACACCATAGCACTACTTTACATGCACAGTAACAGCACTTCTTATAACTGGCACTGCACCATAGCACTAGTTTGTGTTGCTAACGTTGTGCAAAGAAGGCAGCAAGACTTATAGTACATGTAGTATACAGTAAGGCTTAGCAATCGTACTTGTCCCCGGAAAGCCTTTTCCTAAATGAATCAATCACCACCCTCCTGATGTCTGCGATGTATTATAATGTGGCTATGAGTGCGTACGTACCGAGTTGGCACGAGAGTCCACGTGCATTGCACGATCGCCTCAATTACTTGTTAACTTTACTTCGCTAATCGCTAGTTGTCAAGTCAAAAGCCAGCCGTAACGAGATTGTTTCCACTTTAATTTCCAGCAAGCAAAAGTGGTACTGGGTCTTTGGGGCGGAGAATAGGCGGAGTCAGATATAAATTGCATATTCATGTGCTCGGAAGAACGGGAAGCGCGTTAGGATACATTATGGTGGCGCGAATCGAGCGGGAAATATGCACTAACTATGCACTGCCATATTACTGTAACGGATAACATACAAATCAACGATCTGAACAAATCAATAGCTACAGGACTTCACTATGTATGTTCCGAATTTGACGCGTTTTCAACACTCGTACCTCGAGAAATGTGGATTTCTAACCCGCGGGGTTAACGAATGCTGTACCCGCTGCACGGAAAATACGTAGATTACAAAAATCGATTTCCACAGAGAGAAATGGTGTGGGAACAAGTGTATGAAATTTGAAAGGAAAAGGTTGTACCGTTGCGAAGATGTGCGGTTAAGTGTAACGTGCAATTTTTATAGTGATAAAATTATAACCCCACAAGCCCGATTTTGCTGGACACTGTTCCAATTCTAATCTTAAATGATAGAAATGTAAAATGTAAAATTAATGGAATGATGCAGTGGTTGTGTGCACACTCTCAGAACAAGCAAGAAAATTGAATTTTGCATCCGACAAGCTCAGAGAGCAAAGTTAGTTAGTAAACAACATGAACACAACGTCTCTATATTGCAAGATCAGCAACTTAAAGATAAGATTCAAAAGAAGGAGAGCAGTTCAAGGAGGAAGATAGAAAAGAAGTTGCAATGTGTGGCAGAAAAGGAAGTGGAATTATCAAATGAATTTCCTAATATCTCATCATTAATGTAATATTATTAAAGCGTTTTATCCAACATGTCAGTTATTTGTAATAATAAAATAATAAAGGTAAGCATAAATAATGCACAATAAGTAACTATACTAGTAAAAAGATACAGAAAAAAGTCTACTGACCACTGCATGCTGGCCCACAGAATCCATAATAGAAGCAGCATTAATATTTACTGCAACTGATAGCCTTTGTAGCAAGTAAAAGTAGGCATTGCACTCTCCCGATGCCTGCCTAATTGGTGATGGTCAAGCTCTCTCCTGATGTCTCAATGGCTATGGGCGTGATCAGATATTAATGGTCTGCATGTACATGTATATTGAACACCTATGGTATGTGGATCATCAAAATGTGCTATACAATGCCGGGACATATATGTGTAAATCTATCAAAGAAGTCTCAAGTTTCTAAAGTAATTATTACACATTGGAAGAATGATGAATGTGTGCATAAATAGGGGAGAGCATTATGATATCGCTATACGAGCTATTGCCGTATTGGCAGCTACATGTAGATTATATAATGAGATACCTAAATTTAGATGTAATGTGTATTTGACCCTGTGAACCTTATAAAGAGTACCTATGTTGTATTATATGCAATTATGGAGAAGTCAAGCGGTCACAGTTTTTTATATCGCGGTCCATTCACGTTGCGTACATTGTTAGTCACCCGCGATGCAATGTTTGAAACGTTATAACTTTTGAAATAGTAATCTGTTTTCCATGGCAAAAGCATATTTTTGATGCATTCAATTTGCTCTTTTAGGCTATGCATAAAAGTTATAGTTTTATTCATTTTCAAAAATTTATTAAAGTACCTAATTACGTAGGAGGAGATACCCGTGTTTTTGTTCCGCACCAATATAAATGCGTAACGCCAGGGCTTGGCCAGTTACGTATATAGCTATAGCGGAACGGTCAGTTACCTAACCGGCAGTTCGAGCTAAAAATATTTAAAAAAGGTAACCCAGTATTAATATTCTTAGGCAAAGCGATAATACCAGTTAAGTAACATTCATTGTCAGGATGAACAACGCAGATTGCTTGCCTCTTCGCAGCCTAACTAATGCTTCGTATGATGATTATTTGTCAATGATCATTTCAACGGGAACTGCTATTGGAATCTCAGTGTTTGTATGCATAATGGCAGTGGTCCTGATTGTAGCTCTGCGGCTGCACACAAAGCTGGTCTACCGATTGGCAGTATACCAGACCCTAAGTTCAATTCTTCTTTTGGTTGTATGGGAGATTTATCTGGCCTCGTTGTTCGGCAGTGCGGTTCCTCGATTGGGATTCTACGGTATCAATATACTTCTTACTTTCTCCGCGTATGTGTATCAATCTCTGTGTACGTGGATCGTAGTTCATCTGATTGCCCTTGCTGTCTGCCACAAGAATCTGAACAGGCTGGAACCACTGTACGTGGTGAGTTCTCTTCTAGTCTCGTCAGTTATGGCTGTAGTGTCTCTTGTATTGGTGTTTGTTGCCAATAACGAAACACATACACATAGCTCAGACTGCTCTGCGTTTAAAGTATTTATCATCAAACGAAAGATTGAAGGAATAATTGCTTGTCTAGTAATCTCGTTAAATTGCGCATCGATGATTGCCACGGGATTGATACTCTGTCACAGAGCATACGGTAAAAGGAATGGTCATAACGGACACCGATCACTATCTGATCAACAGCACAAGAAGGCTCTTTGTGAGATGTTTCCTTTACTAATGTATCCAGTGTTGTCCATTTTGACCCCAGTCCTTTTTACAGTAATGAACCATTTTGATATAGCATACAACGACTACAGATCTCGTTTTGTAGTTCCCATACTCACTTTCACCTTGAGCATGATGTTTTCACTTTCAATTATCTCTCATCTGGGTGTGGTTATCTGTATTATGAGGCGAAAGGCTTCAAGGCACGCAGCACTGACCTCCAAAAGCAAGACCGAAGAATGCGGAACTGTTCACGAAAGTAGCCATATCCTTGCGAGAAGCAACACATATTATTCTATACCTAACGATGTGTAAATAAATGACGGATTGAGTGCAAATAAATTGTAAGAAGCAAAAATCGTAAAGGATGAACATTAATACATAGTATAAGCACCACCTCAACAACCACATCCGTAGTATATACATGTACATCCTGGAGTAAAATTTAGGTCCTGTTTGTTTTCATGAGTGTGGAATTTATAATATAAAATTATTTCCGTAATTTCATATTTCCTTACTTTTTATTTTATAATTATAATAGAAGCTATACTAGTGAGCATAAGGGCCAAGGGCACGTGAGGTATCAATTGCAAAATAGTGTGATCTGGACAGCAGAGCACACATGTATTTCTGACTTCTGCAGATGTTGCCACAGCTACTGAAGCTTGAAGGAGGGATAAATGTTCTGCTGACCAATTCCCAATATTTTGTCCCAATTGCAATTGAGATATCTGGTGCATTTGGCCCTGATACTCTCAGTTTGCTCACTGATATCAGCACATGACAACCAGTCCCTCTCATTCCTACTTCAGAGAGTGTCCATTGCACTCCAGCGTGGCAACACTGCCCCTGTATAGAGCATCATCTAGCATGTAGTTTGTATAATGTATCTCTGTATGTATATCCCGTATATTTCAATCATGTATTGATTTGTATTGTTGTTATTACATGAAGAGAAGCTATGGTAGTGTTGGGAGTGCTGCAGGTGACTAAATGCAAAGTACTAATGTCAGCTCAGCTGAAGTACCATATATTTGGTCAAGTACACAAATGTTCCGTACTGTCATGGGAAGTGCAATATAACAAACTGCTTGCATGCCATAGTATAGTATGTCATAGGAAGCCATAGTATGAGATAGCAAATATGTAAAAACTTACTTGGTGAGTCAGTCTGAAAAAGGCATTGTTGACTATTGTTCTTTGCAAACAGTACAATTATCCAAAACTATTATAAACGTGGGATTAGAATAATAAGATAAAAAAACACTGTTTATATAATTAATAGTCAAAACAAACCATGCATGAAATTGCAGAAGTGTATCATCTTGGTGATTGTAAAAGTTTACTCACCATTCAATGCATTATTACTTGGGGGGTACAATGGCGACATACACTCTGTGTCATATATGCATCTTAAAAAATACTACAGGAGACAATGGTAAGGATGTTTTATAAATGAAACAAAAAACTGCGTATTGTGCATGAAAGCAGCAGTTGACAGTAACATAAACAGTTCAATAGTCATAAAGCCTCTAGGTGGCACTGTCTGGAATGCTGCGAATTCCCTACCTTATTCAATGTATCATATGACCTAAAACCCAGCAACTCTATAGCAGCCAAACAGGGCCTTGGTTTATTCTTATAAAAAGTTTTTACACAACAAATTTGGTTCATGTTTATACTTTTTTTTGTTTGCCCAATTGTTAAGCTTTGCATATAAAGAGAGCCGAATGAGCAAACTTTGTGTTGATCACGAGCTCCCGTTTGATAAATTCTTCTCTTTTGCTGATGTATGTAACACACAAGGACAATCACCAGTTATAGTTTGACATGTGCATCACCAAAACTGGGAGCACAAAGGGAGGCAACATAGGCAGCAGAGGAGTGGTGGGAAACTGAGCGGAGCCCAAGACCTCTGCATTGAAGCATTATCAAACCTCTTCATCAAATAGCCCAAGTGCCTCTGACTCTAGACCTGTGGGGTAGCTGTAGGCTGTAGCCAAATTGATTCATTTATAATAGCTCCCACACTTCCACGGAGCATTTCATTGTATGAATCAATTTTTTGAAGCAAATTGAGTATCTGGATGGGGACTACTGCTTGTAGATGTAAATAACTAAATCGGGTTGCAGGAAAATGGAACACCCACATTCGATGGCCATGTTGTGCAAGTTTTGTGTTCTTATTGTGGTTATGTTCCTCTTATGGTACAAATATAGCACAATGCTGAATTCATATTCAGCACAGAGAGTATTGCCTAGTTCCCCTTTCAATGCTGATGTATGTAGCAGCCCTAATGCTTCTCACTGATGACTCTGCTTGTAGTAGTGACCCCAGCCATCTGAATGAGTGGTTTGAAAAGCTTATTTTGATGGGACCTGCATGTATGCATGCATACTACCAAGAACCAAAGAAGATAGTGCAAATTTAATTTGACTCGGAAGCGCAATTTGATCACTTTGGTGTCAGAATGGTTAGGAGCTATTGCTTTTTGGGGGGTTTTATTGGAGAACTGGAAAGCATGCAATCAGTTTGTCGAAGGCAAAGTTAATAAGTGGCAAAACTTCACTACTACTCTCTCAGCATTATCCAAGTCTCTCCAATATGAAAGGTTGTTCTTGCAGAGACTAATTCCAAACATTGGCAGTCCATCCTTTTGACCTGCTATTATTCTTTAGTGCAATATCCAAACAAGACAAACTACTGTTCTGAATCCTAGAAAATGCATGGGACGGGGATTCGTAATCCTGTTGAAATGGCTAACATTGCCTACAACACTTCCGTATCAGGCACAAGGCATATTTAAAATGCCATCAAAGAAAGCTATTTCACTAGTGGGTCCTCCTACCCTCCATACTAAACTGGTACAGAGCCAACATCTTCAAAACATCTTCACAGTTAAAAGCCCTACCAACCACATATCAGCATTTTGATCTTTCTGCTACTGTGTTTCGTAATGCCCTGACAGTCAGATATAATCAATCTCTTTTGAAGGTGCCAACAACTTGTGATTGATGAGGTGCTGGCATTTGCATTGAACATGCTCTGGATTGTAAGAAAGGAGGTCTCATTACCCAACATCATGATGAAGTAAGAGATACTCTTGGTGCTCTATATTTTATAAGGACATTACTAGGGAACCCATAATACATGAAGCATGTGACGTAGCAGGTAAACCCCTTTTAAAATTTCTGGCCTTGGTCTACAAGAGGATTGGCAGGCCCAAACACTTTTTGATGTGCATATATCCCGTTATCAGCAGAAGCATAAAAGAAGAAAAGATATACTAATTCAGCTAATGCTAGATCTAATGTCTCTTTTACACCATCTGAGATGGTTCCATGGAATGTGATAAAAACCTGCTATCTTAATCACTGCTCTGAAAACATTTGCATGAAATGGGGACAGAGGTGATTGGTTTACTATGGGGTACCTTATCATTTGTCATCATTAGAGCCACCAATTTATTTCTCCAATGCTCTCGCATGAATGCATTGGATATGGGACTTCCTCACATCGTAGAATAAATAGTTAGTCTTCCGTGTTTTATTATCATTAGTTCAAAACAAACAAGAACAACCTCATATGAGCTACAGGCCACATCAGAGGCAGTAACTGTTCTGGCTTTGGCAGAGCAAAAAGAATGCTACTAAAACTATAATATAATTATAATTATAACGTTTTTTTTTGGAAGTGGGACTCACAGCTGGTGCAGCCACCAGAGCTACTGAGCAAAGGAAGCATGAGGCATATGATGGAAAGTGCAGGAAGCATGGGTGTGTCTGTGTCCCTATGATAGTTGTTGATGCTTATGGTGCTTGGGGTGCTGAAGCCATGGAGTCGTCACGTCAGGCCTCTCACCTAGCAACCAAGGCAAGGGCAGCTGTCCTCAATAGCCTGTATGGTAGGCTAAATCTTAACCTAGTTAAATCAAATGCCACTGCTATGCTGTCTAGATGCTTTGCCTCGGACATGTAGACTGTTTAGATTAAAGAGCTACATACATTTATTCATATTTTATGTTCTGTGTTTTATTATTATTATGACATTTTATTACTATTGAATAAAATGAGACCATAGCTAGAATGCATCTACATGTATTCCGGCCCCTTGCATTGCTATCGTGACTTCAGATGTATTTGGCCCAGCCCAGATGCCTCTGCAATAATATGTGATTAGCTCACTAGATTAAAGTTGCATCCAACAATATCTATTCCAAAAAAAATTTGTTGCATTATTTAGGTTTTGATTTATATGTAGCGCAGCTGTATATTTATGAAACTGTCTATGTGCTTCTATGGGTTATATTATGCTCAAAGGACAAATACACACACAATTATCATATACTTGATTCAGTAACTTGCAAAGATTTGCTCACACTAATATGATTCTGATCCTGCCATATAGATCTCCCAAACCTTGGGATTTAAGGATTCGAGGATGGCTTCTAGCATGGCTCTGTTAGTAGGAGAAAGCCTCTTCACCCCAGGCTCTATATTGTGTTTGCCTTATAAAGAGGTACAGAATTCATAATACATTTTAAAAATAAGCATGCATTCATGCATAACTACTAATTTACAAAGGCCGCATGGTACATTAATCATTGATCTGGCGTGTTGCCACTGTAAGGTGATAGCCAATCTTTGATCCAGCTGGCTGGACACATGGTTTTGCTTTCATTTCTTTTTGTAATAATCGTGAAGTAAGCTGTATAATGCATGAGTGCAACACTTATAAATTAGTATATCTCAGGATTCAAATTAATTACCATTGAATTCATTCATACACATCTAATTTTAGTAAATAATTATTTGAATAATTAGGAAGCGTGATACATAACCGTCAATAGTGGCCCTCCTAATAAATTGGGTGCTGATGTGATCGTACCCAGAACTAGCGTAGCGGTGATGTAATCCATACGCAGCTGCGATGTACTTGGGTCTGGGTACGAGACTAGCGATTACCTACTTCACTTTAGAGCAGCACGAAGGAAAGCATGCATGTAGATGAGTCGAGTCCGTAGCCTGCTCACTACAAGGAGAAGTTTGCCATGCATGGCGGAAATATTACCTCTATAAACAGATGAACACGCCAGATCGATCCATTCCTCCTGTTATAAAAAAACCGATGGCATAAAGATCCAATGCTCGACCTCTTTCCCATGAATTAATTGATTTTTACTAGCTCACTATTACGTAATAACAGAATTTTTAAATTGGTGCTACACAGGCTAAATTTCTGCTACAGGAATATTCTTGTTTTCTTTTTTTATGAGTTTTGTATGAAATCTTGAGGTGGGTGTATATTAGTTTGAAACTATTTGCGTTTGTTTACTGCAAGTTCAGTTTTACTCTTAATGCGATCATATACAATAATGTATATCGAGCACAAATTAAATTTAATTTAAACACTCTCAAACACTCAAACCGTATTGCACTTTATAGCTACGCACATGTATCCTCAGGGATAGAATAATATGTGTTGCTTCTTGCAAGAATATGGCTACTTTCGTGAACAGTTCCGCTTTCTTCCATCTTGCTTATGGAGGACAGCGCTGCGTGCCTTGAAGCCTTTCGCCTCCTTATACAGAAAACCACACCCAGATGAGAGATAATTGAAAGTCCAAACATCATGCTCCAGGTGAAAGTGAGTATGGGAACTACAAAGCGAGATCTGAAGTCTATCACTGTATCAAAATGGTTTATTACTGCAAAAAGGACTGGGGTCAGAATGGACAATACTGGATACATTAGTAGAGGAAGCATCTCACAAAGAGCCTTCTTGTGCTGTTGATCGGATAATGATCGATGTCCGTTCCTTTTGCGATACGCTCTAAGACAGAGTACCAATCCGATTATGATTACTAGTGCAAAATTTAATCCGATTAGCAAGCAGGCGAATATTGCTTCGATCCATCGTTTGATGATCAATACATCATAAGCAGAGCAGTCTGAGCTATGTGTTTCGCTATTGGCAACAAACACCAATGCAAAAGACACCACAGCCATAACTGACGAGACTAGAAGAGAACTCACCACGTACAGTGGTTCTAGCCTGGACAGATTCTTGTGGCAGACGGCAAGCGCAAACTGATGAATTACGATCCACGTGCACAAAATTTGATACACATACGCGGAGAAGGTAAAAACTGTGTCGACAGAGTACCTACCCAATCGAGGAACCGCACTGCCCAACTTCGAGGTCAGATAAACCTCCCATACAACCAAAAGAAGAATGTAACTTAGAATTTGGTAGAGAGCCAAACGGTAGACCAGCTTTGTGTGTAGTCGCAGAGTTAAAATCAGGACCACCGCCATTATGCATACAAACACTGAGACTCCAATAGCAGTTCCCGTTGAAATGATTATCGACATATAATTGTCATCCGAACCATTAGTTAGGATGCGAAGGGGCAAGCACTCTGTGTAGTTCATTCTGGCATAGAATGGTAGTAAGTGGTATTATAGCTTTGCCTTTTAAAGATTGTTTCGGTCACATTTTTCACTTTGATGTTTCATCAACTTCGCATTTTGAATGACCTTGTATTCAATTGATGTAGACAACAACAGTGCCTCGTAAGCAGCTGCATTATCTAGGTAAAAGACAAAGTGCATGTGTCACAATGTAGAGGCAAGACCAAGACGTACAGTTTGAGTTCTTCCTGGAGGGTGCTTTCTATTCTCGTATACACAGTGCGATATGCACATCATCTTTGATTGCCCTGTTCCACTGCACGCGGCTTCCCGATACATTAGTTACGAGGTCATCTTTGTACAATTTGTCCTAAATAACTGAATCAAGTTAAAAGGCACCACAATTATCACCTAATGAAGTGATGATGGAACATATATATGAAAGCATTATCTATCCCTATGCTTATCTATATATAATATGCATCATCTATCCCAAGAGCTACCCTGTAATCCATCTGCTTCTTCTGATTTGATGCCTCCCATTCTCCCTCAGGTCATTACAGGTAAGGAGCCATTCTTTCTCCTTCACAATGGCATCTTTGTTGTGGTGGATGAACTGAAAAGGGTCACAGTTTGGCCAGGTGTGTCTTAAGCAGTCAATCCTATCTCAGTATACGACAATTAATATATATATAATTATAATTATTATTATAATAATTATAATAATGTATAATATAAGCTCATACACACAACACTTGCTATATATAAACACACTACAGTTAAGATGGGATTCTACGGAGGATGGCTCTGGCATTCGCTCTTGTTAGGCAAATGCTCAAGCTTGCGAAAAGCTCAAAAGATATCTGTGCCTTTGGCAGAGACTTGTGGATCGCAAGCCTAGCAATTATCTGAGCCAGAAATATTGAAGCTTCGTTACCCCAAGCCCCATAGGAGTCAACTACTAGAGGGGTTGAGACCCACCCTAAAGCTAAACACTTTACATCATTGGCCTGGTGTTTCCTCCTCTCCGTTGCCTCAAGGACTGCACCAACCGTTGCTCCCGCTTCAGCTAAAGTTGAAGGATTTAGCGGTGAGACAACGGAGATGTCCAGGGCAACGGGCCTTCCATGGTTCCAATGCTTCACGAGAATATCAGCAGGCCGTGACTGTGAATGGTCAGGAAAGAGCCCAGCACCAGCTTCAACTTCGATTGAAGCATGTGCACGGTGAAGAAAGTGCGCTAAAGTGTCCCTGAGAGCATTATGGCGTGTAATAACATCACCCCCACATTTGCATGTTAATGCATGGTGTCCAAGAGGGTCCAGACTGTGGGCAGGGCAGAAAGCACACTGAGAGCCCTGGGAGGTATCTTGGCCTAGCCACCACTTGACAGCTACCCTGAATTCAATTGGGTCAAGATGGAGAGCTAGGGATGTGGAGGGAATAACTGATAACCAGGATGTCGCGTGGGGGGCTGAAACTGATAGCAACCGAGCCTTGTTAGCAGGGGAGGATTCATCAAAGAGGACTTGAAAGCAATAGTCGTTTACTTTTGAAGACAGAAGCTTCTGACTGACAGGTGAGGAAACCACAGAATTGACAGATAGTTTCTCAATTGGAGCAACAGTAGAATTGAAGTGGTCCAAGGCATTTGTAAGGTGTATGTCATCTGTATCATACACCCCAGAGGAGCAGAAGGAAGCAATAAAAGCTGAGCTGGAGTGTAGGGACAGTGAGCGCAACCCAAGACCACCACTGTTAAGGCCAAGTTGGGCCTGACACCATGCCTCATCTGACATTTCAAAACCTATGCAGTCCATGAAACAGTGGTGGATGTCATCATCGAAGAGCTTGAAAGCATCTGATACCAAGTTGGTTGGAATTGAGCGAGCCAAGTAGCTTAACTTGCAAAAGCTACCACATAGACGAAGTAATGTTAAAGCTACTTGAGGGTCTATGACAGAAACCTCTATCAAGCAGTGCAAAAGCTTGCGAGCTTCAAGCCGTTTTGAGGCAATAAAATTTGCACAGTATATGTAGTCACCAATTGGGCATCCTAATATCTCAAAATGAGGCAATTGGAAAACTTTGAGCTCTGGTGGGAAAGGGGAGGCATCACTTGGGCAGTACAGCTCACATTTAGAGATATTGATATGTAGGCCAAGAGGGGGTCCTAACTCCTGTATAAGGGTCAAAGATCTACAAATCGAAGACTTCTTGCCTGCTAATATGCCATCATCCAGATACCAAGCTTGATATAATAGATGGTTGCACTCAGTATCGTCTTTAATAGCTCCAGCAACCTTATGCAGGACCAAAGCAAACAGAAAAGGACCCAGTGGGTCTCCCTGCTGCACACCTGATTGTGATGTTAGCTGGCCCATAGGGTGCCACAGAAAAGGGTGAGAGCCATAACACCATGCCACCCAAGGAAGCAAATCTGGGAAATGCTTCGCGCATTCCTGTAAAACAGCATCTCTGGAGACTAAATTGAATGCATTCTTGAAATCCACCTTGAGAACAGAAAAGTCCAAATCATTCCAATGTTTATCCACACAGGCCCTTATTCCATGAATAACCTTTTCTGAACCCATTGGACAAGCCACACCAAACTGTATGGGCTCAAAAAAATCAACAACCCTATGTTTAATGACAGCACACAAGCATTTCCCTGTCAATCTTCTCAGGACCTCACCCACAGCAATTGGTCTTATGTCCGGGGCACAACCAGGCTTTAACTTGCTGAGTGCTGTCAAGGACCCACCAGCCATGAAACGAGAAACCTCCTGGGGGACTTTCCCAGAGACCAAGAGGTTAACAACCCTCCTGAGAAGGGAACAAATTGTAGTGGGAAGTGGAATTGAAGCTGCATCCAACAGGTGCTGTACCCGTAGGCCAGAAGGACCTGCTGCTGTACCCTTTGGAAAAGATTTCAGGATATTATAAACATCAAAATCTTCATTCAGTGATATGGATTGTGAAGTTGTTTCTGGGATAATAGGGAGCGGCCCCTCAGGGTGTTTATCCTTTAACAACTTCCAAGTGTCATCACTATTTGGTGCCAGGCCAGAGGATGCTAAAATTCTACAAGCTTTAGCAAACATACCCTCACGAGACAGCGAGACTGCAAAATTAATGAGATTTCGCGGGATAGAATCATCTGAGTGGATGCCTATCGCTCTGTGACTCATCGCCATATTCCATAGTGTTGCGTGTTCTCCTCTGCACCACAGATTGCATAGCGCATCTATTGGGGTTGGTTTATTATGCCTACCACCCCTTTTCTTTGAAGGCAAGAGGCACTTTGGAAGCATAAATAACTTCAGCCAAGAGTCCAATGAGTTGTCGTGAAGCACTGCTTTCAAAGAAAAAGACAACGCAAGAGCAAAAGCAGGGCGAGACTTTTTGGGAATGTGTCGTAAGGTTCGGCAGGATAGTAGGCAAACTTCTTCAAAAGATGGTAAAACTGTGTTTGTACTGTGCGAGGACTCGGTTTCCGAAAGCGATGGTATCGGTGCTAGATCCGGAGGAGCTGCCAAGACAGCTACGCATCTTCGCGAATGTGATGCACGTCGAGATTTAGCCACAAGTGCTCGACAATCACATATGTACAGGCCTTGTTCCTGTAACCATTCTCTAGGTACATCCCCCCGAAAGAGACCCCGTGCGTGAAGGCCCATATGTGAACGCCACATGGTTGGAGCAATTAGCTCGTGGCAGTCAGCTACAATGCACTGCTTCCTGTGTAGAGGTCGGACTATTGGTACCTGAGGCGATATCATTGCGAGGATAGCTCGATCACTTCCCGACTCCACTTGCAAAGGCTCGGGCGATACTGGGACCGGTGATGGAGGCACAGAAGGTTCTATGTGGAGTGTATGCGCTGGCACTGCCGAAGAAGAAGGTGTGAATGAAGTGCTAGGAGAGGGCTGCGGTGATGAGGGTGTCCCATGCGAAACCGACGATCGGGATGGCCCAGGTGACGACGTATTATAACATAAAGGTGGCTCGGAGGGCGGTAGCGAACTACCAAGTATCGAACCGCTATTATTAAACAAGGACTCACAGCTGCTGCCATTGGACTTGGATGAATGGCGGCTGTCATTCAAGCAGGACGTGCACCGGGACCGCTTAATGGTAACAAGGACTAATTTGCAATCCACGCAAGCGGTGAAACCTGCTTCGTGAAGTAAGTCCGCCGAGATTCCAGGGTCGTTTTTCGAAAAGTGTCCCTGCAGGTGTTTTTTAAAAGCATCCTTCGTCCCTAAAGAAGAGGAGCAACCAGGTAAGAGACATTCAAACCTACCTGCAGAAACGCTCTGGCGATTGTGTTCCAGAGGCTGTGAATCCGATTGCGGGATAGAACTATGCGGGAGGCCTCTTGAGACGCGCTTACCCCGCGCCATCTTATAATTATATTTATATGGGACAGTGTCCAGCAAAATCGGGTTTGTGGGGTTATAAATTTATCACTATAAAAATTGCACGTTGTACTAAACAACGCATCTTCGCGACGGTACAACCTTTTCCTTTCAGATTTCGTACACTTGTTCCCACACCATTTCTCTGTGTGAAAATCGATTTTTGGGATCCACACATTTTCCGTGCCGCGGATACAACAATCGTTAATCTCGCAGGTTAGAAATCCGCATTTCTCCACGTATGAGTGTTGAAAACGCGTCAAATTCGGGTTGTGCATAGAAGAGTCCTGTGGCTATTGATTTGTTCTGTTCGTTAATTTTTATGTCATCCGTTACGGAGATACAGTTGAACAAACTACGGGCACGTTTTCCCGCTTGATTCGCGCCAATGAGTTTGGCAAATCGCGTCCCGCTCAGTGAATGGGAAGGCGGTGATTATAACATTGGCGCGAATCAAGCGGGAAAACGTGCCCGTAGTTTTTATGTGCATGTATATCCCGTTATCAGCAGAAGCAGAAAAGAAGAAAAGATACACTAATGTGAGATGTAATGTCTCTTTTACACCATCTGAGATGGTTCCATGGAATGTGAAAAAAAAACCTGCTATCTTAATCACTGCTCTTAACACATTTGCATGAAATGGGGACAAAGGTGATTGGTCTACTATGGGGTACTTTATCATTTGTCATCATTAGAGCCACCGATTTATTTCTCCAAGGCTCTCGCATGAATGCATTGGATATGGGACTTCCCTCACATCGTAGAATAAATAGTTAGTCTTCCGTGTTTTATTATCATTAGTTCAAAACAAACAAGAACAACCTCATATGAGCTACAGGCAACATCAGAGGCAGTAACTGTTCTGGCTTTGGCAGAGCAAAAAAAAAATTACAAAACTATAATATAATTATTTCTTTGGAAGTGGGACTCACAGCTGGTGCAGCCACCAGAGCTACTGAGCAGAGGAAGCATGAGGCAAATGATGGAAAGTGCAGGAAGCATGGGTGGGTCTGTGTCCCTATGATTATTGTTGATGCTCATGGTGCTTGGGGTGCTTAAGCCATGGAGTCGTCATGTCTGGCCTCTCACCTAACAACCAGCTCCAATGAGGCAAGGGCAGCTGTCCCCAATAGCCTTTATGGCAGGCTAAATCTTAATCTAGTTAAATCAAATGCCACTGCTATGCTGTCTAGATGCTTTGTCTCCGACATGTAGACCGTTTAGATTAAAGAGTTACATATATTTATTCATATTTTATGTTCTGTGTTTTATTATTGTTATGACATTTTATTACTATTGGATAAAATGAGACCATAGCTAGAATGCATCTACATTTACTCGGCCCCATGTATTACTATCATCACTTCAGATGTATTTGGCCCAGGCCAGATGCCTCTGCAATAATATGTGATTAGCTCACTAGATTAAAGTTGCATCCAACAATATCTGTTCCAAAAAAAATTTGTTGCATTATTTAGGTTTTGATTTACATGTAGTGTAGCTGTATATTAATGAAACTGTCTATGTACTTCTATGGGTTATATTATGTTCTTTCTATTTCAAAGGACAAATACACACACAATGATCATATTCATTTTATTTAGTTGATTCAGTAACTTGCAAAGATTTGCTCACACTAGTTTGATTCTGAGCCTGCCATATAGATCTCCCAAAAATTGGGATTTAAGGATTTGAGGATGGCTTCTAGCATGGCTCTGTTAGTAGGAGAAAGCCTCTTCACCCCTAGCTCTAAATTGTTTTTGCCTTATAAAAAATTCATAATACATTTTTAAAATAAGCATGCATTCATGCATAATTACTAATTTACAAAGGCTGCATTGTTATCATTGATCTGGCATGTTGCCACTGTAAGGTGATAGCCAATCTTTGATACAGCTGGACACATGGTTTTGCTTGCATTTCCTTTTGTAATAATCGTGAACTAAGCTGTATAATTGACGAGTGCAACACTTATATCTCAGGATTCAAATTAATTACCATTGATTTCATAATTAGTAAATAATTATTTGAATAATTAGGAAACACCAATTTAAAAATTCTGTCATTACGTAATAGTGAGCTAATACAAATCAATTAATTCATGTGAAAGAGGTCGAGCATGGGATTATGTAATAGTGAGCTAGCAAAAATCAAAGTTCATAAAATTTGCAGCAGATTTTTACGTTTGATTTAATGTTAAGATCAGTACAATTATTATTTTATTGTTTCAATTCATTAAAAGTTATTGTACATTATTATTTTTAATTAAATCATGGGAAAGAGGTCGAGCATAGGATCTTTATGCCAACGGTTTTTCTATAACAGGAGAAATGGATCGATCTGGCGTGTTCATCTGTTTATAGAGGTACATGTAACATTATTTCCGCCATGCAGGGCAAGCTTCTTCTCCTTGTAGTGAGCAGGCTACGGACTCGACTCATCTACATGTATGCTTTCCTTCGTGCTGCTCTCAAGTGAAGCAGGTAATCGCTAGTCTCGTACCCAGACCCAAGTACGTCACAGCTACGTTATGGATTACATCACCGCTACGCTAGTTCTGGGTACGAGACTAAGCAATCGCATCAGCACCCATTTTATTAGCAGGGCCACTATTGACGGTGAGGTATCACATACAGGCTAAATTTCTGCTCCAAGAATACATAGGTCCAGCGGATCACGTGATACTCATGTTTTATTAATTTGGTTGGCAAGTGTGTACATATGCTAATGGACGGCGTACTAAAATCTGGCTACCAAAGTCGTTACAAACAGAAATTGGAACCTGTTGGTCTACAGTTAAGTTGTGTCCCATACTTGGAATCTAACAGCCATCGCGATATGTCGTTGTGGCCACGGAAAGAGTTAGCCTGGTACCCAAACAAATGAACTGGGAAAGAGTATGGGCATATTTTTCATTAAATAACTGGCACGTATACCCAGGAGCAGTTGCTTTCATGCCAGCAGCTCGAAGCCTACAATTTCTTCGAGTTTTCTGTCTACGTAATGGCATTCGTACTGCGTGGTATCACTGGTATAGGGGTCAAAGCCCTAGCCAGCTCTCACCTGGCTGATGTTGCACGATGACGCGAAGCTTGGATGATAGCTAAGCCAGACCTGACGGTTCTATTCTTTCTGGTCACTGCACATGCATTAATCTTTCTTGCTTCCTAAACGAGAACACAGTCAGGACGAAGTCTACATCATTGCTGGGTCTGGGGACCCGAAGGATGTTTACAAGTAGGTTTTCCTGAGCGTAAACTGACACAGTGAAACTGAAGCGCTCGATCCCACATGGGAATGACACATACATACCAGATACAATATATAGTCACCACAGATCCGCTGGGCATCCAGTAGTTGGGCGTAGCCCGACCATACGCCACGGTCTGCTACGGCCAACCAGTTCTTAGACTACCTTTTATCCATTTCTGTTGTCAGGGATGATTCTTAGATGTAAAACGATAAAATCCAAGGCTAGAACGTTCACCATGGCGACTTCTACAATCAATCGCACAGCAACTACCAACCATCATTTCTTAGGCACGGACAATAAATTTGCCAACTAAATTTAATATTCATTGATTTTGGTCACGTGCTTGAGTGTCCATTGGACCTATGTATATTCTTGTTGTATTATTTTATTTGAAATCAATTTGAGTATTTTATGAAATATATATTTAATCTTGAGGTGGGTGTATTTGAAACTATTTGCGTTTGTTTACTGCAAGTTCAGTTTTACTCTTAATGCGATCATATACAATAATGTATATCGAGCACAAATTAAATATAATTTAAACACTCCCAAACACTCAAACCGTATTGCACTTTATAGCTACGCACATGTATCCTCAGGTATAGAATAATACGTGTTGCTTCTCGCAAGAATATGGCTACTTTCGTGAACAGTTCCGCTTTCTTCCATCTTGTTGATGGAGGACAGTGCTGCGTGCCTTGAAGCGTTTCGTCTCCTTATACAAATAACCACGCCCAGATGAGAGATAATTGAAAGTGCAAACATCATGCTCCAGGTGAAAGTGAGCATGGGAACTACAAAACGAGATCTGTAGTCCAATGCATGATCAAAATGGTTCATTACTGCATACATGACTGGAGTCATAACGGAGAACACCGGATACATCAGTAGAGGAAGCATCTCACAAAGAGCCTTCTTGTGTTGTTGATCGGATAATGATCGATGTCCGTTCCTTTTGCGATACGCTCTATGACAGAGTACCAATCCAATTACGATTACAAGTGCACAATTTAACCCGATTAGCACGCAGGCGAATATTCCTTCGATCCATCGTTTGATGATAAATACGTCATAAGCAGAGCAGTCTGAGCTATGTGTTTCGCTAGTGGCAACAAACACCAATGCAAAAGACACCACAGCCATAACTGACGAGACTAGAAGAGAACTCACCACGTACAGTGGTTCCAGCCTGTTCAGATTCTTGTAGCAGACGGCAAGCGCAAACTGATGAACTACGATCCACGTGCATAAAATTTGATACACATACGCGGAGAAGGTAACAACTGTGTCGACAGAGTATCTACCCAAACGAGTAACTGCACTGTCGATCTTTGAGGTCAGATAAACCTCCCATACAATCAAAAAAAGAATGGAACTTGAGATCTGGTAGACAGCCAAACGGTAGACCAGCTTTGTGTGCAGCCGCAGAGCTACAATCAGGACCACCGCCATTATGTAAACAAACACAGAGACTCCGACAGCAGTTCCCGTTGAAATGATCATCGACATATAATTGTCATCCGAACCATTAGTTAGGATGCGAAGGGGAAAGCACTCTGTGTAGTTCATCCTGACAAAGAATGGTAGTAATTGGTATAAATAATTATAGTTTTGCCTTTTAAAGATTGTTTCGGACACATTATTCACTTTAATGTTTCATCAACTTCGCATTTTGAATGACCTTGTATTCAATTGCTGTAGACAATAACAGTGCCTCGTTAGCAGCTGCATTATCTAAGTAAAAGACACAGTCCGTGTGTCACAATCTAGAGGCAAGACCAAGAGATACACTTCCTGGAGAGTGCTTTCTATTTTCCTATACACAGAGCGAGATGCATATCATCGTAGATTGCACTGTTCCACTTCTTTTATTCGCGTGCATGCTGCTTCCGTATGCATTAGATTACGAGGTCATCTTTGTACCATTTGTTCTTCAAAAGGCACCATAATTAAGGTCACCGTGCTAAAATTCACGTAAAGAAGTGACGATGGACATATATATAAAAGCGTTATCTATCCCTATGCTTATCTACATGTATGTATAATATGCAATATCTATCCCTATGCTTAAGCTTGAATTGTTCAACTTTAAGAGCTCATCCATCTGCTTCTTCTGACCATTCTCTCTCAGGTCATTACAGGTATAAGGAGCCATTCTCTCCTTCACAATGGCCCCAACTTTGTTCTGGTGCATGAACTGAAAAGTGTCACAGTTTGGCCAGGTGTGTCTAAAGCAGTTAATCCTATCTCAGTATACATTACTAACCAGTACCCCAGATCTAGAGTTGTTGTATGTTTACTTTTCACAGCCTAGCTATGCACTTGCAGCTCCTTTTTAGAGTGTATGCAAGAGCAAAATGTGTTTGTGCAGGTTTTTTTTTAGTGTCCTTCCAAACTCCCACTTCAGAAGTGCATGGGGTACTAAACACTGGCTGGGTTTAATGAGCCGCATAGAAGTAAGTTGAACCCACACCCCAGCACAGGTAGGAAGAAGATGTTAAGTACAACAATGTTACTATATGATCTGCAGTAACTTTGTCAATATCGACATCTATACAAGCGCATTATGTGCATGCAGAAGTATTTAGCTAACCATGTGTATTTTGGACATATTGATATGAATTTGCCGATTTGCTATAATTTTGCAATGATCATGAGTATTGAGGATATTGATCATAAGAAAAGTTCACCTATTGATGGTTTAAGTTACTAAAAACACCATGTGCTTTTGCAACCGTAAATTTGCATGTGAGGGATAGCGGAATATGTATTTTATAACTATACTATTTCTTAAGTCAGTATACATGTATGTTAAGATGTGAAAGACATACTGTTCAGCTTTCTTGGACTGAACAATGTGAAATAATGTGACAGAAGGGGATACATGTATAGTGAATAAGTTGTTGAACAATCGTCCTATAAGGAATGATAGACAGCAATGATGGACGTGTTTTTAATCCCTTTGCACGAAGCTACGTCAAATCTTCTCTACCTCAATGCTACTGTAAAAAAATGAACTTGAAAAACGCCGAACATATGATGAACGAGTTCGAGAAATCATATCGTTTTCTTCACTTGCTTTTTCAGCCTCATGCAGGTGGTATGGGCCCCACTGCTACCATCGTCTATAACAGACTTGCCTCACTCCTTGCCGAGAAATTATATAAGCCATATTGTCAGACCCGTCACGCCGTAAATGGTCCGGGCTATAGGTATGCACAGAGACTGGGAACGAGGTACATTCCAATGTTACGCCACACCCACTGATGGGAATAATTCTATGGCGGCGGATGGCAATTACGCATGTTTCAAGCATTTTTTCACTGAAAAACACGTTGTTATTTGTTCGCTCACTACCAAAGCCTTCTAAGTATGGGACACTGAAGTAAGATTATTAGCTTATTCCAAAACGAAAATGACTCGTTTTCTAAAGAGTTATTACTATTTATTAACTTGCCCACCCCGCAGCTTGCGCTCGAAATGTTCCTTTAATGTGTATGTGGACCAAAAGAACCCTAGAAGAATTACAGAACGATTTATATGGCCAGGTGTTACAAAAAGATGTTCAAGAATTAGTAAGTTTATTTATTTTTCATATCATAGTTCATTCTCTTTAAAATGTTATGCATGCTACTAAATTGCATGACCTCTAAATCATTTAGGTTCACACCTTTGATATATGTCAGAGGGTCAATCCAAAGATGAATACTGCCATGCCAGAACTTCATA
This sequence comes from Spongilla lacustris, assembly GCA_949361645.1. NCBI lineage: Eukaryota > Metazoa > Porifera > Demospongiae > Spongillida > Spongillidae > Spongilla > Spongilla lacustris. The sequence continues at coordinate 1,700,937 of OX442418.1, forward strand.
CTACTGTGCATGCCTGTAGTCTCTACATGGTACCATGCACTTAGTATTGATTTTGTGGAGCCATTTCATACACCTTCAAAACAAGGAAGTTGCTATATACTTACAACTGATTGCTGATTATTTCGGTACGTTTGTACAAGCAATTCCGTTTAGAACCAAAGGGCGTGTTATATCTCTGAAGCTCTTTTTAAGGTTTGTGGACAATGAACATGTGCATTGATAAAGATTACGTAATGAGATTGTATATTCAGTTATATTTTTACAGTTATTTATGAAGTTTGGAATCCCAAAAGTTATAACTACTGCATGATCAAGTCAGTGAATTTAATAACAAACTTGATTCAGAATTAATGACCCTTCTTAATGATGAAAGAGCTTTCAGACATGTTTGTGGGTGCTACGATGTTTGATAAAACCCAGGTCATCCATGCAGCTTGCCAAGCTTAGTAATTGATTTCTCCTGCTGTTTCTTCAATTTCGTTTTGCAGCGACTGAGTTGATTATCAAAGCAGCGGCGCGGAGAGGGGATATGCATAATGCATTGACCGATAATTATTTTGTCGTTTCTTAAGTGTACAGTGCGCCTTTGGGAAGTGATGGGGGAGGGTCTGACCAAACACCGCATGCATACTTGCATGCCCGTTTGGTGCCCCCTAAGGTTGTGGGCCCCTGGACTGTAGCCCCACTTGCCCAATGGATAATCCGGCACTGTCCATGAGGTAGACTGTCCAAATATTGCCCCTGAGAAACAGTATATAATCCACTATAGCAAAGAGAGCAGCAGAAGGGGGCACAAGTGTGTTGAACTGTGCAATGGCAGAGTGTAGATGTTGCACAATTAAAAAATTACATAGCCACATTTGCATCAAAGAATACAAATGGTGTGGTTTTTATTCCTTAGAAGTTTCCTATCCCGAGTTTTTAGTGGGCAAATAAAAGTGACCGACAAAGGCAATACGTGGCCCCGCTAACGTGGGTCAGTGTACGAGTTTAGACAAGTGTTTTGTTCTCCGCAACTAAGCGGTTCACTATTATCTAGTGACATCAAACGAACGCTAAACTGCACGTTTTTAACGTCTTGTTCGATAATGACAAAAATCTAAGCGATCCGATCGTCAAGAGTCTCGTTAGAAAGCGGTTGCGTTTTTTAATGACATTCATAATTGGGATCAAATCCTATACATGTATGAGAGTTAACGTAACTCTCGGTATCTCATTTCCGTAAATTATTAAATGAAGTAGGAAACACCATTAAAAAAAAAATTGTTATTAGGTAACAGTGTGATAGAAAAAGTTAATGTTCTGCAGTCACAAATCAACGCAACGCTTTTAAATCACTATAACTCCCGACTAAAGTTAATTAATGATTGATTTTTTGAACATATGTTACAGTACGTAGGCAGATACTAACAAAACAATTAGATTTTAAATTATTCTAAGCGGTTAAGTAATTATATCAAAACCCTTGATTATCAAAATCATTGAGTCAAGATTGGAAATTCTAAAAAAAATTTTCATTCTCTTTTATTATTATGATTATACAATATTAGCACAATATTAACAATTGATATTAATAAGTAACGGAAGATCTGTTTATGCAGTAATTTCAAGATACTGAGTTCAATAGTGAATATTATCATTTAAAACCACAATTTGCTTTTTTAAAAATTACTAAAGTTGAACATGCTAATTCACAAGGTATAACTAATTTTAATCACCACCACTAAGTAGTCAATTATGAAATGCAGTAGGAAACACAAATTTATTTTGTTTTGAATTACATTGTGGTGAGTTATTGAAACTCAGTTCATGAAAATTGTAGTAATTTTCAAGTGTGATTATTAGCAAGTCCATAAAATTTCATCAAATTTCCATCAAGGTTTAGCTGAAGTTCTCACAATTAACATAAAGTTTTCGTACATTATTGTGTCACATTAATTAATTGCAAGTTTTTTTATCTTTTGAACTAATTAAAAAGATAATCGAATTTTAGTAATGCGGTTCGTATTTACCTATCTTTGATAATTCCATTAGGGGATTATTTTTATTTTTAAAAAGGCGTAGCGTAAATTTGTGGACACAGTAATATCAATTAATTCAAAGTTGCCGTATATTATTATTAAAACACTCTCAATACCCAAACTGTACTGTATTTCATACTGAGCTACGCACATGTATCATCTGGTATAGAATAATATGTGTTGCTTCTCGCAAGAATATGGCTACTTTCGTGAACAGTTCCGCTTTCTTCCATCTTGTTAATGGAGGACAGTGCTGCGTGCCTTGAAGCGTTTCGTCTCCTTATACAGATAACCACACCCAGATGAGAGATGATTGAAAGTGCAAACATCATGCTCCAGGTGAAAGTGAGCATGGGAACTACAAAACGAGATCTGAAGTCCAATGCATGATCAAAATGGTTCATTACTGCATACAGGACTGGAGTCATAACGGAGAACACCGGATACATCAGTAGAGGAAGCATCTCACAAAGAGCCTTCTTGTGTTGTTGATCGGATAATGATCGATGTCCGTTCCTTTTGCGATACGCTCTATGACAGAGTACCAATCCAATTACGATTACCAGTGCACAATTTAGCCCGATTAGCACGCAGGCGAATATTCCTTCTATCCATCGTTTGATGATAAATACGTCATAAGCAGAGCAGTCTGAGCTATGTGTTTTGCTATTGGCAACAAACACCAATGCAAAAGACAACACAGCCATAACTGACGAGACTAGAAGAGAACTCACCACGTACAGTGGTTCCAGCCTGTTCAGATTCTTGTGGCAGACGGCAAGCGCAAACTGATGAACTACGATCCACGTGCATAAAATTTGATACACATACGCGGAGAAGGTAAGAACTATATCGACAGAGTATTTACCCAAACGACTGTCGAACTTCGAGGTCAGATAAACCTCCCAAACAACCAAAAGAAGGATGGAACTTAAGATCTGGTAGAGAGCCAATCGGTAGACCAGCTTTGTGTGCAGCCGCAGAGCTACAATCAGGACCACTGCCATTATGCACACAAACACTGAGACTCCAACAGCAGTTCCCGTTGAAATGATCGTCGGCATATAATTGTCATCCGAACCATTTTTTTGGTTGCGAAAGGGCAAGCACTCTGTGTAGTTCATCCTGACAGAGGATGGTATAGTAAGTGATATTGTAGTTTTGCCTTTTAAAGATTGTTTCGAACACATTATTCACTTTAATGTTTCATCAACTTCGCATTTTGAATGACCTTGTATTCAATTGCTGTAGACAACAACAGTGCCTCCTAAGCAACTGCACTATCTAGGTAAAAGGCACAGTCCGTGTGTCACAATCTAGAGGCAAGACTAAGAGGTACGGTTTGAGTTCTTCCTGAAGAGTTCTCTATACTGCTCTTGTTACACAGAGCGAGATGCACATCATCTTAGATTGCACTGTTCCACTTCTTTTACATGCATGCTGCTTCCCGATACATTAGATTATTAATTTGAGGTCATCTTTGTACCATTTGTCCTGAATAACAGAATCTATTTATATGGCACCATAATCAAGGTGCTAAAATTGACCTAAAGAAGTGATGATGAATATATATATGAAGTATTATCTATCCCTATGCTTATCTATATATAATATGCATTATCCATCCCTATTTGCTTCAGTTTAAATCACCGGCTTAACTTTAAGAGCTAATCCATCTGCTTCTTCTGACCTGATGCCTCCCATTCTACCTCAGGTCGTTACTGGTAAGGAGCCATCCTCTCTCCTTCACAATGGCATCTTTGTTCTGGTGTAGGGACTGAAAAATTCACAGTTTGGCCAGGTGTGTCTAAAGCAGTCAATCCTATCTCAGTATACGACAATTAACAAAATGTATTACTAACCAGTACCTCACATCTAGATTTGTTGTATGATTACTTTTCACAGCTGAGTTATGCACTTGCAGCTCCTTTTTATAGTGCATGCATCAGCAAAATGTTTTTGTGCAGGTCTTTTTTTCTTCTAAAGTGTCCTTCCAAACTCCCACTTAAGAAGTGGGTACTATATGTTTAATGAGCCGCATAGATGTATGTTGAACCCACATGCCAGCACAGAGATGCACTAATGAACAATGACATGACCATGTTGGAAGAAGACAATATGAAGGAAGAAGATTATCATGTATGTGGAGTTGCAAGGAACAACCCCCTCGGGTCATCGTCATCTAGAATGAAGTGCCCTATGGGGTGTTGCTGCACACCTTATTAGGTGGAGAGACAGTCATAAGCCTTTGTGGGAGGCTTTGATTTGTTTAGCACTTGGTATATCACTGGTAAGATCTGTATATACATGTAGGTATTGTAGGCAGAGGCAATGATTGAAATGCTTTGTATTGAAACATAAGCAGCTTTAAATATTCAAAACATGAGCATGATTGTATAGTAAACAGTAGGAGCAAAGTTTATTTTTTATCATTGTATATATCTAAGTCAATCCAATTGCAAAACTTTAAAGTAAATAATGAAAAGAAATAGTTAGAAATAAAAGAAATGAAATTCTATATTGCCATGCGGGTAGTACAGCAATGTTACTATGATCCCTATACAAGCACATTATGTGCAACATAAGTATTTAGCTAACAGTGTGTATTTTGGAAATATAATGCTATGTACTGAATATATTTTATTCTGCTTAAGTTTCTTCCACTTTATTCAAGAAGCACCCTCGTCCTACCAGGATAAGGAGTGCACCACTCTGGAAGGGTGGGTGTATGCTTGTGTGTGCAATGTCCCACGGATATGTTGCCGAGTTATCTATACAGGTGTGATGTTATGCTTGCCATCCCCTCCTTTGCTCATCCTCTTCCCTCCTGTCTCATCCTCTCTTCTCTCTTCCCATCTACCTTCCCTTCTCCCTTCCCCTCCTCTCCCCTTCCCTTCTCCATTCCCCTCCTCTCCCCTTCCCTTCTCCATTCCCCTCCTCTCCCCCTTCCCTTCTCCATTCCCCTCCTCTCCCCCTTCCCCTCTCTATTCCCCTCCTCTCCCCCTTCCCCTCCCCTCCTCCCTTCCACTTCTTTCTCCCTTCCCATCCTCCCTTCATCTCCTCCCTTCCCTACTCTCATGTAAATTTTGTAGGGGGTACCACCTCCTCTGCCCCCCCCCTCCCCCCACCCCCACCCCTTTTAAATGCCCTGTCACTTTTTTTTTCCTGATTTCAGCTCTTCATTTTAAAAGCAGATTCGTAACCCTCTCTACAAGCTCTACAGTATTGGACAATGGCTGGACCGCCAGGGGTCGATCTCGTATGGATATTAAAATCTAAATAGTGTAACAAAGCAAATCAGTAACAAGCATCAATTGATATCCAATCGGTTGAGCCTGGGGACCAGTGCACCAGAGATGCCCTTCAGAAGTCAGTGCAGCTGGCCATTGAGATCACTCTCAGGAGGCAGCTAGCAGGTGTGTGGAGGTGGTTTTGTGTGGTGGAGGTGGTGTAGCTGGGGTGTTAGGGTAGATTTGGTGCCTCATGTAAGTGTATGTGCGAGTGTAGTATTACTGAGAATAATTAGTGTGACTGTAGTATGCATGGGTTGGTGTTGCTAGGGCATGTGAAGGTGGGGTGGGGTCTATCATGTGACCGTCATGTGACAATGCAGGCATGAGGCTGGAGCAGAAGGCAAAGGGCTCACTGGAGATGCAGAATATCATGGACGAGGCAGAGAAGAGCCACAAGGAGCTCCAGGCCAGCAGCTCTGCTGTCCAGTCCCCAGGCCAGTCCAGAGCAGAGGCAACCAAGATGTCAATAATAAAAAACTGATGGGTTTGTTTTTGCTGTTTTGATTTAGTGGTTGTAATTTATTATCATCAACTTACAAACATTGCATCATCATTACATGTACACAGCATACTTCAATATAGTATTAGCCCCACAGTTTGCTACATATAGACTACCACTTATAGGATCTAGAATAACCCCACCAGTTTGATTGAGACTGCCAACTGTGTGGATCTTATTTCCTTGAGGATTAAAGATGGAGAGACAATTGCCATCGTACTCACAGACCATGCTGTAACCGTCTTCATCAACTGCTATTCCAGATGCATACTTTACATCTCCATATGATCTGACATAGGATCCCTCGGGTGTGAAGACTTTGATGGTGTTAGACCCATTGGCTGCAACATGGATGTTCCCTTGAGGGTCCAAGGCAAGACCATATGGATACTGAAAACCATGACTACCTGAGACATTACCATTTATGGTCAATAGCCAGGTGCCATTTTGATGTAATATTACTACTCTGTGGTTGTGGTAATCAGCAACAATCATCCTATCTCTATGGTCAACTATAACAGATGCTGGTCCATTAAACTGTCCCTGACCAGATCCATGTTGGCCAAACTTCTGCAGGAACTGTCCTCCTGTTGTCAGCTTCTGTATACGATGATTGGCAAAATCAGCGACAAAAATCACATCTCCCTTGATGGATATACCATATGGACTACTGAACTGACGACTACCTATGGTTCTCTTCTGATGACCAGCTTGGTCAAGCACATGAATACTGTTATCACTGCTACAGGCTACATAGATGTCTCCACTGACATGGATGGCAATACTTGTTGGACCACCACTACAATTGATAACGTGCTGGGGCTTACATAAGGTGAGGTAGTTAGGTTTAGGCTTTACATCAAGGTCATGAGGACTGTTCTCTACATGTTGACCATCCATTGTGATGACTAGCTGGTGAGGACCAGCAGTCTGAGGGGTGAGGGTGATGGTATAGATACCATCCCCATGGTCCTCCACCTCTCCATATACAACTGCTCCATCGTGTGACTTGGGCCTCAGCTCAGCCTTCACCTGCAGACCACCATATGGGTACCTCTCTCCCTTTGAGGTCTTGGTCTCCACTTTAACACAGTACACTTCTCCCACCTTGGCTGCTGACCCAGAAGACCATGTGCTTTGTGATGGAGATGGAGATGAGTCCATTACATCACCAAATGTGGAGAGTTCCTTCATGAGGAAATCAGTTGGTAGGGACACATGCATGTCACTGCGCTGACTGGGAGTGAGGGACACATTCCCAACCTTCTTCAGGGTGGCCTTCAGTTCAGTGGGTAGCAGTCCTCCAAGAGCTACCACCTCATGGTCAGTGTGGGTCTGGAGGATGTGGGAGGTCATCTCAGTGTAGCGACCAATCTCATCTTGCATCTTCACAAACTGTTCCTTCTGGAGGGTCAGAGATGTTATCTTGGTAAGTGAAATATCCTCCATCAGAGATAGCAGTGTCTTCTTTCTTTCCTCTATGGTTTGGTGGAGCTGTTCAAATGTTTGGTTTATTAGCAGTTTGATATTCTCTTTGGAAGTCTCAATTTGGTCTGCCATCTTGTCATTGGCATCAATGGCACTGGTCAGCTTTGAGGTCACTTCTTGTGCACACACTAGTGCCTCTCTCATTTCATCTCTGTGGACCTTTGCAATATTGCACACCTCAGCAATTTCTTTCTGGTGATGAGGTTGGGAGCTAAGATGTTCAGTTGGTATCATGATGGATGGAAGCAGACCAAGTGATTCTTTGTCTAGCTGAACCATCTTGTGAGTATTGAATATTTTATTGCATTTGTGGTGTTCATGACAGAAGGTACACAGGAACTGGCCACATGTACAACAGAACACCACTGCAGGCCCCTTGCCTCCATCAATGCAAACATCACATGACTTTTCACCATCACTGCCAATCTTGGACATGTACCCAGCCACCTCCACTTCAAAGCCAAGATGGAGGTTCTGAGGTATAACATTGACTCCACCCTCTGGTATGGTGATACTTCTCTGACAGGTAGGACACTCCATGATCTGCTTGGTCTCAGTCCTCTCTATCTCTTTATGTAGACACTGGGCACAGAAGGAGTGGAGACATGGAAGGATCCTGGGATCTCTGTAGGGCTTAGAGCACAGCTGACATATGGTGTGTGGAGGGAAGAGGGCATAGCTGTGGAACAAAGACAGTTACGCATAAACATTTGCATGTGGGTCTAAGCCTGTACTAACAAAATGGTACTTAGTTTCTACAATAGTGACGAGACCGTTACTTAGTTTAGTAGTTATATAATTAGTTTATTCGTAGTTTATTCGCATAAGAATTTGCACGTATTACTTTTACATGGGTCAAGACCTATTAAGTGGTAAGGCTGTAGGCCTACTCCTTACTTTGCGCTACGTTTATCTTCTTACCAGTTATTTGTACACTCTCGTTCCTCGACTTCTGCTAAAGGTGTGGCTAGCTGCTGAGAAGCCATATTGACATCCGGTATGAAACGCCCGCGTAGAACCGTATCATGAATATTAGACCTATACGTGAGTGTCATGAATACGATTAGCAAGACACCAGATTCCACTATTGCCGTAGCACGTTCCCGCACTCGAAACTGAAAACAAGTTTCTCCTTCCAGATCTGATAAGATAAGAGTCGCTCGGATAAGCACTGTATCTTTGTCACGACTGAAGTGTAACGTTATTGGTTATGCGGAAGCACTAGTACTAGAACCAACAAGTTAGAAACTTACTGCCGAGTTGGATTTGTTTTAATATTTTCGTAAGGGGAGTTATGCTTGACACAAATTTCAATCTCTTGCAAACATTTTGTTAGTAATAGCCCACAATACAGTTACTATTTTAGTCACGTTAACGTTACTCTCAAAAGCTTGGCGTGTCTGGTTTGTTTTCTTCAAAATGCCGTCCAGTGGAGTAGTGTGGTTGTTGAGCGCCCGGGGACAAAATGCAATAATGGCGCCGCCCCACTACAAATAAAGGGGCGGATCTAGGATTTTGCAGCGAGGGTTGGATATGCCGGACCTCGATCCCCGCTTTGCAACTTTCGCACTTTTTAAGCCACAAAACATGATACTTTCGTATTAACAGACAATAATTTAAAAAACATTCTCTCTGAGAAAGTTAGTGGTATATAGGATTTAAAGGCAATGGTGGTGTAAAAAGGAAGGGAACAAGGGAGTGGAAATACAATAATTATTCCTATATTTATAATTAGTAGAACGGCATGCATTATATTTATGTTGCTAAATATAGGAGTATCTCCACCCCCTTGTTCCCTTCCTTTTTACACCACCATTGCCTTCAAATCCTATATACCACTAACTTTCTCAGAGAGAATGTTTTATATACCTTGTTTCATTCACTTTTTTACTACTAGTATACTTAAAACCGGCCCGTATGTTTGTATGACAAGCCTTATTCAGTGCCTAGCAACACATTTATGTTATACATTTGCAGCTGCTCTCGCGCGCCAAGCTTTATGCACTGTAGCAGACGCTCGCTTTTTTTCAGGATCCGCGCGCATTATACGTTGCTAAATATAGGACTATTCGTTGATCCAAATCGTAACTCTGCTCATCACAGCATACACCTCTTTAAATAGAAGCGCGGTTCGCATTGTATAGTGTACGTACCGAACCCGGGAGGTTTCTAATTCACCGTCTCTCTACGTTTGGCTCTTCCCTGTCGTTCCCGAGAAGGCATTTTGACAACGCTAGTTAAACATAGCGAACAAACAACAAACCATTATGATACCATAAGTTTCTAATTATACGTATTGGTATTGTCATGGGAACGCTTGTGTTAAGTACTCAATATGGCGTAATTATTGCTTTGTACCAAAGCTGTATATCTGACACCAATGGGCAGTCGGTAGAAAATTCTACGATTTTTGGTGTAACTGGCGCTCTCTAAAACCGTTCCTACCTCGAGTTACATGTATACTCACCCAGGAAAAACTGTCGGAGGAGAAATTTGGGACTGGGAACGAGAACTTCGAGCTTATTTGTTCTCTTAAAGCAAACTGTTTGGTGATTTGAACAAAACGTTTTTAAAAGTGATCGTCTTTCCATCCTGGTCCGATAACAACAAAGAGCTAAACTATCCGTTTCTCGGTTCGTGAGTTATACGCGGGTCGCGGTTTTAAAAAAAGGATATTTATGATACGGCACAAATCCTATATGCGATACACTAATGATATTCATGATACGGCACAAATCCTATATGCGATACACTGCATTTGCTTCCGCAAGCAACCTATGCCTTCGCGCGTACATTCAATCGTTTACATTAGGAAATTTAGTTTGGGGAAGTATCCTCCCCCGCAAAACTACCTCGCGCAATTGAGCCTGTGCATAACAGGCTCACAATGGCAGTGAGCGATAACCCTAAAGTTGGAACTGCAATGTGTCGTGGGTTTATTCAGAGATCATATATATACTCTATCGAGAAAGTGATTGGTGGTATGTAGGATTGGTGGTGCAAAAAGCAAAGAAACAAGGTACAGTATGTTAAAGTGAGGTTTGGTAGGATCCTACAACTCACAGTCCTGAATTTGCAAATTAAAGCAAATGTAGGACTGTTATATTTATAGTTATAGGATCCTATACCAAACCTCACTTTAACATACTGTACCTTGTTTCCTTGCTTTTTGCACCACCAATCCTACATACCACCAATCACTTTCTCGATAGAGAAGTTTTTGATTTATATTCTTACGTATGTTAGTAGGTTTAGTTCATGGATATATTTTGTTTTTGAAACTCAGACACATGTGTGATGGATTGGTTAAGTTTGACCCTTCGTCACTTCTCCACCTGATATCTTTTTTTATAATTTTAATTAGTATTCAGGTTCACGGTGTCATAGTCGTCAATGACTCCCCTAAATTTTGACTCCCCAGTCATTCGCGCCTAGGCATATTTGACTCCCGGTCATATATGCCTAGGCGTGAATGACTGGGGAGTCAAATATGCCTAGGCATATATGACTCCCCCCTGATAAAAGTGACTCCCCGGAGTTATTATAATCTAAGGCATAAGTAACTCCCCAGTCAATCTTGCCAAGGCGTACATGCGTATATGATTTTCCTGTTATGTGCTTAGACAAAATTGACTCCCGCTTTAATTTGGGAAGTGGTTATAGCGTTATAAGTATAAATAACTCCTCGTTGGTTTTTCCATCCTCATGGCCATAATTTCTGGACAGAGATAGCAAATGAAAGGCATTTATGTGTGTGAACACTAACACAGACAAATAATACCACAGTCTGTTTGCTACTTCAGATTAACAATTAATGCACAACCATGATGCAGGAACACTTTTTTGCTGAATGCCCATGCAGCGGAAATGGTACCACTGTTGGCATTGATCACACTGTATTACATTGTAATCAGATGATTCTGGCAGTCTACATGTGCACATCAAATGTACCCTGAAACATTCGTTTTGTTCCTACTGCAATGGTTCTGTGGAGTGAAGAAAATGATTCTTGGCAGTTGTGCTCAAAACAGTGCACAAAATTTATAGATAAAGATTTTTTTTTAATGTCACCTCCCCTAAATTTACCAAGTAAGCAAAATCAATGGCAAATAACCCACAGTCCACGCCTCCAGTTTTGAACAGGCATTGCTCTAACAGTTAGAACATTGCTTTGGGTGGCTTCTTTCTGTATAAAAGCACATGGTAGCTCATGAAACAAAAGTAACGTACCAGCATATGGGTGGTGATGGGGGGGGGGGGGGGGGGTAGTGACGGTAGTGCAAGGCTACGGAGTTAGGTCTTCGAAGGTAAGGCCAAAGGATATGATATCAAAAGGAGTAAGCTTTGTAGCCTTTTCTACGCCGGTTTGATAAGCAAATAGAACAGCTGAGAGATGTTCATCCCAGTTGTCTTGGCTGCTGTTCACAACTTTAATAAGACTTGCTTCAGTTAAGCCATTTGTCGGAGGGTGGTATGCTGAAGAAATATTATGATGGGTGTGACTGAGTTAGATAAAAGAGCTCCTCTTTAACTTTATGAACAAAAAGTGCTCCTCTTTAACTTTATGAGCAAATTTTCTGCCTTGGTCTGAAATGATAACTTTACAGTACCCAAACCTAATACATATATCCATGTGCACATGATGCATGTTTTCCCAAATCATTCACATACCTGCAGAAAGTTTCAAGCAAGAAGAGTGCTACACTTGCAGCAGTCTTATCCTTCAGTGGTGCTGCTTCAGGCCACTTGCTGAAATAATTTATACTAAAGTGACCACATATACTTAGTACCCTTTGAGGTGGTGGGCAAAAGACCAATGAGGTAGATACCAACGTATTGGTGTTGAGATTTATATTATACATTTACCTCCACAAGAAGTTACCAACCTGGTGCCAACCTGGTGCCAACCTGGTGCCAAACATTTGGCATTGGAACAATAGGATGCAGCTTAGCATTGGACTTTGGAAACTTAGCATTAGTTCTCTGGCCCTTGTCGCAGTGTTGTACAAATATTCTAAAATCGTCATTTGTTTGTCCAGAAGAAACGACTGCATGGATTATCACGGTTTTATCTCTGGCTTAGTTGCTTCCTACACGTGTACACATACCGGTATACAATTATCGTACTGAATAAATTATACCTTTCAATCCCAGCATGACATGACTCGAGAATGCGTCTTTTTTTCGTTTTCGGTTCTAAAACAAATCTTCCACCCATCTTCTCCTTTTGAAATAGAGCACTCCACAGTCGAACTTGAAGTTTTTGCATTTGTGCCTTAGATAGGCCTCATCTCCCATCGAAATGCCCTTAGGGTATTCAGTGATTCTTAGACAGTAATCCCAACACTGATATCCATGTGAGCGAACTTTCTCACTTCAACAGGTACACGTGGCATATGGAATTCACGTAGGAGGAGTCATTTACACCTTAGGCGTAAATGACAGGGGGAGTCATTTATGCCTGGGAGTCATTTATGCCTCTGACAACAGCGATAGATCTGCAGTACGTGCTGAAGATGAATAATTGCTCCGAAAATCATTCTGAAAGTATCAGTACGCAAAACTGCAACTCATACGGAGATGAGATTGCGAGTACTGTTGTCCCAATATTGATTCTTGCCATTACTATACTGACCATGTTGCTGGGATCTGAGATCATCTACTCTGTGCACCACAACAAGACGTTGCGGGATCCGGTCTCTGCTTTAATTGTCTCAGTAACTGCATCGTTGATGGTCTTATCAATCATATACTCCCTGTACTGCTAATCCATTCTTACCGACTTACCGCTGATTGGAGACTGTAGTAATCTATCTGGAAACTTTATCGGAGCTGTGGTAAGTTTTTACTATTTCCTTGTATGTTTCTCGGTAGGACTAATCTCTACTGTGCGCGCAGTTCTTGACCATAAAATACGGTCGAAAGCGAGTCACCGAACAAAAGGTGCTTCCAGTCTTCGCTGCTCTCGTGTTCCACAGCAAAAAAAACGCGTCAAATCAATTATTGATTCACAATTGATTTCACAGTAAAATCAATCGCAAATCAAGTGCACTTGATTTTACTATCAAATCATGCGTTGATTTAACAATTGATTTAAAAATCCGTTGTGAAATCAATTATTGATTTGATGCGTTTTTTTGCTGTGTTCCTAGCCATGGTGCTACCCATTGCACAATATGTGGCGGACTATACATTTATGCACGCCACCAGCCACTTGAAGATCCGTGGATCGGCCTGCGCATTAAATGATACTGATTCCAGAGATAATATATAGAATAGTTTTGGGCAATGCCATTCCATTAATTGTCACCGTAGTCAACACATCGCAAGTTAAAAATTTGTGTCGTCGAAATGGACACCGACCACAGCGTGGTTAGACCAGTCCTCGTTATGAACATTGTTACCATTCGGTTTAATGTTCTTCGTCAGCAAGATTCCGCTGATTGGGTTGGTTGCCTGGGCAAACACTGTCAACAGTGTCACAGAACTTTGCATATCTGATTGTGTCACTCCAGGCATCTCTGGACCCTCCTTGTACTCTGCTCCTGTTCATCACCATCCACAAAACCATCCGCCACACAGTTGCTGAACTCTTTGGGAAATTATATTCCTACCTAGTCAGGGCTAATGCTGTAGCCATGCAGTAATTCTCTGGTGTATATATACATGTTATAATTATGTACTTGTTTATGCTTTAATACATGTTGGGAGGATGTACATATAAAGATTGTCTGTAGTTGACTATTGTAAGCTCTGCATCAACCATGTTTTCAATGTGGTTGAGAATATCTTTGCAAAGTATGCAGCACACATGCCATGTGACCACCCAAATGGAACTTGCACATGCAGACCCTCTTGTCATGGCCAACAAAGCCTTAACTTGATGGTGACATAACATAACGTAGCAATTTAAAAATAAGGCGTACATGGGTTAGGTAGAAAAAATGTAACTTTATATATGGGACTAAGATATAAAATTATTGTAATATAAGTGCAATTGGGGGATTTATAAATATTAATTGTAAGGAGGATTACATGTAATATTTATTTTTAAAATGTTTTATTTGCAATAGCAAATGAAGTAATGGCATATAATGTGCACTTATATACTGCCTAACACTGATTGCAAAATTAGTATAGCTTATACAAATCATTGAGACGAAATTTAAATAACGTAAGATTGGTAGAGTGACAACAGCTGGCAAGGAATGAAATTATGCCATTATGAATTTATTGTATCCCTAAATTTAGCAAATTCATGAATGAATATAGCTGGTAAAGATTTATAATACATAAAATACACAAAATGCATAAAATATAAATAAAATACAAAGAATAAATAATATATTGAAGCACATGCAAACACATAATAGCACATACAAATTCTATTCATAAGCTGATTGGGTAGTCCAGCCCCATCATCCATATGCACTGCACTCCTCCATTTTGCTTTGCTTCCTCTTATGCACAGATTTGTGGCTCTTAGTGTAGCAAATCTCAACGTTGCCCTTTTAATAATAATGGTGTAAGCCTTTTTTCCCCTTACTTTGTGTTTTTTAATGAAATACATGTAATATTAAAAGAAACACGAAATGTATAAAATTAAATGATACTTAAAATAGACAAACAAATGGAGAATCAAAAAGTCAACAAATTTACTCCATGAATGAGGCCAGAGGAGCACCATCATCAAACACCAGCCCACTTCTCAATTTGATGCGGGACTCTCTAAGACAAAGGCTTATTGCTTGAACCCCTGCAAAAGCAAGCCGTGATCTTACATACCTGTAACTGCTTTTAATGGTAAAGGCTTTGTCCCACTTGAAGGATTGAGCAGTGGCCATGTGCCTTAGGAAGTGACTGTCCTCTTTGTGAAGTAGTCCATCTACTGAAAGAGAATGCTTTGGATTGAAACAAAAAAGCAGCTTAAATATTCAAAACATGAGCAAGATTGAATAGTGTAGCGATGCTATATGGACATATATTTTGGTGTATCTACGTATGCGTGGGTGTTTAGCTGTGCAGCTCTATACGCATGCGCTAGTAAATGTATATAAACCCTATTATTGCCCTTTTATAGCAGTCTGCTGATAATTATACAATTGCTGTGATTTGCTATAAGACTCACTCGGCAATAGCACTACACGTGGCGTAGTCGGCAGGATGTCGAAACCGGGCGAAGAGGGCGAAGCGGCTGCTCAGCCAACACAGCCAACGCAGCCTGCCTTCCGGAGCGAATTAGCTGGCGCTAGTCGCCCTCTCGTGTCGCCAGATTCGTTCTCAGGTCTATCAAATTGGGCAGAGTGGATAGACCATTTTGAAGCTGCTGCTTTGGTAAATGGATGGGATAACGAAAAGAAGCGGCTGTGGTTGCCAGTGCGGCTAACCGGGAAAGCACAGACTGCGTGGAAGCGACTTTCCCCTGAAACCAAACAGAACTACGAAGCAGCCAAGGAAGCGCTCCAAAAACGTTTTGAGCCAGACAGTAAGCGGAAATTGTATTTTGTTGAATTTCAGGCTAGGAGGCGCAAGCGAGACGAGTCTTGGAGCGATTTCGCGGACGAGCTGCGAGTCCTAGCGGAGAAAGCTTTACCAGAGCTGGATGAAAAAGCGAAAGAATTGCTCGCTCTAGAAAGATACCTCGGTGAGCTTGATAAACCCCAGGTTGCATTTGCTGTTAGACAGAGAGAGCCGAAGACTGTTGATGAAGCAGTCACCGCAACGCTGGAGATATACAGTCGTATCTCCGCCCGGGAGTGAGACAAGAAGTGAACGCGGCAACGGTTGCAGAAGAAGTAGGGGTACAGAGTATTGCTGCTACGTTGTCAACCAGCAGCGGTCAGGACACGGTCTTAGAAATGCTGAAAACATTGTCAGCACGGCTGGAGAGGCTGAATCTTCCTTCGGAGATGCGGCTGCGACTCGGAGACCAATGCGGACGACTGGTACTGGAGTTGAGGGTCGTGGTAAGCGAATTGTATGCTACAAATGCGGGCAATTTGGTAATATTGCAAGAAACTGCACTGCTGCTGAGGGCAACCGCTCGAAACAGCAGGGAAACTAGAACCCCTCACCACTAGGGACCAAGTGCATGAGGGACAAAATACAATGGTCCATTGTAGTTTGGCAATTAACCCTGCATCATCACCTTGTATAACAGCTTTTGTTAGAAACAAGACAGTTCAATGTATGATAGACACTGGCGCCACAGTGAGTTTTTTAAGAAGACAGTGTGGTGCCAATTGGAAGGAGAACACGGCTGTAGCCTGTCACCTTGGGATGGACACAAGCTGGTTGGTGTTGAAGGTAGCCCAGTTTCAGTGTGTGGGGTAACAACCTTGCACATTGCTGGTACAACCTTTGTGTCTGATTTTGTTGTTGTTGGTGCACTGGGTGTAGATTGTATTATTGGATTAGATTTTCTGAGGAAGTTTAAAGGTGCATGTCATTGATTTGCCTAAGAATATCCTCCAATTCAGAAATATGCATGACAGTACCATTGGAAAAGGTGCCAGGGAAGGTCTCAGATCACACTGACAGACGCAGTGAACTAAGCGGGTAGCCTTGGTGGAAACTTTGGCAATTCCGCCCTTCAGTGAGATTCAAACCACAGCTACTATTTCATCAACTGATGGAACAGGTGTATGGTTGGTTGAAGGTTCACGGTTCGACCTTCCAATCCTGGTGGCTGCATGGAGCCCTGGTGACTTCATTGCCAGGTGGGCAAGTACCCATACTTATCATCAACCCCCTACCAACAGAGGCAGTCATCCACAAGGGAACCAATGTGGCCACAGCTATACCATTTGATGAACTGATGGTAGCACCAGTAAGGGAAGATAGCAATGTACCAGCAAAGTTTGAAGTCTCTTCATGTAAGCGTGGTTTGCTGCATGATATGGCTGATAGAAGTGCTGGTGACTTGACATCTGAAGAGAAAAATCGGTTGTATGAGTTGCTAGTAGAATTTGCAGATGTATTTGCTGAGAGCAGTGATGATATGGGTCGCACAGGTGTTGTTAAGCATTCCATCGATACAGGTACCAGTCACCCCATTCGGCAGCAGTGCAGAAGGGTTCCACCATTTCGGAGAGAGCAAGCAAAAAAGATGATCGATGATATGCTCCAGAAGGATATCATCCAACCATCGTCAAGTCCCTGGGCATCTCCAATAATTCTAGTCCCGAAAAAGGATGGATCTCTCCGGTTCTGCATCGATTACCGCAAGTTAAATTCTGTCACCCGGAAAGATGCCTACCCCCTCCCAAGAGTGGACGATACCTTGGAAGCATTGAGTGGGTCAAAGTGGTTCTCCACTTTGGATCTCCTATGCATGCGGCTACTGGCAGGTGGAGGTAGAAGAGAAAGATCGGCACAAAACTGCATTCTGTACCAGGGAGGGACTTTTTGAATTTAAAGTTATGCCTTTTGGATTGTGTAATGCCCCTGCAGTGTTCCAAAGGTTGATGGACCTGGTGCTCTCTGGTATCCAGTGGGAACGCTAGCTGTCTCGTCTACATTGACGATATATTCATCATGGGAAAAACCTTCGAGCGTCATCTTCAAAACCTGAAACTTGTGTTAGAGAGACTGCGTCGGGCAGGACTGAAGCTAAAACCTTCAAAATGTTCACTGTTCCAGGATAAAGTTGTGTATCTTGGTCATGTCGTTACGAGAGATGGAATTCACACCGATCCTGAGAAGGTTAACGCTGTGTCGAAGTGGCCGGTTCCTACCTCGGGACGCGACGTTCAGCAGTTCCTGGGTCTGGTAGGATATTATAGAAATTACATCCAGAATTTTGCTACCATTGCAAAGCCCCTTTACCAGCTCACTGAACGAGGACGTGAGTTCGATTGGTCGAAAGAGTGTTCTATTTCCTTTCAGGAACTGAGATCTAGGCTGGTTGCTGCCCCCATTCTCGCATTTCCAGATTTCAGTAAAACTTTTCTCCTTGATACAGATGCTTGTGAGACCGGAATTGGAGCAGTTTTATCGCAAGAACACGACGGCTTGGAGAGGGTGGGGGCATATGCTAGTCGCACGCTCAGTAAGGCTGAACGAAAGTACTGCGTAACCAGGAAAGAATCATTGGCAGTGGTTACCTTTATGAGACATTTCAGGCCTTACCTGTTAGGCCACCATTTTATACTTCGAACAGATCACAGCTCTCTACAGTGGATTTACAGCATGAAGGAGCCTGAGGGGCAACTGGCGCGATGGCTGGAACAAATCCAAGAATTCGACGTCGAAGTGGTGCATCGGAGGGGAAAGTGCCACCAAAATGCAGATGCCTTATCTCGCCTGCAAAAGGCAGACAAGAGTGAATGTCCTCCAAAGATAAAGCCTCCCTCCCAGTTTTCTTGCAGCGACGGTGCCAAAGCCTGTACCGTCCAGGCCAGCAAAGAACCGCTCAGCAATATACGAGAGCTCCATGCAGGGTGCTGACGAAGACGTTGGACCTATTCTTCAGTCGGTGATGTCGAGAAAAGTACCTGATACCAGTTTCTGCAAGGGTAAAAGCAGGGAATTTAACCAGCTCGTACAACAGTGGGAACAGTTGTTGTTCAAGAATGGAATTCTGTACAGGTATCATGAAGATGAAGGAAGTTCTAACGTACAAGTCGTGGTTCCGAAGGCAGCCAGGTGCCATGCAGATACTGAAACAGCTGCACGAAGGGGCATTTGGTGGGCATCTGGGGGAAACAAAAACCCTGAATCGATTGCGTGAGAGGTTCTACTGGCCCGGATATTCGGAAGATGCTGTGGAATGGTGCAAGACGTGTCCAAGTTGTGCAGCAAGAAAGAATCCCTCTCGCAAGAGCAGAGCCCCGCTTCAGAGTGTGACAGCAGGGTACCCGTTGCAGCTGGTTGCGGTCGATATTGTTGGACCATTGACCCCTTCTAAAACTGAAAACACTTACATCCTGGTGGCGTCTGATTATTTTACCAGATGGGTCGAGGCTTACGCGATCCCCAATCAAGAGGCGGTGACCGTGGCAAATAAACTGGTCGATGAGTTCTTTTGCAGGTTTTCAGTTCCAGAGCAGCTGCACTCGGACCAGGGGAGGCAGTTTGAGGCCAACGTGATGCAGGAAGTGTGTCGTTTGCTGCAGATCGACAAAACATGCACTACACCCTACCACCCCCAATCGGACGGACTTGTTGAACGATTTAATCGCACAATGCTGGCCATGCTTGCTAGTACTGTATAGAGGAAGACCCAAGCAATTGGGAACAGCACCTCAGGAAGGTCTGTATGGCCTACAATACATCTGTTCAACCGTCCACAGGTTATACACCATTCTACTTATAATGTTCGGTCGCCTTGCAAGACTTCCTGTGGATATTATGTATGGCTCTTGTCCAACAGAACCCGTGCTACCTCATCAGTATGTAAAGACATTAAAAGATACACTGGAAAGTGCTTATACGAAGGCTCGAAAACACATGCAGGCAACAGCAATGAGATCAGAAGAACTGTACAACAGAAAAGTGCACGGTCAAGAGTACGAGGTTGGAGATTTGGTGTGGCTCAACAACCCGGTGGTGCCGAGGAGGAGATCAAGAAAGCTACACTGCCCGTGGACTGGCCCATTTAAAATCATTAAAAAGCTATCGTCTGTTGTGTATAGGATCCAAGATAAACGCCCTGGCTCACGAATGAGAGTCGTAGTACACTTCGATCGGTTGAAGCCTTGCCCAGCCGACATACGGATGAAACCAGTGGTGGTGGATTTGCACAATTCTGATGCGAATGAGCAGCCTGTTCAGTTTCCTGGGAGTGATCTTCAGTTCTTTGAAGATGATGATCATGACGTCATGGTGGATTCCACAGAGACAAATGTAACTCGTAAGGCGGACCAACCTGGTACCTTGCAGGAGCCGGCAGTCGACACGCCCACTGAACAGACCTCTGCTACCGATGGAGAGGCAAATACAAAAGAAACTGCACCAGGTGACGCGGGACTTCTAAACAGCACACCATCTGGTATCAGTTCTGATGGCACGGTTTCTCAATCAGAGGCAGTGACAACAAAGAGCCCGATGTCGAGACCTCAGAAACGGATACGCCAATTGCCCCCTGCACGAGACCGTTACCCAAAACGGACACGTCATGCCCCCTCCCGTTATGGCTGGTATTCTGGTTGGTGAAGCTTCGGTGATGAGAGTGCCTCTTTGCAAAAGGAGATAGTGTAGCGATGCTATATGGACATATAGATGCTATATGGACATATATTTTTGGTGTATCTACGTATGCGTGGGTGTTTAGCTGTGCAGCTCTATACGCATGCGCTGGTAAATGTATATAAACCCTATTATTGCCCTTTTATAGCAGTCTGCTGATAATTATATACAATTGCTGTGATTTGCTATAAGACTCAGTCGGCAATAGCACTACAATAGCATGCAGTTGAAGCAATGCTGATTATTTATCCATAAGTTTCTTTTCAACTGCAAACAAATAGTGAGGCCAAGCAGGCAGAAATAACAATGAAGTGTACTCCAAATAATGCATGGGAGTCATACCAGTTCAACCAGCTACACGTACTTATTGCCATGCAGATCCGTATTAGTACAATAATGTTATAGGATCTGCAGTATATGTTGTTTTGCTCTTAAATATACATATGTCCATATATACATGTAATAATCAGTGATATGCATTGCTTTTAATAAGAATACAACTGCTTTGTTGTTATAAAGGAGAGTGCTACATGTATAAACCGAAACTGCAAGACAAATTTGATAAGTATATTAAGTGTCCTTCATTTCCACCTAACCTCAGCAATCCCATGCAATTATTATTGTCCATGCGTTCTTTCGGTTATTACATTGTTATAGTGGGTTATACTTATTATCGTAGTTGGTGGACTCCCATGTTCATTATCATCAAACACCGCTGCATGTGCTTGTTGTGCTTGAGTTTGTGATTGTGTGTGTGTGTGTGTGTGTGTGTGTGTGCGTGTGTTTGTGATTGTGTGTGTGTGTTTGTGTTTGTGATTGTGTATGTGTGTTTGTGTTTGTGATTGTGTGTGTGTGTGCATGTGTGTGTTTGTGGGTGCTTCTTGAATAAAGTGGAAGAAACAACTTCTAATATCAACACATTAACATTCAGTTCTCTAATCATAACTCGATTATATTGCATTTGTCTATGCATTGCTTGTCGCAAGAATATGACTGCCTTCGTGAACAGCTATATTCCTTCTATTTATGGAGGCTCTTGCTGTTCGCCTTATATAAAGAACCACGCCCAGGTGAGAGATAATTGAAAGTATACACATCATGCTCCAGGTAAAAGTGATGAAGGAAATTACAAAACGAGATCTGTAGTCGAATGCATGATCAAAATGATTCAACTCGATATATAGGACTGGAGTCACAATGGAGAGCACCGGAAACATCAATAGAGGAAGCATCTCACAAAGAGCCTTCTTGTGCTGCTGTGATAGTGATCGATATCCCGCGATATGTTTACCGTATGCTCTGCGACATAGTATTAATCCCGTGACGATCATTGATGCACAGTTGAACGCGATTACCAGACAAGCAACTATTCCTTCAACAATCCGTTTGATGAGAATTACGTGATATGTAATGCATCCATCGCTATTAGTCTCGCCTTTGGCAACGAACACCAATATCAACGATACCACAAGCATAACTGATGAGACTAGAAGAGAACTCACCACGTACAGTGGTTCCAGCCTGTTCAGATTCTTGTGGCAGACAGCAAGGGCAAACAGATGAACTACGATCCACGTGCAGAGGGATTGATACACGTATGCGGAGAAGGTCAGGACTGTGCCGACAACGTATCCACCCAAACCAGAAACGCTGAGCCTCGCCGTTAGGTAAGCCTCCCATAGAACCAACAGAAGAATGATGCTCACTATTTGGTAGAGCGCCAGACGGTAGACCATCTTTGTGTGTAGCCGCATGGTTACAATAAGGATAACCGCTATTACGCATACGATCACTGTGACGCCAACAATGGTTCCCACTGAAATGAGTGTCACTTTATAATCATCATTCGATGCATTTTTACTAGGGTTGTAAAACGTTGGCAAGCACTCTGTGTCATTCATCTTGCAAAAGAACTGCAGGAAACAAAAAAGCTTTGTCTTTAATAATTTTAAAACCGAAAGTGAAAACTTTGTATTCATTTAGCTGCTGCATGTACACAAAATGAATTCCCGGTAGCCCCAAAAGTAATCAGAATAATTACATGAGGCTATAGAAGTTATAGAACCGTTATAAAGCGTTGACAGTTAGTTCCAGTTCTCGCATAATATATGCATGTAAAATATAAATGAATATAATTTCTCAAAGCACCACCCACACGCATACATCTAAATCAACATATTTTGTGTAGCTCAGTGCAGCGTATATGTATGAAAATATCTTTGCAATAATATTTTGATGTTGAACTTGTACATTTAAAGAGGGCTCATTGAGGCTGTCACGAATAAGCCGATCCGGGCAAAAATTGATCCATGCAAAAATTGATCCGGCCGGACCCTTTTTGGCACCCAAAAGTGATCCGCAGCTGCCAAAAATTATCCGGGTGCAAGAGCACGAGGATAGCAGTATACCGTATCGAGCCATTTATAGTACTAATTTTAATGTTTCTCTAGCTGTAACAGGATCGCAGGGGTTTCTGTTTTCAATTGCAGCAGCAGGTTTCTGTTTTCAATTGCAGCAGCATCATTGCGTAATACAATAGTTAATTTATTGCCACATTTTCAAGTAGACACAACTGGAGTGTTTGGACCAAGGACAACTGAGTTCCTTAAAGATTTGCATGGGCCATCGGTTGAAGCAAGTACATTGTATCTGAGCTGGTGAAGCTAAGTCATTTGCATACTTTAATTACCTTATATCAGTTGCCGTCCAACAATGAAGGTGGACATTGAAGATGAAGTGTGTTTTGTACGGTTGTATTATTATTGCATTAAATATATTATATAATTAGAAATTACTGCAGAATTTACAGACCTACACTATTTAGTAAATACACGCGAAAATTGGTCAGTGCAAAAGTGGGACCACTTTTCGCTCCCATAATTGGTCCGATCCCGGACCACTTTTGGTTGCCAAATTTGGTCTGGTGTCGTAGTGTACAATGTCCCCCCCCCCCCCCCCCCCCCCCTAAAATTTGTCCCCCCGGACGTTTTGCACTAGTGAACAATGTCCCCCCGAACATTCTGCACTAGTGTACAATATCCTCCCGGACAATCTACACTAGGGTAAACTGTCCCCCTCCAGGGTAGAATGTCCCCCTCATAACACTCTATTACAACAAGGCTATGGACTTTTAATACAATCCTAATATATGGACTTGAAGTGTACAAATTCAAATATATCGCACAAGGCAGTACACGGGAGTGCGTTGACGCCAGTACTCAGTAACTACTATCCGTCTTCAAAGCTGCATGTCGTTCTTGGAATGCGCATTGAAACCAATACTCACACACTGTCGTGTTTCTCAGTACGTAGGATTTTAATAAGTATTATCTCTGGCAAAACAGGCACAAAACTACACACAGAAACTCCTTCTAGCTATCTCGCAGAGAGAAAAATGTAACACATGAACACGTGGATGAGGGTGTTAAATAACAGACAGGAAAGTTCTGGATATCTGGAATCCTGATAAGTGCCATGACCATGACACCTCCCTACCAGCCTTGAAATCCTCAACCGATCATTGAGAGGCGAAATTCCCAGTCCTGTGGTGCTGTCTGGCTGATCTTCTCGGGTTGTCCCGACTGTAATCACTTCCAGTAGGAAGACGAGGGTTGCGGTACATCCGCATCGGTTTAGCATTATCCCTTGTTGCTTCTACTGCGGGTACAGAATATGCTGAAACATCAGCAATATCTTCTGCCAGTGGTGGGACTGGGACTGGATCCGTCGACGATACCTGGACCTCCCCTGGATCTGCTGAGCACCATAACGAGGGCGCAGCTGCTCTATGTGACGCCTCCAAGTGGCACCACGTGGGAACACCCGCACACTGACACTGCGGGAGCCAAACACCTTGGTGACCACAGCTGGTACCCACCTGGGGTCCTTCTCCTGCCTGGGACCGCAGTAGAGCGCATAGCATGGTGTCCCCACAGAGTATATGGGAGCCACCCTGTTTGGAGCCTCTTGAGCTTGAGATTTCGTGGCTTCCCTGGCCTGCTTTCCTTGAGCCGCATGTGCCGGGGAAGGAAGGAGAACATCAATTTTGGTCCATATTTGACGACCGTTCAGTAGCTCACTTGGAGAGTAGCCCTCACTCCTCGGTGTCCGGCGATACTGTATTAGATATTCCTGGAGGGCTGCTCGAGGAGGAAGCGAAGACTTTGTGAGTGCCTGCTTAAAAGTCTGAACCAGACGTTCGGCAGCACCATTGGTGGCAGGATGGTATGGTGCCCCTGTGAGGTGGGTAATGCCTCTCTCACGGCACCAACTTTGGAATTCTTCAAAGGAGAATGACGTAGCATTGTCAGACACAATGATGTGCGGGTAGCCAAAGTGGGCGAAGTCTTGTTCCAATAGCTCCGTGGTGGCCTTGGTGGATGTGGAGGTCGTTGGATGGATACAAGGGTACTTTGAATAAGCGTCAATGAGAACCAGCCAGTTATTTCCTAGAAAATTGATGGCATGATCCACATGGACCCGACTCCATGGCTTTTCTGGAAGCATCCATGGGTGATTGGCCGGCTTGGGCGGCTTATGCTGATGCTCTGCACATGCAGTGCACCGATGGCAGAGATCCATGATGTCAGCATCTATCCCCAGCCAGTAGACTGCCGTTCGCGCCAACTGTTTCATACGTTGCATTCCAAGGTGTCCAAGGTGTAGAAGCTGCAACACCTGAGGCCGTAGACTGGGGGGAATGACTACTCTGGAGCCATAGAGGAGGCAACCATAAGCTGTGGAAAGTGATATGGCCAGCTTCCGAAAAGCCTCTATTGACCCATCTGCTTTTATGCCTTCATTAGTTGCACCTTTTTGTGGCCATCCTTCTCGTGTGTAGCGCATTACATTAGAGATGATCGGGTCCTTAGCTGACTCCTTAGCACACTGTTCCAGGATCAGTCAGGTTCAGCTGAAGGCTGACAGTCTTGATGGTGCAGACTGTGTCCACATCTGCATCACCTTCCTCCCCATCAAAATTGGCATCCGGCCCTACAGGGAGATGGCTGAGAGCATCTGCATTGCCGTGGTCTGATGTCTTACGATACTCGATAGAATACTGGTATTGACTCAGCATCAATGCCCATCGAGCAAGCCTATTAGCTGCCAGTGCAGGAGTTGCTTTGGTTGGTCCAAACAAAGCTATCAGTGGCTTGTGGTCAGTGACCAGAATGAATGTCCGACCATATAGAAACTGGTGGAACTTGTTCAGAGCAAAGATTATGGCTAGTGCCTCCTTTTGTATTTGACTATAGGTTGCATACGGACCAAGACCGAGATCCACCCACAACTGCTCTGCACATGTGTGTCATAAGGCAATGGTGAGCGTGCAGGTGGCAAACAAGTGCAAGAATCAATAACACGTGCCAAGTGTGGCCGTACAACTAGACCAGTGTGCTTTTGGAGGGTACCTTTAGTTTGTAGGCACATCTTGCATAATATAAGTGAGAAAAGTTGTACTAATTCCTTATCCCTTATAAGTTGTAAGTACGTGCCCTCCTCCTCCTCCTCCTCCTCAATACATTGCACTCAGATCATAAAGATGAAGTCATCCTTGTGCACTCAGCTACACATATGATGTACTTGCATGGATTTTATACTGATCACACATGTGCTTTATGACCACAAATAAAAAGGGCAGTTACAAATGCAAAAGAAGACTATGGGTTAAAGCTGTCAATTCCTATACCCCAACTCCCGGCCCAGTGTTGACTCCCATGCACATACATTGCTGGCAAGCCAAAGTAAGCATCAGCACTTAAGCCTACATGCCCATCCTACGTTCTTCCATTCCTTGGTTCACAACATCTCCCTCCTCGGTGAGAACTGCCTTCAGCTGGTGGACCACCATGACAGGGAGGCCCTTACTGCATGGCCATCACACAAACCTCTGTATCAGCCTGTGACAGTCAGACCGGTTTCTTCTCAGAATAATAGACGGCGCGTGAAATGTACTAAGGACAACCCAGGTCCTCTTCCAAAATCTAAATCTGATAAGAGCACTCCAGCACTCAAGTACTCGATGGTACAGGGCGACTTGTTTTCGTGTTCCCTGTCAAATGTCCCAACTACATTGGCATGAACACTAATATTTAGGTGGACTATGAACACCATCCCACCTGCTTCTTGGTGAGGTTTATCTATTATGGACCATAAGATAGACCCATGCAAAATACAATACCAACCTGCTGATTCCTCTCATGTCCATGTACTGCTGCTTGGATGTACATGTGTAGGTTAATGTGTATGTCACAGTTTATGTATAGCGGTGCTTAAATTTGATGAGTATAGTACTATACATAGGTCCAGTGGATCACGTGATACTCATGTTTTATTAATTTGGTTGGCAAGTGTGTACATATGCTAATGGACGGCATACTAAAATCTGGCTGCCAAAGTCGTTACAAGCAGAAATTGGAACCTGTTGGTCTGCAGTTAAGTTGTATCCCATACCTGGAATCTAACAGCCATCCCGATATGTCGTTGTGGCCACGGAAAGAGCTAGCCTGGTACCCAAACAAATGAACTAGGAAAGAGTATGGGCATATTTTTCATTAAAGAACTGGCACGTATACCCAGCAGCAGCTGCTTTCATGCCAGCAGCTCGAAGCCTAAAATTTCTTCGAGTCTTCTGTCTACGTAATGGCATTCGTACTGCGTGGTATCACTGGTATAGGGGTCAAAGCCCTAGCCAGCTCTCACCTGGCTGAAGTTGCACGATGACGTGAAGCTTGGATGATAGCTAAGTCAGACCTGACGGTTCTATTCTTTCTGGTCACTGCACATGCATGGCTGAGTAAGTGTTTAATCTTTCTTGCTTCGTAAACGAGAACACAGTCAGGACGAAGTCTACATGGTCTGGGGACCCGACGGATGTTTACTAGTAGGTTTCCTGAGCGTAAACTGACACAGTGAAACTGAAGCGCTCGATCCCACATGGGAATGACACATACATACCAGATACAATATATAGTCACCACAGATCCGCGAGTGTACAATGGGCATCCAGTAGTTGGGCGTAGCCCGACCATACGCCACGGTCTGCTACGGCCAACCAGTTCTACCTTTTATCCATTTCTGTTGTCAGGGATGATTCTTAGATGTAAAACGATAAAATCCAAGGCTAGAACGTTCACCATGGCGACTTCTACAACCAATCGCACAGCAACTAACAACCATTTCTTAGGCACGGACAATAAATTTGCCAACCAAATTTAATATTCATTGATTTTGGTCACGTGCTTGAGTGTCCATTGGACCTATGTATATCATTCCTTACCCATATATGATTATCGATATATTGTGCTCACGGCTGTTTCGAGCTGGACAATTAGTTTGATAATTAGAGCGTTACGGTATATGATTTACAAATGATGGCGGATAGCCTCATTATCGCTATGCAATGTTTAACAGCATGGCTTGCTTGAAGCTTACACCTGGTGCTATTATACGCTGATGCATTAGTACCAGCAATCATTTCTCTATAACACACACATGTGAACTATTAATACTACGCTTTCCAATAATACACTGGCCTCGTTTTCATAAGCATACGCCGTTACGTCATCTCGAGCATGTGTTAAAAAAGCGCGAGTTGCATCGAGCCGCCAATTTTCCCACTGGTAAATTCGACATAGAGGCAATGTTAACACTTCAGGTGAAAGGTGTATGTCATTAACTAAGTGCGGCCGGCACTTTTCGGCCTAAACAGTCTGCTTGTTTTCTATGAATAATGATGCGGAGTTGTATAGGTTGAATGGATTCCCACCACCACCAAGGTCAGTTGCACTGCAGAGGGTGCATGACTGAAGGGGAAACTAAAAAGACACCACATAGCAGTGTGAGGCATATACTCAGGCCTTGCAGAAGGTGTTTGGTATGGCATTTTGAACTGAGGAGGATGCAATGGTGTACCCACAAAGCTTTTGTAGCTCCTGCAAGGATTCCCTTTAAAAGGCAGCTGTACCATGTGTGACTGCATTTCAGTGGCAAACACATAGGAGTTAATCTTGCATGGTGAGATGTTTGCACCCGGACCCAATATGATGGCATTCAAATTAAAATGTATTTAAATTCATACATATATAAGGTATGAACACTTCATATCCACTCAGCAAGTGGGAAGGCCATCCAATATCATTCACACAGCTAAAGATGGTGGTGCTAGTACACTGACATCATTTACCCCCTACCCGCTGTTTTGAATTTGTCAGATCTCTGTGCCTGAACGTTCTCAACCTGCCCCTGTACAGTGTGTCAGCAGAGGTACAGTGTCCCTGTTGTTATGACACAGCACAGCTGCATCATAACCCTGCTTCCACCTTGGGATTGAACATCTCGGGCAATATATTCATCCATTTTGCAGCCTGTTCCAGGGACATCTAGGAAAACCATCTCCTACTGAGGAGAGGAGATGGTAGATGTCCTGAGACGCATGTCATCAACAAGTCCTTAGAACCTGTCCAATACAAGGAAGAGCATGTGCACATGATTATCACTGACAGGATGACATCACATACAGAGAAGTCATAAGACATTCACACACACACACACACACACACACACACATTCACACACACACACACACACACACACAACACACACACACACACACACACACACACACACACACACACACACACACACACACACACACACACACACACACACACACACACGTTATTTCCCAAAGCCACTATCCCAGTATTAATGCATTTTCTTGACAACCACAATGTTGCTGCTTGGGTACATAAGTGGTATGTTGGATTTGGTCTCCTTGGAAAACAAGGAGCAAATACATGTCAAATTCAATGCACCGGCAGCCAAGGACATATGCATCAATACAGGAAAAGTTGCAGTATTACCAGTTTGTAATGTAAGAATATCACAAAATATCGCAGCAATACCAGTAGTAACAAAAAGACGCAAATATGTATCACCGGCCTATGCTATACATGGTATGAAAAATCACTTTTATTATGAGTCAAATCACCTATGTTTGATGACTTGTAGCGCTGTCATTTCTGCAGGCCGCACTTAGTTGTTTGGCTTTCAAGGTAGCCTCCGCTCTCCACCATTTATCCACGTCTTGTTTTCATCCAGGAAAATTGGCGGTAGTCTAGTGTTCCGATCTTTGTGAAGGATATCTAATCGCGGTACTCTCGTGGCGAGCGCTATAGCTAACAGACGGTACAGAGTTGTGCCTTGCAATTCACACGAAGGATAGAAAAATGGTATGTGTACGCTAAAATGGCTTTTAAATGGCGGGACTACAAGTGCAGTCCTTATATAGCTCGAAGATACAAAGTCCTTGTTGAGGTCATGTTTGATGATGTAATCGTTTCAATATTTCAGGGCGTAGGTCTTATTGTCCAACGTTGAATGGGCCTGAAACAGCCGTGTGCTATCAGCTGGTGTAGATGTGTCTATTATAGTGCATTCCATATGCCCCCACTCTGTGGAGAGCGTTTACGGGGCTAAGGCTAGCGCTATATATACTGATCTACAGTAAGTGTGGCATGTGTGTTGGCTCCAGCTACACTGATATATAATATATTGATATCGATCAAATCAACGTATTTTTGACTCAACGGTTTAAAAACTAAAACAGTTTCAGGACAACGATGAATGCCTCACGTGCTGAAGATTCCGTAAAGATCTTTTTGAGCCTCTGTGTACTTAACGGGATCTCCGTATTGGTGTGTCAAATAGCCACAGTCTTGGTGTTTGGTCTAAAGCTCCACAGAAAGATTTTTTATCGATTGGCTCTCTATCAGGTATTGTCTGCGTCGGCCTTTTCGACTATTGAGACTTTACAAATCATCTTCGTCAATTATGACAAATCCCCTGCAGTATATGGACGCTTGTGCACCGCTTTTGGTTGGTTTACACTCTACACACAATGGGTGAAGGTATTTTTTACGACTTGGTTAACTGTTCATCTCTTCTGCTTTGGAGTTCTCTACAAGAACCTAAAAAAGTTTGAAATGTTGTATATTGTGACTTCGTTATTTGTGCCGATACCTATTGCTATGGTACCACTGATAACCGGATCTTATCATATCAATGCGCTAGGTTGCTACATTTTTAATGTAAATGGCACAAATCCTGCCGCTACCATCGTATGGTTTGCTCTGTGGAATGCAGTAGAAAGTTCCAACCCCAACGAAAGTGTGATACTGGCAGCTGCAGTATTTATCGCGATGTGGGCCATGTCATCTGCTTTGGCATTATTAGTGCACATCTCCGTGGCTCGTATTTATTGTAAAAGGAGAAAACACTGCACGTCCAAGAGCATGCGCACTTGGAAATTACATGCAGAGATAATGATGTTCAGCAGAATTCATATAGTGCGACTGAACAGGCCAAAGACAGTGTTACACACCTTTCATTACCGAGAGGTAGCCTTAACATACGGGCCGGTTTTAAGTATACTAGTAGTAAAAAAGTGAATGAAACAAGGTATATAAAACATTCTCTCTGAGAAAGTTAGTGGTATACAGGATTTGAAGGCAATGGTGGTGTAAAAAGGAAGGGAACAAGGGATTCAGTGGAGATACAATAATTATTCCTATATTTAGTACTGTATAGAACGTCATTACAATTATGTTGCTAAATCAGTATAGGAAGTTGTTTTTGTCAAAATGCCTGTACGGCTGCGAAAGAGGAAAGCTAAGCGAAGAGAGGAATACCTCCTATTATTGTATCTCCACCGAATCCTTTGTTCCCTTCCTTTTTACACCACCACTGCCTTCAAATCCTATATACTACTAACTTTCTCAGAGAGAATGTTTTTTATATCTTGTTTTAAATAGAAAGCAGTATGAATTTGTCCATTTTCTTCATATAATTTTGCATGCAATGATCATGAGTATTGAGGATATCGATCGCTCATCCATTTGATGGGATAAGTTACTAAAAGTACCATGTGCTGTGCATTTTAGGTATATATAGCCCGATTTTTGTGGAATATGTACATGTGTATTTTATAACTGCACCATTCTAAAGTCAATATGTAAAATACATGTATATACTGTACAGCTTTCTTGGGACTGCACAACGGTAATGTGGCAGAAGGTACTTGTAGATACATGTATATATGGAACAATATAAATCAAGGAATGATAGCCACGATCTTGCCCTGATGTAAGAGTTTTTAATCCATTTGCACGGAGCTATGCCAACCCTTCTCTACCTCAGTGCTGCCATAAAAAAAAAATGAACTGGAAAAACGCCGAGCATATAAACATGGCTCGTTTTCTCCACTTGTTTCTTCAGCCTCATGCAGGTGGTATGGGCCTCACTGCTACCACCGTCCATCCATGTTGCTACAGACGGTCGATTTCCCCCCCCCCCCCCCCCCCCCCCCCCCCCCCCATGATAGTCCATCCATGTTTACCAGGTCCCCCTGTACCCTCTAAAACATATGATCTCCCTTTTGTATTCACCAATATTTCAACAATTAACCTCAATCTTTTTGAACCGGCCATAAAACATAAAGGTCTGTACCAGAAAATGTTAATTAACACTTATTAGTTAACCTTAATTCCGCAGCTCCAATAAGTCCTATGCGTAGGACCAATATTTGAAAATTCATCATAAATAGAAATGCAGTACTTTTGGCATCCATTTCTTTACTGCTGTTTAATGTATCTATTGTGCTATCTATTTTTTAACCACACCCTTGGTATCACGATGCAAAAAAAAAAAAATGGATGCCTTTCTTAAAAATGTATTACGTGGAGAATTTTATTGTCACAGAAAAAAAAGACAAGTATAACTTTTTTGGTATGTTTTTTTGAAGCACGATGTGTGTGCTACTTTATGCATTGTATGGCAGTAATCGGTTTTGCAATTTTACCGATAACACACTGTACGTTTTCAAGATTTTTTTTCCATCCAAAACAACTTTTATTATATTTTCCTGTATTCCATTTATAAGATAAACGTTTCTAAAGTTTTTCCAGGGGGCAGGGGGGGGTGGGGGGGGTGGGGGGGGGGGGGGGGGGGAGGACACCCGGGCGCAGGG
This sequence comes from Spongilla lacustris, assembly GCA_949361645.1. Classification (NCBI taxonomy): domain Eukaryota; kingdom Metazoa; phylum Porifera; class Demospongiae; order Spongillida; family Spongillidae; genus Spongilla; species Spongilla lacustris. The sequence goes on from OX442418.1 coordinate 1,733,454, forward strand.
ATAAGGGGGGCGCCAAAATACACAGAGATATTTATCTTGCCAACGCGAAGTCGCGAACGAGCACCTAGGGTCTATTAACCGTCTTGACAGACTTGACTTTACAAACATCTGTATCAATGCAAACTTTTAAATTCCCGGAGAAGATACGGTATACAATCGTCACCTCCATACTCTGTTGAATATCTCTAACTATCTATGCTTTTACTCAAATCAGTGCAGTTCGGAATCTCGGATATGATAGGTTATCACTGACTCACACACAGTGGCAGGGACAATGAGCGCTTAGGGAAGGCCTGGCTCGGAGAATGAAACGTAGCGGAGCTCAGAGTCACAAAAGAAGGATGGTGGAATTGTTTGAAACGTTATCTGATGGTACAACTATGACACATGCACATGTGACGCACATATTCTGTTAGCAGCGATTTTGAAATTTGAATTCTTTGAAATTGTTTTGTTGCATTTTTGGCACACAATCGTGTTCAGATGAGGTTGCATGCAGAATCCAAGCATGCATGAATTTTAAGGATGCTGCAGTTAACGTTGACCTGAAAGGTTTACAACATAACCTTGCCACTGATAGTGACCAATTAGGCCTGGATGCTTTAGAATGCAAAGATAAGATGCACAGATGGGAAATAGATGTGGAGCGTCGGATTAGGAGACGACGACGCCTAGCTGATGAATTGCCCTAGGGTGCCAGACTTCTGCCGAACAGGAGATTAAGCGAGTTTTGAGAAGCATTCTTGACAGGCTCCACCAAGAGATTTTAACACGTTTCTCGCGATTGGATGACATGAATTCGAAATTCAGTTTTCTACTTGTTGTGACAATTTAACAATGAATGATGTCCTTGCTCACCATCGTCATTGCGTGGAGTATGACACTGACATATTAAGCGGGCTGTACTGAAGTTTTTGATTGCAGGATGCTACTTAATATTTATTAATAGAGGCGATATTTCACCAAAGACTGCATGACTCCTATATAGCTTCTGTCATTTATCATATCATATGGCCCGGAGATGATGTATTCCCGAATCTCCGCATTGCACTACATGTACAAATATTGCTTACAACATATACATTGTATCCAGAAATGGCCCATACATACGGGGTCATCCTGTTTGTTTTTTCCACATTGAATTTCAAAGACGTTTAATATACTTTAAAAATTGATTTGATTATGATATACATTTTCGTGAAATAAACATTAAGCCCCCTTTTACTAAAATCAAGACGAATAAAATAATTTCAAAAAGATGACGCAAGATATTATAAATATCATCGATAATACTTTTAAAATAAATCATGACCACTACTGACGAAACTTTTGCTCACGTGCACATGCAACATTCATTTAATAGTAAAATAATTCAAGTCTACATTTATAATACAGCGTGCCAAGAGGGTGTGGCACTGCGATACTACTGCGGTACGCCCAGCATGCAGTGTATGTGCATGGATTGAAAAGTCAGTTAATAAATAAATAATGCAAGGCATGCTGATATAGGGACTTCTGCGTGCTAGAGTACAGACCAAACATTCAGAAATCATGCGTGAACACGTGTAATATGAATCAGCTAGTAGCTCGAACCAAGGATTATCATATAACTTTAAAAATCCTTGCTCGAACTCAGTGGATTTATAAACCTTGATGTGTCGTGCCATGTGGGATATGCCTCATATCATTCTCTTTGTCAGCGGCATTACTTTCAAACTGGTTATCTATTTCAACGCTTATACGACAATATACAGCATGAAAAAGTTCGCCGATTTTTATATAGGACTCTATTGCTAGCTTGGTAACCTCGGAAAACGCTCAGCTACAATTTGCACGCTTTTCTTGTACATTTTACTATAGTTACAAGCATTATCCGTGCATGCATGCGATGGTGATCCAATAAATGCTGTCATAGTCTGCGATCAATTAAGTGTGCATGCATTATGTAAGACAATACGGTGCAAGATAACATGGCTGCACCGCTCCTAATGAATTAAAGCTTTGAAGTGCAATTTACCCATATATACGCGAAGAAGATCAAACCAGCTCTCAATTGCATGCATGGAAAATGCATGATGATTTGCTGCCCGTGCAGGTCTACCATGCCAATTGCACTGATGAATTGATGCATGTGCATTCGCTGTTATACATAATCCGTAGGCCTGCCTACTGATATATTTGTATAATTATAACGGTGCACGCATTCCGTGCAAGGTATATGGATACAATGCAGAGTGCAGCAGATATATAGTATGCAGGCATTATTTCCTTACAACTATATACTGGTTATGACACTAACAAAGGTATTACTACCACTATATATTCTTTTGTCCTTCAGTCACAATTCATGTGATATACATGCAGTGGGATAAATGTTTTTCGTTGATTTATGCTCAAATACGCATGCATGGCTGAATGGATTGATGACTCCAGGTTAAAAGTGACATACACTGTCAATAAACCGGCCGGCCTAATGTTCGTGCAAAGGTGATCTGCGAATATGTATTGCATCAATACACTTGCCAAGTGTGGCCATACAACAGGACCAGTGTGCTTGATTTTTGGAGGGTACCTTTAGTTTGCAGGCACGTCTTGCATAAGTTGTAAGTATGTGCCCTCCTCCTCCTCCTCCTCAACACATTGCACTCAGATCATAAAGATGTATAGTCATCGTTATGCACTCAGCTACACATATGAAATCTATGTAGTATTGTACTTGGATTTTGTACTGATATAACACATGTGCTTTATATGGCAACATATAAAAAGGGCAGTTATAAATGCACTATGGGTTAAAGCCATCCATTCCTATACTCCTAGTGTTGACTCCCACATGTACATTGCTGGCAAGCCAAACAAAGCATCATGCAACACTTAAACCTACCATGCCCATCGTCCCCCGTTCCTTGGTTCACAGCATCTCCCTTGAACTGCCTTCAGCTGGTGGACCAACATGCCAGCAAAGCACTTACTGCACAGCCATCACACAAACCTCTGTATCAGCCTATTAAATGTCCCCATCTCCTCCAGCTGTAGCTGCTGTGTACATTAGTTTGAACACTAATATTTAGGTGGACTACTGACACCATCCTACCAGCTTCTTGGTGAGGTTTATCTATTATGGACCATAAGATAGACCCAAAATACAATACCAACCTGGTGATTCCGCTCATGTGTGCATGTACTGCTTCTTGGATGTACATCGGTAGTTGCAGTTTATATGTGTAGGTCACAGTTTATGTATAGCGGTGCTTAAATTTGATGAGTATAGTACTATATCATTCTTTACCTACACACATATATGATTATCGATATATTGTGCTATCAGCTGGTGTAGATGTGTCTATTATAGTGCATTCCATATGCCCCCACTCTGTGGAGAGCATGTACGTGGCTGAGCCTGTATTGATCTACAGTAAGTTTGGCATGTGTGTTGGCTCCAGCTACATCAGTATATAATATGTTGATATCGTTGACTCAACGGTTTTAAAACTAAAACGGCTTGAAGAGAAAGATGAATGCCTCACGTGCTGACGATTCGGTACAGATCCTTTTGACCATCTGCAGCTGCGTACTTAACGGGATCTCGGTGTTGGTGTGTCAAATAGCCACAGTCTTGGTGTTTGGTCTAAAGCTCCACAGAAAGATTGTTTATAGATTGGCTCTCTATCAGGTATTGTCTGCGTCGGCCTTTTCGACTATTGAGACTTTACAAATCATTTTCATCAACTATGATAAATCCCCTGCAGTATATGGACGCTTGTGCACGGCTTTTGGGTGGTTTACACTTTACACACAATGAGTGAAGGTGCTTTTTACGGTTTGTTTAACTGTTCATCTCTTCTGCTTTGGAGTTCTCTACAAGAACCTTAAAAAGTTTGAAAAATTGTATATTGTGACTTCGTTATTCGTGCCGATACTGATTGCTATGATACCACTGATAACCGGATCTTATCATATTAATGCGCTAGGTTGCTACATTTTTAATGTAAATGGCACAAATCCTGCCGCTACCATCGAATGGTTTGCTCTGTGGTACATTCCAACTCTGGTTATTCTTCTTGTACTTTCAGCTGCCATGATGATAATGGTGACAAAATTGGCTTGCAAGATTCGCCTGAGGCAAAAAACACATCCAATCACCCGTGGCCGTGACGACCAGTATTGGAAGGCTTTAAAACAGCTCCTTCCATTGGCCGCTTTTCCAATACTGTTCTTCTTTTTTGTCATTCCCGTATTCGTAAAAGGCGTGATTGCAGCAGAAAGTTTACGTTCCAACCCCAATGAAAGTGTGATACTGGCAGCTGCAGTATTTATCGCGATGTGGGCCATGTCATCTGGAGTGGCACTGTTAGTGCACATCTCCGTGGCTCGTATTTACTGTAAAAGGAGAAAACACGTCAAAGAGCACTTGGAAATTACATGCAGAGAAGTCGGTGTTCAGCAGAATTCATATAGTGCAACTGAACCGGCCATAGACAGTGTTACACGCTTCTCATTACCGAGAGACAGCCTTAGCAGCGATAATGACTAATTTATTAATTATTGTTATTTAACATATAGTTTGATTTTGTGTAGAGCTTAATTGTTCAAAATGGAAAAATCATTTTTTAAAATTGCAAGCATAAATGATATGAATTTGCCGATTTGCTATAATTTTGCAATGATCATGAGTATTGAGGATATTGATCATAAGAAAAGTTCACCTATTTGATGGTATAAGTTACTAAAAACACCATGTGCTTTTGCAACCGTAAATTTGCATGTGAGGGATAGCGGAATATGTATTTTATAACTATACTATTCTTAAGTCAATATACATGTATATTAAGATGTGAAAGACATACTGTTCAACTTTCTTGGACTGAACAATGTGAAATAATGTGGCAGAAGGTACTTGTGGATACATGTATAGTGCTTATGTTGTTGAACAATCGTCCTATAAGGAATGATAGACAGCAATGATGGACGTGTTTTTAATCCCTTTGCACGAAGCTACGTCAACTCTTCTCTACTCAATGCTACTGTAAAAAATGAACTTGAAAAACGCCGAACATATGATGAACGAGTTCGAGAAATCATATCGTTTTCTTCACTTGCTTTTTCAGCCTCATGCAGGTGGTATGGGCCCCACTGCTACCATCGTCTATAACAGACTTGCCTCACTCCTTGCCGAGAAATTATATAAGCCATATTGTCAGACCCGTCACGCCGTAAATGGTCCGGGTTATAGGTATGCACAGAGACTGGGAACGAGGTACATTCCAATGTTACGCCACACCGACTGATGGGAATAATTCTATGGCGGCGGATGGCAATTACGCATGTTTCAAGCATTTTTTCACTGAAAAACACGTTGTTATTTGTTCGCTCACTACCAAAGCCTTCTAAGTATGGGACACTGAAGTAAGATTATTAGCTTATTCCAAAACGAAAATGACTCGTTTTCTAAAGAGTTATTAGCTTGCCCACCCCGCAGCTTGCGCTCGAAATGTCCCTTTCAGGTACAAAATGCACAAAACACCGCCAAAGAATTATTCCCACCCACCAGTGGTGTGGCGTAACATTGGAATGTACCTCGTTCCCAGTCTCTGTGCATACCATCCATGTTGCTACAGACGCGCGCGGTCCTCCCCCCCCCCCGACCATCCATGGTTACCTCTGCAACATATGGTCCCAATATAAACAATCTTTTTGAACTGGCCATAAAACGTAAAGCTCAGATTCAGAAAATGTTAATTAACACCTATTAGTTTTAGGAGACATATCCGTGCCGTCAATTGGAGTGCATTTTAAATGAACGGCGAGTATAGCAGCAAGAACGAAGAGGATTGTAACGAATTCAATGACGTACAACTCGTCACAGATGCATTTCGTTATGCTCAAGGAAAGGGGTACCGCTCCGATTGTTCTAAAAATTTCAAGCGCAGTATCAGACGAAAAGCAAAGAGATTTGTTGTACAATGGAGATGTGCACTACAAAAAGAAAAATGGGACTATGGTAAGTATTTATATGTACAGCCGGATCATAATATACAAATCAGTCTTAGACTCTTGTTTTTATTGGGGTACATGGTCTATACTATTGCGTGCATCTTTAAGGTTAGATACATCATATAAACAGACAGGAGCAGAAACGAATTGTCATTGCTTGTCATGAGGATCCTACATCTGGTCATATACATGGGTATGTGGACCAAAAGAACCCTAGAAGAATTACAGAACGATTTATATGGCCAGGTGTTACAAAAAGATGTTCAAGAATTAGTAAGTTTATTTATTTTTCATATCATAGTTCATCCTCTTTAAAATGTTATGCATGCTACTAAATTGCATGACCTCTAAATCATTTAGGTTCACACCCTTGATATATGTCAGAGGGTCAATCCAAAGATGAATATTGCCATGCCAGAACTTCATACTACTGTGCATGCCTGTAGTCTCTACATGGTGCCATGCACTTAGTATTGATTTTGTGGAGCCATTTCATACACCTTCAAAACAAGGAAGTTGCTATATACTTACAACTGATTGCTGATTATTTCGGTACGTTTGTACAAGCAATTCCGTGTAGAACCAAAGGGCGTGTTATGTCTCTGACGCTCTTTTTAAGGTTTGTGGACAATGAACATGTGCATTGATAATGAGATTGTATATTCAGTTAATAATATATATTTTTACAGTTATTTATGAAGTTTGGAATCCCAAAAGTTATAACTACTGCATGATCAAGTCAGTGAATTTAATAACAAACTTGATTCAGAATTAATGACCCTTCTTAATGTGGACCATCGTCTTACAACACCATATCAGTCTCAAGTTATTATACTACATGTGATATATATATGTATAATTATAATTATAATATTATAATTATATAATTATCATTTTTCAACAGGCAAATGGCCTACTGCATAGATGAACGGTTCAATCAAACCGTGCAGAAAATGCTAGTTAAATATGCTAAGGAACAGGAGGAATGTTGGGAAGACTACATGGACTGTACGTGTTGTTTATTTGCATACAATACATCGAAATATGAGTCTTCTAAATTCACTCTTTTTGAAGTAATGTTTGGACGAATTATTATTGCAAGTTTAATACATGATAAGCAGCTAGCGATGATGACGTTGATGTAAGAATGCTGCATCAAAGAAAGGTTTTGGAAGTGGTAAGATGAACATTGCTGCAGCACAGACCAGTCAAAGAGCAGTATGATAGAAAGCGTTATAATCCTGACGCTTTTTAACCTGGACCCATTGTTCTGAAAAAGGACTTTTAATTACAAGAAAGATGGCCGGGCTACGGTATTCACCTGATACGATTTACAAAAGGAATCGATTTACATCACTAATATAGCTAATCATTTTGAGACATTTAAATGTACATGTATGTATATGATGTGTTTTATATTTGTATATTAATTGCAAGCTCGTCATCACCAGTATTATTCACGAGCTCGAGGCTCGAGAATCATTAGACTAATGTTATCGCTATAATTATGATGTTAACACTACTATATAATGATTGCATCATGTTTTTGTTTTTTTTTTTGGGGGGGGGGGGGGGGGGGGGGGGGGGGACCATCTGTGGCGAGGGGGACCATCTACTGCACCGCGGATGGTCCAGGGGACCATCTGTAGTTGCCGTGGACGGTCCAGGTGGACCAATCATTGGGGGGACCATTGGTTGTGTGACAAACCATTCACTGGCTCAGCTAGGTGCCGTCTGAACTTTGTTCAGCTACATGTATAATGTGTATTCTGGGAAGCAGATCTATGGCACTAAATACAGGCTTTTCACTGCGAGACACAATCGCACTGGCATGCATGTTCCAGGGCGAGAGTAGACATGGTATTTTTACTATAGTTTTACTTCTTTTTTTTTTCATTTTTACTCACTTATTATATTACTTATTATACATGTACATGCATATGTATTTGCACCATTTAAAAATAAAAGGAATTAGATGCATTTGTTTTTAGTGACTTTACTATTATTGGTGCATGAACGTTTTGTTCAGATTTCGCATTGATCAGCAATACTCATTGCAATATGTTGTGAATCAAATGGACAAATTCATACTAATTATATTGTTTATTCTTGCAGCGTACCGGTGTCATAGTCGCCAATGACTCCCCTAATAACGTTTGACTCCCCAGTCATTCACACCTAGGCCTTTATCAAAAAGCACTCACATGCACAGTATTTTTAAAAAATATAATGTTGAGTACACATGTCACTGCATAAAACTACATGCCGCCAATGCGGACAGCTCTATATATGTTCCGTGAGTTCAAACCATATACGTCATGCAATATAACAATCGCTGCTAAGGCTGTCTCTCGGTAATGAAAAGTGTGTAACATATTTATGACCGATTCAGTCGCAATACGTGATTTCTGATGAACATCTTCTCTGGATGTCATTTCCAAGTGCTCTTTGACGTGTTTTCTCCTTTTACAGTAAATGCGAGCCACGGAGATGTGCACTAACAATGCCACACCAGATGACATGGCCCACATCGCGATAAATACTGCAGCTGCCAGTATCACACTTTCATTGGGGTTGGAACTTTCTACTTCCTCTACGCCGAATACGATTACGGGAATGGAAAAGCGGCCAATGGAAGGAGCTGTTTTAAAGCCTTCCGATACTTGTCGTCATTGGTGATTGCATTTGTTTTCTGCCTGAAGCGAACTTTGTAAGCCAGATTAATCACCACTATTGCCATGGCAGCTGAAGCTACAAGAAGTATAACCAGCGTTGGAATGTGCCAAAGAGCAAACCATTCGATGTTAGCAGCAGGATTCGTGCCATTGAAATCGTAAATGTAGCATCCTAGCGCATTAATATGATAAGATCCGGTTATCAGCGGTACCATAGGAATCACTATTGGCACGAATAACGAAGTCACAATATACAATATTTCAAACTTTTTCAGGTTCTTGTAGAGAACTCCAAAGCAAAAGAGATGAACAGTTAACCAAGCCGTAAAAAATACCTTCACCCATTGTGTGTAAAGTATAAACCACCCAAAAGCGGTGCACAAGCGTCCATATACTGCAGGGGATTTGTCATAATTCACGAAAATAATTTGTAAACTCTCGATCGTCGAAAAGGCCGACGCAGACAATACCTGATAGAGAGCCAATCGATAAACAATCTTTCTGTGGAGCTTTAACACACCAACACCGAGATCCCGTTAAGTACGCAGATGGTCAAAAGGATCTGTACGGAATCGTCAGCACGCGAGGCGTTCATCGTTTTCTTGAATAAATGCTTGAAGCTGTTTTAGTTTTGAAACCGTTAATGCTTTGATTTGATCGATGTGTCAATATTTGTGCATGGAGCCAAATTCAACCCACATGCCACACTTTACTGAAGGATCTGTACAGCCTTAGCCAAACTCTCCACAGCTTCTATTTGAGGAGCATGGAATGCACTTATATATAAACACATCTATACGAGCTACAGGTATTTGCACCATAGGCATATATGGGTAATCACGTATGTTTAAAGAATGATAATATATAGTACAACTCAAGCATGGCTACATAAACTGTAACCTACACATGTATACATCCAAGCAGCAGTGCATGTACGTGATGGAGAAGGATCACCAGGTTGGTAATGGTTCTTGGGTCTGTCTTATGGTCCATAATAAGAAAACCTGACAATGAAGTACATGTAGGTGGCCACAGGATGGTGTCAGTAGGCCGGCCATGCATAAACAATTTGAAAATATCAAATGTAAAGAGATATTGTAATGTTTGGTCAAACTCATGTCTCTGGAGGTGATGGTAGAACAGATGGACGTTTGAACGATAGGATAGATGATGTTTGACAGGCTGATACAGAGGTTTGTGTGATGGCCATGCAGTAAGGGCCTCCCTGTCATGGTGGTCCACCAGCGGAAGGCAGTTCTCACCGAGGAGGGAGATGCTGTGAACCAAGGAACGGGGGAGGATGGGTATGGTAGGTTTAAGTGCTCACAGAGCTGATGCTTCCTTCAGCTTGCTAACAATGTACAGGTACATGTAGGAGTCTGTGGACCAACTGTGGGGTAGGAAGAGAGAAGCGCGACTGCTTTACCCCATAGTCATCACTTGTGACAGATTTATTACTGCTGTTTTCTGCCTAACCAATAATAAGCCCCAATACGAAGTATAATAATAAAGGTGTTATTTGTTAACCTAAATTCCCCGAGTCCACGTCCTATGTGTAGGACCAATATTTGAAAATTCATTATAAATAGAAATGCAGTTTTTTGGCATCCATTTCTCTACTGTTGTTTGATGTGCCTATCGTGCTAAATTTCCCAATTTAAGTCTATTTTTTTAAAATCACACCCTTGGTTACACGATGCAAATAAACAGATACGGTTCTTAAAAATGCATTATGAAAAGAATTTAATTGTCAGAGAAAAAAGTACAAGTATAATTTTTTTGAATCTTTTTGAAGAATGATGTGTGTGCTACTTTATACATTCTATGGCAGTGTTTTTACTCTAATTGGTTTTGCCATTTTTACAGAAAAAAGCATTGTACGTTTTCAAGATTTTGTCCATGTATGCATTCACTTGGCTATGCGTCTGAAAATTACTTATCGTTCATAAGCTTGTGGAGCTAGCAATTTCCAAATCTACAATGTATTTTTTTTATATGCTTAGTGTAAAAGACCTGGCTTACTACCCCCTTCCTAAAACATGTTGCTCTGATCTTCCCAACAATACGTTTTGGTACTTTTGTTTAACCTGCTTAGCAAATACATATTTTAGCAATGCAGCATTGATTGTGTTTGACAATCTTTGGCAAGAAAGTAATTACTAACCATTTCTACAGTACAATGAGATTTTTGTTTGTTCTTTGATCATATGAGTTTGCTAAAAACTAGAATGCTTACTGCAAGATGAGGAGATGATTCAGCAACATTTACTCAATTGCTGATGGGAGTAATGAATAGCTTGCAAAATAAGTATATGTAGTTCCGCCTGTCATACACATTTTCAAGTCCTGCATGGATGCAGCTGAATGCATATTAATTCACATAGTATTACACTTTATTTTAATAATTATATAATAAGATTACTGCATCAGTTATACGAGTTAAGTTCAGCAAGCGCTTCAAGATCGATGATGCATACATGTATGGATGACGTATGAAAAACATTCATTTGTGTTCAAATCAATTGGAAGTGTGTAGGAAACCATGCCCACACAATTCTAAAGATAGTAGTTACAATGCGATTTTTATCATTCATTAATTTCAGCCCTCCAATGTGGAAGCTCTGTATTCACGTATTTTAACAACTGCAAAGTCAAGAGCAATACACCAAGTTCCAAATCATATGTCTATAGTTCTAAAAGTGCCATTCATGCACGATGCTCATCTAGAGGATCACATGGTGGAGTGGATGTCAACACAGGTGCTTGATGGTAGAGCAGGTGCCAAATGTCAAATTCAACTCCTTAAACAGTACGTACACCGTTTTAACTTGAACTCTAGGATAAGGGATCCTAAACTTAAGCTTAAAGCATAATGAATGATCACTACCTCAATGTCTCGCCCAAAATATCAACTGCACTAACGCCGCCAATGACAGACATGTCAAAGTATTTTCATATCCGTGCGCCCGCATGAGATTGCATGGCTACTAGTATTATTTCTGACTACAAATAATTCATAAATCTAATAAAAATTATTCGGCATGCGTACAATGCAACAACGACATCGTATCAAGGGACAATTCATTCATGTGTTGTGGCTACATCCAGGAATGCTGCTTTAAATTCATCTTACATTCCTCGGCTGCTACAACTTCATGAATCTCATTGTGGAAGCAATGGTATGCGCCGTTAGAGATGTAGCTGAGATTCAGATGTCGACGTCAGTCATCACCTCCACTTGCGCAGCCACGTATATAAGGGCTACCTGTATCTGCAGAGGTAGTATGCGGATTGGAATTTACGAAGTTCTATCAAATCAACACGAAATGGACGTGATGAACAAGACCTGCGATATAAGGGCGGAACACGGCGCGGCTGATAATACGTACGGCGGCAGTCGGGAAGGAGAGCCGGATTACACTGCGGCTATAGCTAGTGTGCAGCAAGGTGTCACGAGAACCCGAACAAAGGAAATGGACGATTGCGATGTATTTCAGCCCTGCGTCATCTTGTGACTATATCATACCGAGAGTGGACTAATCAATGATCATGATTTATGTTTTTTATGTACGCAATTCTGTACCCGGCTTTTATGTTTTTCAAAGCTCATTGATATCGAGCATGCATTCCAGTTTATAATTGAATTGAATAGCATGCGTGGCTAAAAATACGCATGAACATGGTACCATCTATCACTATACGCAAGATGCATAATTATATCTTCACAAATTAAGCCTAGGGACTTTTTCCTCGTGTGCAGATGGATGCTTGCATTGATAAGCAGGCATAATAAAATTTATTTTGCCTGACTTGCTACATTGCGTGAGAGCTATAGCTAATGGAACAATACGGATAGCCACGAGCATGTTGAGCACTGCCTACCAATATGGCAATATGCATGTACTGTGCTGTACACATGTGTCTGGAATGTTATTGGTCTATATGAATCTACCTCTAAACGTGATGAATTTTTGTACTGACTGAACTATGCCAACAGATTGGTATAGAGGTCAACAACTTTGTAACTTTTAATATGTGACATGGTTATGAACTTGTGTTGATGGTGTGCACATAAAAGTGTACGCGATGAGTTTGTGAAATGTGCATCACTGGTATAGCAAGAAGCAATGTTGCTTGCAAATTACTTGTGAACAGATATGCCCATTGCATGTGCACATATACATGTAGCTGTATGCACTTTGTGCAATTACTGAAACTCAAGACTACCCAAAATGGTGAAAGGTAAGTACATGTTAGAATGGTAAGAATTTGTCTCTCCCTGAAGGGAACAAGATCCACACGGTGAAGAACTTCAATAGTCCACATGGTGTTATGCTAATTTCCAGAGATGGCAGTGTGTTTATTGCTAACTTTAGTGCTGACGCTACATGTGTATTGCAGTATTGTATTTATACATGTATAGGATTATGCACACAGTTTATTTATGTGCACGCAAGCATAAACTTAAGAACTGTGCATAAAACACACACACAAATGTACTGTGCACACAGCCTATACATCTACACACACAATAGATACAACAAATATACATGTAACTGCGGCACATTGACCAATCACTGACCATGTACTCACTGGCATGCACATGTCACAAATGTACATATATGCACACCATATCCAGATACGCCAATACATTAAGAGTTAAAATATGTTAAGTCATCATCCCGACATGATTTGTCCACTTGTGCTGAAAGCCAATCAAAGGCATATTCAGAAACAAGTTTTTAAAGTGAATCGACCACTCGTTTCACTCATTAGTGGAGTTCTGTTTTGTATTGATGTACATATAACTCATTCTGTTACCACTCTTATAGAGTTCACCCCCCCCCCCCCCCCCCTCCCCAATATGAATCCAGGTGAGCTGATCATTTCAGCTTTGCAACACATAAGGAATGCATAAATTACTATAATTCAGCTTCTAAATTGAATACTTAAATACAGAGTTAGCACCACAGTTAGCAACATACACATTATCATCTCCAGGATGGAGTGCGATACCATACGCATTTCTCATATTGTAGATACTGTTTCCTTGTGGATCAATGATGGAGAGACAATAATGGCCACAAATCAAACTGTTACCTTCATTATTAATGGCTAGTCCAATGGGACCTTTTGGATCACCATATGATCTGTCATACACACCTTCCTTTGTGAAGACTTTGATAGTATATGAACCAATACTTGCAACATGAATGTTTCCCTGAGAGTCTAAGGCAAGACCACATGGTTTCTGTAAACAATCATTTCCAAACCCTTTACCATCTATAGTCCGTAACCAGCCACCATATTGATTGAATATTTGTATCCTATGGTTATTAGTATCTGAAACAATCAGTCTGTTGTTAGAGTCAACAACAACTGCAAAGGGACCATCAAACTGTCCCTGACCTGATCCCTGCTGACCAAACGTATCAAGAAACTCTCCTCTTGATGTCAGCTTCTGTATACGATGGTTCCAAAAGTCAGCAACATACAACAAATCTCCTTTAATGGATATACCATATGGTGTATTGAACTGACCATTACCACTTCCATCACAACCTATGGTATTCTTCAGTTGACCAGTTCTATCAAAGACATAAATGCAGTGATCCCCACTCCCTACATAGATGTCACCATTGTCATGGATTGCAACACATAATGGACTGCTACACTCGATCACTTGTTGCAAATTGTGTAAGGTGAGATAGTCACATTTAGGTCTGCCAGTAAGGTCATGAAGACTGTTCTGTACATGTTGACCATCCGTTGTGATGACCAGCTTCTGAGGACCAGCAGTCTGAGGGGTGAGCACCATGTGGTCTTCCACTTCTCCACACACAGCCTGTACACCACCATGTGTATACCCCTTTCCCTTTGAGGTCTTGCTCCTTACCATAACAGGGAACATGGTCCCCACCTTGGCTGCTGATGTGGGTGTCAGTGGGCTTGAACTTGTAGAAGGGGGTAACTCTGATACATCGCCAAATCTTGACAGCTCTCTTATAAGATCATCCATTTGGACAGACAGAGAAATGTAGCTGTGTTGATTTGGAGTGAGGGACATGGTCTGGACTTTATTAAGGGTGGCCTTCAGTTCAGTGGGTGTAAGTGCACCTAGAGATACCAACTCATGGTCAGTGTGGGTCTGGATGATGTGGGAGGTCATCTCAGTGTAGTAACCAATGTCCTCAACTATCTTCTCAAACTGTTCCTTCTGGAGGGTCAGAGCAGTTGTCTTGGACAGTGAAATGGCCTCCACCTCTGTCAATAGTGTCTTTTTTCTTTCCTCTAATGTTTGCTGGAGTATTTCAAAGGCTTGGTTGATGGCCAAGATAGCATTCCTTTTGGAGATCTCCACATCGTCTATGATCTTGTCATTTCCATCCATGGCTCCGATCAGCTTTGCAACAGCCACATCTGCATCTTCAAGTGCCCCTCTGATTTCTCTTTGATAGGTCTTTGCAACAGCAGACAGTTCAGTCAAACCATGATCTTTGTGGGCAAGTGTCATGCAATAGAGACATACCAAGCAGTTACAGGTCTCACAATAAAAGCTCATCTTATAGTCCTCATGGTTAGGCTGAGAGCAGTAAAGCTCTTTTGGTTTCATCATGGTTTGTAGCTGTTTAGCTCCTTCCGGATCCAGTTGAACCATATTGTGGTTGGAAAGTCTTCGACTGCTTCTATGGTAGTCATAGCATAGCTTGCACAGGAACTGACAACATGTACAACAGAACACAGATGCCTGGCGACTGCTTCCATCTATACATTCTTCACAACACACCTCACTATTGCTGACAATCTTGGACACATACCTAGCTACCTCTACTTGAAATCCAAGATGGAGGTTTTGAGGGAGAACAGTTGCCCCTCCAACTGGGATGCTCATGTTTCGTTCACAGGTGGGACATTTGAAAACCTGTTGGGAACCACTTTTTTCTATCACATGATGGAGACATTGTTGACAGAAGGAGTGCAAACAGGCTAGAATTCTTGGATCATTATAGGGCATCAAGCACACACCACAGGTGGTGTGTGTAAATGGTTCCTTCACAATCACACTGTACAGTAGGAGATAAGACATACATGTAGGCTACATTGGCAGGAGAATCCATCATGCATAAAAATTATAAATAGCTGGTGATTTTAAACTGAACTATATATATTGGTTGTAATAGGGGAGGGAAAATTTATTTAGCATTGGCTGGTGTCTAAATCAACTGTGATTCCTGTCCATGTAGCAGTACTTGGGAGCAGATTACAGGTATAATCCAGAAATACAAAATCAGCTGATATGAAACAATTTAGCTAAAGAAGTTTCAAATGACATACAAGAGCTGCGAAATAGGGGTTTATAGGGGTTTATAGGGGTTTATTATGAGTAAGAGGGTGAGTCTGAGAGATTAGTATTTTTGTATTAGTATTTACCTTTCTACTTTTTAAAAAGGAATACTATAATCTTCTTTCACCAGTGACTGCACAGTGGATGTGTCCTCTTCTAGCAAATGTACACATATTGAATGTTTATGTGGCTCTCGATAGAACTCCAACCCTTCTACACATACAGAGGTGGAACATATGGACAGTAAAGGTTAGTATTTTAGTTGGACAGATCATGATGCTTTCTGCTATCCAGACATGGTCCCCAAAGAGCACCATAACAGTGTATTTTTGTTCTTGTTCCTTGGGTAGAGGGAGGGGGTTAAACAAACCCAAGGCTGTATAAAAATCTACCCGGCTCCACGTTTGAATACTAATTCAGTCTAAGGATACACTTCTACATGTACTACTTGAAGTGCTAAATACATTCCTTGAAAGACAAACATGGCTATATACGTAAACAAACAGAACTGTTACTAGCACTGTGGCCCACTGTATCGCGTGCTATATGGCACCCTTTCTGCTTTGCTCAAACCAGCCTTTGTCAGCACAAGTTTTTTCTATATCATAGTTACACTAAACGCGTCGACCTATTCATAGCGTCAAAACCATCATCCGTAAACTAGGCATGTATACAAATATATGCCTTCTAACGTGTATGGATGCACACCCTGGCGGCCTGGCCGGGCCCCGATTCAACACTTATGCCATAGTCTAGTCCATACTTGTATCAAACACGCCTCCTTCTTCACACGAGTTTACCTGTTTTTTGACCTCACCGCCTCCATACATTGATTTGGCTTCTATATGTGCAGGGGCGTGGCATCAAGCATACGTGAGGGGGTGTGTCCCTTCCAGTGCCGCGCCTTAAATGCATGTGCGCTTAGCACAAGGCGATTAAGTGAGATGCGAAACAAGGATAAAACCGCAAAGTATAATAAAATTACAACATGACCTATTTCATGTTCTTTAACCCTTGTTTCCTTTTGATTACTACAATAAATATTATAATTATCTGTATCAGGTGTTCTCTTTGTATGGTCTACATGTATTACCAGCTGGCTAGCTATAGGCATGTGCGCGTCTATGTCCTGGGTGCATGCGCCTCACCAATATTAAAATTGAGTAAAAAGTAGGGAACGGATATCATGATTTCGTAAGCAACTTGCTAAATGTAAGTTTATCAATGTTATATTTATTTGTTACTACCCGGCTTGTACTTGATAAATCTTATTCCGCATGCATACTACTATCAAGGAGCAATTGATTCATGTGTTTGTCAGTGGCTATAAACAGGCAGAGATAATATATTTTCGAATGTTGATCTGACATTCCTCGGCTGCTACAACTTCATGAATCTCATTGTGGAAGCAATGGTATGCGCCGTTAGAGATGTAGCTGAGATTCAGATGTCGACGTCAGTCATCACCCCCACTTGCGCAGTCACGTATATAAGGGCTACCTGTATCTGCAGAGGTAGTATGCGGATTGGAATTTACGAAGTCCTATCGAATCAACACGACATGGACGTGATGAACAAGACCTGCGATATAAGGGCGGAACACGGCGCGGCTGATAATACGTACGGCGGCAGTCGGGAAGGACAGCCGGATTACACTGCGGCTATAACTAGTGTGCAGCAAGGTGTCACGAGAACCCGAACAAAGGAATTGGACGATTGCGATGTATTTCAGCCCTGCGTCATCTTGTGACTATATCATACCGAGAGTGGACTAATCAATGATCATGATTTAATGTTTTTTATGTACGCAATTCTGTACCCGGCTTTTATGTTTTTCAAAGCTCATTGATATCGAGCATGCATTCCAGTTTATAATTGAATTGAATAGCATGCGTGGCTAAAAATACGCCTGAACATGGTACACTATCACTATACGCATCATCTTGTGACTATATCATGCAAATCTATGCAGTGGACTAATCATTGATCACGATTTATGCTTTATGTACGCAATTCTACCGGCTTTTATGTTTTTCAACGCTCAGTGAGCATTCTACTTTCCAGTTGATAACTGACTTGCCAATGAATCGTATTACGTGCATGGCTAAAAATACGCAAGAAGATGCATACATCTTCACAAGTTAAAAGCTATAAGGACCTTTCCCTGCATAATAAGAATCGTGCGAATTTGTTTGCTTGCATCACGTATGCATGCAACTTGCTACATTGAATGAGACAGACAAGTATTGCCCACTAATATGGCTATGCATGTGGTTCATATACATTCATGTACTGTGCTGTACACACGTGTCTGGTATGTTATTGGCCTATATGAATCTTCCTCAAAACGTGATGAATATTTGCACTGACTGAACAATGCCTACAGATTGGTATGGGGGTGAGTAACTTGGTAACCTTGAAGGGTCACTCTAAATTATGTATATGTATTTTTTTATGCAACATGCTTGTGTTGATGGTGTGCACATAATAGCAAATGCGATTTATATTTGTGGATGTGAATATTGTGCAGCAATAATATGAACAGATATGTCCACTGTGCACATACATGTATATGTAGCTACATGTCCTTTGTGCACATAGCTGAAACGCGCTGAACTCATTACTATATCCATAAAGTGGTGAACAGAAAGGGTAGAACACATAGATGTATGTTTGTAAGAAAAACAAAGTGTAGCTTAATTTTCTAAAGTGAGGAATACATGGAGGTTATTTATTATGCCCTCCCCTATTTCCTTATTAAGTGCAACGAAGTTCAAGTGGAAAGTATACCGGCATTAGGTACGCGATGTGTTTTACTATCCTTTTTCTTTTTATGTTGCCTACTTTCTCCTTTCCCGTGCAAACTATACAACTGGTTAGAAGGTGTTCAGAAAGGTGCATGAAGTGTCAATGCTGCACGGAATACACCAAACGGACATATATGGCTGAGCGATGGGACTCAGTTGCAAATATTGCAGCATGGAGAAAGTGCCCTCCTTTATCTTATATTTTTTAAGCTATTCAAAAGGATCTATCATTTTTTTTAGTCTCCATTTTAATTCAATGTTCTCCTTATATTACCCTTGCGTTCATTTTAACCTTTAAAATAAAAAATCGTCCTAGACCAAGGACGACTAACTTAGCTGCTGAAAATAGCGAACTCCTGTTTTGACAATTCTGAAGCAGCTCTGCCTTATCTATATAAGTCCATGCTACTTGCGAATGGTTATTTCCATTATTTTTCATCTTGTGTCACGAGATAAAAGCATCCAAACATTGCCTGTCCATCAATTTACTGCAAAAGTGGGAAAGAAATTTGTCACCAATGAGGTTGTTGTAGGTCTGGAGAGATAAAAAAGGAATCTGATTTGTTCTGAAATTGTTGTGCATGTCGTCTGAGCATGTCATATGTGTCGGATTAACATTAAGTGGTCAAACGAATAAAAACTTCAAAAGCACACAGTCAGTTATAAAAATACTACTTGTAATGATAACCAACGCATATATATGCAGTTACAAAAGTATATTCCCATGCAGTGATAACCTCTCTGGTCTCCATATCTTCATGGTTTATATACAAATCCAGGTTACAAATCAAGATGACAACTTTGACTCTGATGAGCATTTGGTTTCATTTTGAGAGTGATCAGAACTTGTACATCGCACTGGGTTTCCACTAAACTGCTCAAAATATGCTTTGTTTGGATGAGTCACCAGATTTGTTTGTTTAGCATGGCTAAGTATTAAAGACAAATGTTTGCAGAATAAAGTTCAATAACCCTCATGCATAGTAGATTACATCTGTGTATGGCGTCATTGGTTCAACGTACTGTACACATGCGCACTTACAGCACAATTGTTTTCTTCACCAGCAATGCTACGATGATAAGTGTGATCACCAATGTAACCACCACACTGGTAACTGTAGCCCAGATCATGAAAAAATTCACTGATGTCTTTTCATTTGGAATGGTTGTTTGAGATGGGCCTATCCAAAGTAAAGAGATCAAATCATGTTTTAAACTGAAGGTTCGTCATAAATGTGCGCTTTTAAAATCACATGCCAGACAATCAATTAATAAACGCAGACTGGGGAAGATACATGTGTATTATGTTGGAAACACAATGAACATATTCTATGTTAGCACACATAAATAAGATTTAAATAAGTGAAAAAATAAAATTTCTTCATATGACTTTATCTCTGTACAAGCATAATGGTTAGTCAGATCTACTGTAATAATTATTAAATCGAACAATATCGAATAAAACAGATATACAGAAATGAAATAGGTTACATACTGCAATTGCAGAAGAGATAAAGACAGAAACAAAATACAACAGCTGGATCTCTTAGATTATATATCCCCCATGTAAGGAAGTATAAACAAACTTATCATACTGTCCAATTGTGAAACACAGGAGCAATTAACTACACAAGGAACTACTAACTAAACAGTGCCAAACAATTTTGTGCACATGTACATGTAATACACCATACATGTACATACTGCTATCCATGGTGAAGTTCACTTCGATGGCTGAGTTAAAACTTTTGTTAAAGACAACAAAATTGATATCAATAGCCAAGATAGAGTTGCTTGCGTTTAGAAGATTCACTGTGTACAGTCCCCAGTCCTCCTCTGATGTCACGGTCCTCACAAATGTCTGCTGGAAATCCACCAGTTCATCACTGCTGATATTCAGAGCTATTAGTGTCCTTGTCCATTGGATACCAGCATACTCTCCACCTGCCTCTACTTGAATCACCAGAGGCTCAGGGGGACAGAGGGAGATTGATAAGGGAGAGAGATACTTCAAAGTAACTGGACCTGAAAATATGGAAATGCCTATTTAAATATACCAAGGCATTTTCATTGAACAACCTGTGTCCACTTTGTATGGTCTAGTGGTGATCACCTCTCCTCCCTGGGATGGAGTGTCATAGAACACACATTGGTACACTCCAGCATCAGACTGACTGAAGTTGACGATACGAACATAGCTTGTGGCCCTGTTTGATGTCCCAGTGGAGTAAGTGGTAGTTATCACAACCCTAACCCCATCACCAGATAGCTGTGTCCCATCCTTCAACCATATCATACTGGGTGCAGTGAGAGAGGATAAAGGAGGCTGTTGAGCTGAACATCTCATGAAAGTCCCACTTGATGAAATATTTGAACTTCCAAGTGGAACATACGTTTGGTCTGATCCAATATTATTATTCAGTTCTCGTATTATTCTCAACACATCGGAGCCATTGATTGCTATGGAGATGAGAGTAGTGCTTGGACTAAACATACATGTACATGGATGTTGCAATCTTGCATTCACCAAGTACTTTCCTGGCAATCACAACCTGGCATTGTATGCAGTGCTAGTACGATTCATCAGTCTTTTTAATGCATGCAGATTCAAAATATCAGCTACCTCCTTTGCCAATACTAGTATTCTAGAGAAAACGAAGATTAATAAATGTTGATTTTTCTAACGAGTTATTTACGCACAACCATTCCAAGGCATTTTTTTATTTGCTTATAAACACCCTAGCCTGTTTTAACAGAGTTAAGAGAGCTGAAATAGTGCTTTAGATTAGTACACAAATACACTGATTACAGTTGATAGTGCTTTTTCCTCAACTGCAAGATCTTTTCAATAACATTTCTACCAGTCAGTTAAAATGAGTCCACTTTATTAATCATTATTACATTAATGGGCACATCTTTCCTTCAGGTCCCAGGACCAAAAAGATGCTCTTTGCAAAAGCTTTGGAAATATGCTTTAGAATTAATTTGTGTGGATTTATAAATAGGTGACCTTTCATTGTGGGGCGTTTCTTTACTGATGTGACCCTTTGGTATTTACCAGTAAGCATGAATGGCTGAGTGACATCAGAGCTGCCATCATCAGAAGCATTGCACTGATAGTTTCCATTGTCACTGATAGAAAAACCATCAATGGTCAAGACTGAAGAAGTGATGATGTTGTTCTCTGTCCAACTCTTGACCATCAGATGAGGCAACTGTGCAGTCTCTGGAATGGTGATATTGTTCCAGATCCATTGTATGTTGGGAGCAGAGAACTGTCCACTGGCTGAACAGAAGAGCTGAATGAGTGATCCCGCTACTATTGCAGTTGAACCGCCACTGTAAATTATGACATCTTGAGGTTCAATTAGAAAACTGGTACAATGCCCAATTCCAGCTAAGGACAAAGAAATATTTATAAAATAAAGAAGCAGTTTGTCAACATTACAGTGCCGTTCCGTATACAGTGTATATATATATGTGCAAATGCATGAGCAAACTGCACCGCCAGTGCTGGCTCACGCGAGAATGAAATTAATGTATGTTGTGAATGCAGAACAAAAAAATTCCTGCTTTTATATACTGGCCCACGATTGCATTAATTATGCGATAGGCACAGTGCCGTAAGCGTCTACATTGAATGATATAAAGTTTTAAAATGCTTGGAGTAGTTCCTTAATCCATAACTCTCTGTGCCGGTATAGATTGTCTTGTCTAAAATGTACTTATAAATGGTTCGGGTCAAAAAAATTAGGGCTAAAAATCTCGAATCGTGGTATTATGCAACTTACCAATTGCTATCCACACTATCAGTGCCAATAATTGCATGTTGGTTGCGACTTCAACTCACACCGGAGGTTGTGCGAAGCGGGTTGTATATATAGTACGTATCACAACTGAATTGAAATTATTACCTCATACATGCATGTACATGTACATCACGGGGTTTTTTTTATTCCTATAAGCCAATTGTCCCCCTACGCCTTCGTTACCTTTATTTTGGAAAGACAGAAAATGCAAAATTTATTTCACTGCAATGTATGAAAGGATTGTGTTCGAACTATGCTCAATTTGTTTGCAAAATCTGGCAATCGTCAGCATACAAGTTAATAACAATTGCTGTAAAATTTCGAAGTTTCTGGTTGGTTATAATTTTTCTATGCTTAAATTATATTGCATTCTGAGGAATTGGAGAATCAATCAAAACATGGTGCATGTAGAATGACAAGCTTTTAATGAAGCCATGTCCTATCACATACCTTGCGCCGAAGCCTATAGTATATCACGCAAGTCCGTTTGAAGAATCTCTATATTAATGCATATCTATACTGATTTTATTATTTTATTTTATATTAACTGGTAAAAGTGACCTTTTCCTCCTGGATTAAACTGAAGCATTTATATTACCATTTTAAATGCCACCAAAATATAGTTGATGAGCATTATTGGATGTAAATGTAAATGTCACCACTAATATATCATCAGGTACATTATGTATATAATTAAAGATCAAGGCACAACCAGACATGGTGCAGCTGCATGTCTATTTCTAGGAGTAACATTACAAATGACTTCTATATATTCAAAGCACGCCCTTATTTTCAGCTACATCTGCCATTGATAAAGGTGTTTCAAATATCAGTCTTCCCCCACCATGGGCAGGTGGTTTGCGGTAATAATCTTGCTGGGTTGCACTGCTCTCTGCACGGCCATCACGGCTATTTATTTCTATGTAGTCATTATCCAAAGACATATCACTTAGAATTGAACTTCGCTTCTGGCAGTACTCATCTCCATCACCGTAGACATAAGGCATTGCATCTATAGTATCGTATAGTTCATTGAGCTCAGGGTGGTTGGAACTATCAATGAATTCCACATTGATTGCGGCTGGTATCTGTCCTATTTCATGTTTACTTCCAGAATTTCTCTGAAGTGATTCATTCTTGTATCTATAGGTAAGAGGTGAAAAATTATATTACATCAGAACCCCTCTGCTGCCTACAGAATTAACATGGTAGTCATGTGGACTTTCTACAGTGTGGCCTAGGGTATATGCCAGCATGACCACATACAGGCACAAGCACATCATACTTACCTACATGTACCATTCGACTTTCTTACTACCAGTACAAGGGAACAGAAAAGTAAGAGCAGAATGAACAGTGCTACTAACGTGATGGACAAGGTGACAGAAATGATTGCACTGTTGGGTGAACCTGATACAGCGCATGTGCATTGATTTGAATACTTCACTGCATCTTGCTGATAGGACCATTCAATGCTAGGTAGGAGGTTACCACCTGAGGTACAATGGATGCACACTGACATTCCAAGATCATTGGAGACAGTTGGAGTGACTGCTGGCACTATGAAGATGAGAAGTGTTCTATGGCACTACTATCAACTAGTATACACACTTAACATGAACAGACACTTATTCCATGCAATGTTAGTATACCAATTGTCCATGCAAATGCACACTCAAATGTGCCCTTGTAGGAGCAGGACACAGCAAACCACGCATGATCACTTACATATACTTGATACATTTAAAGGTATCGATACATTAAACTTCAATCCTGTACTTGAGGTGCAGTTTAATGCACCATTTGAACAGATCAGATTTACTTGATACAGTCCCCAGTCCTCCTCTGATGTCACAGTCCTCACAAATGTCTGCTGGAAGTCCACCAGTTCATCACTGCTGACATTCAGAGCTATTGGTGTCCTTGTCCATTGGATACCAGCATACTCTCCACCTGCCTCTACTTGAATCACCAGAGGCTCAGGGGGACAGAGGGAGATTGATGAGGGAGAGAGATACTTCAAAGCAACTGGACCTGAAAATATGGAAATGCCTATTTAAATATACCAAGGCATTTTTCATTGAACAACCTGTGTCCACTTTGTATGGTCTAGTGGTGATCACCTCTCCTCCCTGGGATGGAGTGTCATAGAACGCACATTGGTACACTCCAGCATCAGACTGACTGAAGTTAAAGATATGAACATAGCTTGTGGTCCTGTTTGATGTCCCAACAGTGGAGTTAGTGGTAGTTATCACAACCCTAACTCCATCACCAGATAGCTGTGTCCCATCTTTCAACCACATCATACTGGGTGCAGTGAGAGAGGATGAAGGAGGTTGTTGAGCTGAACATCTCAGAAAAGTCCCACTTGATGAAATATTTGAACTTCCAAGTGGAACAGATGTTCGGTCTGATCCATTATTATAATTCAATTCTCGGATTATTCTCAACACATTGGAGCCATTGATTGCTGTAGAGAAGAGAGGAGTACTTGAAGTACTAAACCTATGGTACTTACCTGTGAGCAGTAATGGCTGACTGACATAAGAGCTGTTATTATCAGAAGCATTGCACTGATAGCTTCCATTGTCACTGGTAGAAAGCCCATAGATGGTCAAGACTGAAGAAGTGATGGTGTTGTTCACTGTCCAACTCTTGACCATCAGATGAGGCAACTCTGCAGTCTCTGGAATGGTGATATTGTTCCAGGTCCATTGTATGTGGGGAGCAGTGAAGTGCCCATTGGCTGAACAGAAGAGCTGGATGACTGATCCCGCTACTATTGCAGTTGAACCGCCACTGTAAATTATGACATCTTGAGGCTCAATGAAAAGTGTTGTGCAAATTCCGACTACAACCAAAGACCAAAACAATAAATGAAACTATTCAAGAACGAGCAATAGTTTGCCAACATCACTCAACACGTGCACCTTCGGAAGAAGAATATCACGAATGAGTAAGAGAGACCAACAGCGTAAATTTGTATGAAAGCAATTAACCTTAAAATGTAGTGCGACCCGGGTGTATCATAAGCAACAACTTAAAGGTGTTCTTGATCATGTTTTCAAGCACATATGTGGTAGTGAAAATACAAGGACTAATCGGCGGCTCATTCTCGATGTACATCAGCGAGCAATGTTGCATGCATGTATATTGATGGGGAAATATTATACATGTATAATATAATTATACTAGTGTCAGTAGCGTACATGTATATATTTATAAAACAAATCGGCGGAGATATTATTATCGTACATACAAATACAACTGTGCCGAATTATACACATTCTTCACGCAGTTCTGTAGCAGAGAAGACTACATGTATGTGCTAAACACAACTGGCTTAGTATCAGTTCATCATCATTTGCGGCATTATTATAAATCACGACACATTTAACATACCATTTTTTATTAGTAGAAACGCTAGTACATATACCGTTAAAATCATGGCTGTACGTAATATAGTCTCATCAAACTACAGGAGGCAGAGGAGTCCCGCTGTTCGTCACCAGTAACGATAATTAAGTGCAGGCCAATTATTTCAGAGGCAAGTAAAGGATTTCGGGCGGTGGAGAGGGCGTGGTCGAAGGGAAGCAAGGACGGGGAGGGGATGAAAGCTTTACATGTAAACTGCGGATGGATTACATAATACAATACTGATTATCTTTTATTACATCACCGCTACACTATGATTTATGGTCTGCGGCAACGACACTGCTTAGCCGCCTTAGAATTCAAACATTTTAACAGTGCGTTAGTGCAGAAGATCAAGCTGCAGCTTATGTGCCTCGTGCCATGTGTCATATGGCGCTTGGGGCAAAGAAGCCCATGCAGTTTCTCCCTACTTAACTATCTTCATGTCCATACGTCAGGCAGTAACTGAGCAAGTCATGCATGATCAAAGACAATTTATCATCTCTTGTAAGTTCGTTAGCCCCGGTTAGTGCCCATTTAATTTGCATATTATTATTATATGTAGCGGGATGATCAGTGACATATTTGGGAGGCTAAATATCACCCTGGTATAGGAGCCATAGCAAGGGCCATGCTTGGCTAAGAATGTGGTTTCCTACTGACCTACTTTAATTAACTGACATTGTGCTTTGGTCTCCTAAGAGTGCATTTTGTTACCCTGATGCATTGTATTTCTGTATCATGTATGTTGTACTAAATGTTTTGCATATGTCATGAAATGACAAGAATTACAAATGTGTAACAAACAAGAAGAGAACTCAGAGCATGCTGGGTCTACTTCAGAATCCAAGACAAGGCCTAGCAAAAAATATAAAGTAAAATCGAGTAAAATGGGAACAAAAACAGAATAATTCTTCTGGCAAGTATTACCATCAGTTATCTTTGTATTGGTAGGAGAGGGCAAAACCCCGTTGCTCCTTTCCCTGCATCCCCTCATAAATTTAACCTACTACATTGACAGAAACTAGGAAAATTTTAATGCATACCAACTGAAGGATATGTGTGGTATATGTTTTTATCTATGAGAAATAAATTAAATATGCATAGCTGTATTAGAAAGGGTTAATCAGCAAGAAATAGCAAAATCTATTGAATTGTGAGGCAATTCATGTAATCAGTAGAGTACCCTCTCAATGTTTCTTCTATTGCTTTTTCGCCTTTTTCAGTGCAATTTGATAGTAACTGAGCAATTTGATAGAATGGCATACATGTATTAGACAGCCGGTCAGTGAATAACTTCACCACCATGCATGACACAAATAACACCTACATAGCAATATCTGACGCTCTGTTTAAAAAGAACCAAATATGGCCCTGATATTTTTTTATTTACACTCAATGCAGACTGCTCAGTAATATTCAAAGTCACATTCATCACCTTTCTCACTATACTGATCATTATTGCTATGACCGAACTTCAGTGTTCTAACCTCCTGTACCTGCTTATTCATCTCTCCACTTTGATCACTATGGCTAGATGCTAATATGATTTGATTTTTATCATCACTCTCCTACATGTTGTCATGTATACTATTAACCACATCATGTAAAGTTTCATTACCTATGAATAAACAACTACATGTAAATAGAGGAAAGCATGCAAAGGATATTTGCTCTAACAGTATACTTGGGCCTGCAATAGGTGAGATGCTAATTGGCCCCCTATGGCTCCTTCCATAGCCCCCATGGCTCCATCCAAAGCCCCCATGGCTCCTTCCATAGTCCAATGGCCCCATCCATAGCCCCCATGGCTCCTTCCATAGTCCAATGGCCCCATGGCTCCATCCATAGTCCCCATGGCTCCATCCATAGCCCCCTGGCATCCTCAAGTTCAATTTACACAGACCCACCCTCACTTATCATGCAATTAAGTTACTAATGAGGCTTCAAAGATGGGTAGTGTTAAGATAATACATGTATAGCAAGTGATAGTAATACTAGTATCATAGAAAAAAAATGACAATAGTCTCTGACCCAACTGCTAATAGAAACAGTACAAAGAAACAGGGAGGGCAAAGTAAAGGGATGAAGGAGGAAGGGGCTGCACATTTCATCAGTGGCATCAGTACAAAACACATCCTCATGAATAGGGGAGTATGCATAAACAGTACAATAAGGAAGTGCTCTATATTCCACATTGACAGTCGAGTGCAGCAGACTGACCCTACCCAGAACCACGCCTCCTTCTACCAATTTCACCTCCTTGCCTGCTGGCACTTCTCTTCAGCTCTGCGGCAAACAGTACCTGGGTGACATCATGGTGACACAATCATGACAACATCATCAAATCTCATGCTGTCATTATGGTGCCTGACACCATGCATTGACTACCTAACAGTGCTCAGCTGGCCTGCAACAAAATTCCCAACTTACAGCTTGTGCCCAACCTGCTGTCCTTCCAAACACAGAGTTAAACATGTCCCCGACTCTCTTGTATTGATCTGAAGACACACCTTTTCCTTCCCTCTTCAATCCATAGTCCCTTTCTGCAATCCTGAGGACGTGAGTATCAACAGGTACCGCTTCCAACTTGTCCAAACCCATCAGGCACACGCAGTCCGCAACTTTGGGCCCCACCCCGGGCAACCTCTGCAACTCACTCCGAGCCACACCATAGGGGACTGTGCGCAGTGACTGCAGCCATGTCTCTCCGCCCAACTCTTCCGTTATTAACTGCGCCGAGCGCTGGACGTAACCTGCCCTATAGCCGAACCCCAATTCCCGCAGGGTCGTCTCCACCTTCGTTCCTGCCAATGCCACCAGAGGGGGAAAGGCATAGTAAGTCACGCCTCCAACTTCGCCCAGTGGGGATCCGTATCTCTCGCACATTCGATTGAGCATTGCGCTGATCCGCCCGACGTTGTTATTGGACGAGCATATGAATGCGATGAGGGTCTCGACAGGGTCCTGACGTAGCAGCCTCAACCCTTCTATTCCCACGACCTTTGATTTGAAGTTTGGATCGGCGAGGCTCCATTCCCTATACAGGTCGGAACAAGAGCTCGACAGACGAAAATAGTCTTCGAGTGCTTCCTTGTCTCCTGGACTCGGCGAGTACGTATGGTAGAGCAGTGCGGCGTCCGTCTCTTGTAAAGTGTATAACCTACGTGGGTATGGTATACATTATTAGTGATAGTATGCCATCCTAGTTTTTTTCACCTGTTTCCTATAGCACCAGTCCACTCGTTTTCCCCACTTCGCTTCCAACGAAATGCTTGGCCAGCATTCAGTGTAATCTCCAGCGATAGTTCGGTCTGGCATTGTAGTGGAATCCTCTGCATACCATACGATATTTCTTTTATTTCCCTGTACATGTATTTAGAGCGCCTCGGTTGTCATAACAACGTTCATGTAAACAAATTGAAGTTCACGCGACAGTTTTATTTACCTTGACTACGGTGCAACGACAGCCCCACCCCCCACATTGTGGAAATGGAAAGAACAGTTCTCGCAGCGCTTCTATTGCTTTTAGCTGGATCCGCAAGCCCCCAGGTTACCACCACCAGTGAGTTGCCACGTTGGA
The DNA here is from genome assembly GCA_949361645.1 of Spongilla lacustris. Lineage (NCBI taxonomy): Eukaryota > Metazoa > Porifera > Demospongiae > Spongillida > Spongillidae > Spongilla > Spongilla lacustris. Next base: position 1,763,084 of record OX442418.1, read on the forward strand.
CTCGTCGGCACGTATAGATATTCTAATATTCTCGCTTTTGACTTTCGGTTTTGTAGCGATATGTCCCACACGATCATTCGTGCAGGCACCAGGAACACAATACTGCTACCAGTACGTCGCATCACCTGAAGACTGGTTTACCGCGAATAAGACCTGCCAAAGCCGAGGGGACGCCAGTAGCTTGCTGTGGATTGCTTCTGATAGCGAAAACACATATGTGCTTAACACATTTTTCACCTCGCAAGGCAGCAAGCCGTTTTGGATTGGTCTGAACGACGTAACGACAGAGGGTGTTTTCCAGTAAGCAAACCACTATGTCCTTACTCTAACAATGTGATAAGCTATACGCCCCAATAGGTGGGCCTTGCGTGTTGGAGGACAGTACTACGAACAGCCTTCGAGCTACACCTCCTGGGTGTCTCAACAACCGGACAACGTGCCAGTGAAAGACTGCGTTGAATTCACTGCAAATGGATGGATGGTCAACCCTCTCTACTGCACTGTGAGACTGAACTATGTGTGCAAACAGCAAGGTATGTGTTTGCCAACCGCTATACTAATTTATACAAGCTGTTAAGCATTGTAAATTCAAACAATAGTGTGCAACTCGACTGATGGCCTTCAATGCGTTTCAACTGGTGGCAGCTATACAGGGAGTAGCACCAGCAGCTCAAGTGTGGCTGGAGCCGTGATTGGAGTACTCCTGTTTATTGTAGTACTAGGTCAGTCAAATAAATGATACATGCATGCTGGACAGCATTGAGTGAGTGTGTGTGTGGGGGGGGGGGGGGGGGTGGGGGGTGTGGTTGTGTGGGTATGTGTGTGTGGGGGGTGTGAGTGTGTGGGTGGGTGGGTGGGTGGGTGGGTGGGTGGGTGGGTGGGTGGGTGGGTGGGTGGGCGGGTGGGTGGGCGGGCGGGTGGGTGGGTGGGTGGGTGGGCGGGTGGGTGGGTGGGCGGGTGGGTGGGTGGGCGGGTGGGTGGGTGGGCGGGTGGGTGGGTGGGCGGGTGGGTGGGTGGGCGGGTGGGTGGGTGGGCGGGTGGGTGGGCGGGTGGGTGGGTGGGCGGGTGGGTGGGCGGGTGGGTGGGTGGGCGGGTGGGTGGGTAATGCGTGAGATACTCAGACTATTATAAGTGTATGTAACTATATGGTGCAGATGCAATGACTGGTTTTAATATTGATGTACAATTACAAAGGTTGGTTGTATTACCAGTCTCCTCCCATCTCTAACAGTTGTGATACTTGTACTGGTCCTTCTGTGGAAGTTTCAAAATGACAAGTTTTATCATTACTTGTGCTGCTGTATATACACAAAGACCCAGCCTGCCATACACTCACTGCAGCAAGAGAACCAACGGCTAAGACAGGAACTGGCACAACAGAAGCTGTCAATGAGTGGCCGTTTCCCACAAGGGGGATTACGTAAGTTTCGATTCCATGTATGTCTCATATTAGCAACTTGCGAGCACACATCCCCATTTACTAACTAGCTGAAATGTTTTTTTTTAAATGTCCTATCTACACTTTCAGAAGAGGACACAGGAGGTGTCATGAAGAACACCATTGGCTCACTGCCTCCACTAAAGCCGCAATTGGGCACAGACCCATTGTCTTCCTCCATGAACAACGGCATGTCCTTCCCCAGGCCCAATGGTGCTCGGATCGCTCCCATGTCTCCAAATCCCATGCCCTTCATTCCAGCACCACCTTTTGCCCCTGGCTCCATGCTCCCACCACTGAAAAGTTCTGTCCCTCCAGCAATGCAGGTTGGCTCTCCTCTGCCCAGAATGGGGCTGGGGCTTCCACCCATAGCCGCCCGGTCATTCCCGGTGAGTGTACTGTCCATCATTAATGAATAGCGCAGGCATTTAAAATGATGTTTCCCTCATGACACAGCCCTTGAGGTCTCCTCTGTCTCCCATTGCTGAGAAAAGCCCAATGTCCCCTACTCCCAGTATGCTGGGACAAAGCCTGTCAGGAAATATAAGACCACCTCTTGGAGTGATTCATCCTCCCCTTGGCAGGATGACACCAATGGGAGGTGCATTAAGAGGACCAGCAACACTGCTGCCCCCCATTGGCATAAAGCTGCCACCGACAGTTGGACAGCCCTTAGGCCCCATCGGACAGGCAACCACAGTTCAACAGCCCACATCAGGACAGATTCCAGCTGGGCAGATCCCCTCAGGACAGGTCCCCTCAACACAGGCCCCCTCAGGACAGGTCCCAAGTGATATGGGACCACCAAACAAAGAACAGGATCACGAGGCTTCTGACAGTGAAGCTGAGGAAAAGGCTGACGAATAGACATGCTGATGTGTGTGTGTGCACATTGATAACACTTCATTTGTTTTTTTGTTTTTTTTTTATTAATACATGTAGTTGTGTAGAAATTATTGAGCATATTTCAACCACTTTGTTCAGCCCTTATTATAAGCAAATCAAAATGCTTCTCTTTCGAGGGAGTGATTTTTGGAATTTAGGATTGGTGGTCAATGGAATCAAGGTACAGTAAGGTTTGGTAGGATCCTATAAATTAAAGCCCGGAAAATTTACAAATTAAGGCCTTTTGGCAAATGTAGGACTGTTAGCTCTAGGATCCTACCAAACTTCACTGTAAGATATACTTCACTTTGATTTTTTTCTAGGCTTGCTTTTACATTTACACTGTAACAACCCTATACACCCCACCAATCACTTTCTATGGTAATAATGACTTCGATACTTTAAAAAAAAAATTGAAATTAATATAACTCGAACTTTTATGCACAGCCTAACAGAGCAAATTGAATGCATCAAAGATATGCTTTTGCCACGAAAATCAGATTACTATTTCAACATCTCAAACATTGCGTCGCCGGTGACTAACAATGTAAGCAATGTGAATGGACTGCGATATAATGACCGCTTGACTTCTCCATGCAGCTACTGTAAAAGTATTCAAGATAATTATGTCATAACTGCATGAAATACAACATAGATACTTTTTATAGGGTTCACGGGGTCAAATACACATTACATCTAAATTTAGGTCTCCCATTATATAATCCGCCCTGCGAATATCTGTGCCCGTAAAGTGATATATGTTCTCCCCTTCTTCAGTTCTGAGATATCTGGAAAAAAATTCATTCAATAATTCCACTTCCTTTTCTGCCACAAGTTGCAACTTCTTTTCTATCTTCCTCCTTAAACTGTTCTCCTTCTTTTGAATCTATCTTTAAGTTGCTGATCTTGCAATATAGAAATGTTGTGTTCATTTGTTTACAAACTAATTTTACTCTCTGAGCTTGTCTGGTGCAAAATGTAACTATATATTTTCCATCAAGAAACCCTACTTTAATGTTGGATGCTTTTCTACAAAGGTAGTCAGCCGGGCCAAGAGTGGGTTCAGCAAACATATTGCATACTGGCCAGTGCTGATGATGTAAATCATGTATGGTGATAGATGAGCTGAAGTACCTTCAATGTAATCATTAGCCTCGTCCCAGACCCTTTTTTATATTAAAGCTAGCAGGACAAAACATATTAATTTATTTGTTAGGGGACAAAAAGTATTAATTTATTTGTACTGCTAACTTTAACACAAAAATAGGAGGCTAGGTATTCATTTAACTGTCTTTTTATCAACTAGAATATCATTATCTTGTTCCATTGTAGCAGAATTTTGTGGCTCATTTAACACTGCATCAGAACTTACATTAGAGGATAAACCAAAAGTAGCATGCAGCCTTCAGTTACCTGCAACATCATCAACGGGGACTCACTTAATGCATTTCAAGTTTTCTAGACACATTCTTTTTTAAATGTAGTTTATGCTATCAAGGTTTGAAATACCTGGTTCATGCATCCATGGTCCTGTGACCATTTTCCCAATGATTCCAAGTGCGTTGCAATATAAATATTTCTCAATTCCTTTATCAGTGATGTTTGTAGAGTTGTAGTATAACATTACAAATATAAGTGTGTAATGGACTGGGATAATGCCTTAAAGTTTGCATCACCTTCTGGTACCAGCTTTGAAACCAACCCCACTGCTTCCTGCAGGTGCCAGATTTGCCAGGTCTATACAAATGTATATAGCACCAACCCTTTCCTTTTTGCAAGACAAGCAGTGTGTAATGCTCATCAATGAACATTTGAAGCTTATTCCTCGATCAGATCATCAGCAGTTCTCATTCTAAATAACAATATGCAATTCTCAATGGTAATGCGTAGCCAGGATACACCTACATGAATATATTGTATTGAAAAATACGTTGTGTGGGCACCATCATATTTTGATGATACAGTTGTTTTTAACGACATTGCAGTCCATGCTGTAATATATTTTTCATAACTTATAACGCGTGCCTTGAATTGACGAATTCGGTGCGCATTAAATAGAACCATCACAAAACTCTTTGTCACATAAACAAAATAGATTGTCTATGCGTTGAAAACATAAAATATAAATTTAATACCCAGGGCTCTAGCACAGAAATACCAGGTTAAGCAATATTATGTCAAGCTCCAACAGTAAACACCAATACCGATAAACAGACCCTTGGCCTTGGGCACCATCCAAAGCTCATGAAATTGTATCCAGATATATGCCTAAGACCTAATTTAAACATGTGAAACGCTTCCTCAAGTTAGTGCCTTAACAAACTAAGGAATGGCTAATCGTGATAGATTACTATGGAAGCCAACGAGGCACACAAAACAACGCCGTACGCTGGCTTACATTTAGACACCATGTATTAGTGTATCGTGCAACCACTTTTGTTCTGTAATCTAGTAATAAATGTCCTAAATACCTTGCGAACAACTTTACAAAGCGCGTGTCTTCGTAAGCACTCGTTGAGAAATCCAAAATACGGTCACAATTTTCGACGATCACTATTCCGCCAATCGCCCTATGCAAACGCAATTTAATAATACATGTACATGTACATTAATAATGTGATAAGTAAGCGATGCCTTTACTCGCGAGTCGCCCGCTCGTCCATCAAAAACATGACAGATATGCACATACAACGAGGGCTTCGTTAAATAGTGCCGTTTAAATTATACGTAGCCGGAGCGACAAGTCGGCACCAAAATTCCGCCATTTACTCATTAAAATTCTCCTTGGTCTGAAGTTACCACACGGCTGTTTGCGGCTGGAAACTAGGTTTGTAATTAGAACATTACGGTAAATACCACGTCAGTAATCGAAACTACCTCATTAAGGAAGGTATATGTTCCAACGTTGTCGATACCCTTAAATATATAGGTACATCATATACAAACTATTTTTAAAAAATGCCTACGCATTCTTTCTTCTAAACACTCGGTACGCACTCACCAAATAAAACGTAACAATACTGCGCAAGAACTTTATATACGGTCACGCGGGAGCGAAAATGAATGTAGCCTTACAAAACTCGTTCGAGCGGACTTCGGGAACGACAGATTAAGGTAGGCATCCTACACCTTCACCATCAAACATGGAGCAACAAGAAAGCACAGTCCTTAATCCTTAACGCATTTTCTGTAGACCCCAAATTGTTCTGTTTTTTATATGAATAAACAACACGCGTTGCGGTTGTTTTACTATATGTATACGTGCGTTTGTTAACAGATTATCACATGACACAAGTACAACTACACTGCAGGATGGTGCCAAAAGGTTGTTAAAGGTAAAGACCAAATGACTGTAAAGCTATGCTGCAAAATTCTTTTGGTATTGATGCCAACAATGATGACTAGTTGACTTCCTGAACACTTCTGTCCATCTTGCAAATTTGTATTAGTCATGCAGAAGAAAATTCACTACAAATGTGGCGCTGTTCCTTTCAGTGGAGATGCATTGAGATCTGGAATGAAAGTTAGGTGACTTCACATGAGCCCTTGCAAAACGCCCTACTCCACACAAGCCTAAAGCCATTCTCCGCACAGGCCTAAAGCCCTTCTCCATACCCTTCTCCACACACGCCTAAAGCCCTTCTCCGCACAGGCCTAAAGCCACACAAGCCTAAAGCCCTTCTCCACACAGGCCTAAAGCCCTTCTCCATACATGCCTAAAGCCCTTCTCTCACAGGTCTAAAGCCCTTCTCCACACAGGCCTAAAGCCCTTCTCCACACAGGCCTAAAGCCGTTCTCCACACAGGCCTAACTCCCAGGCCCAACCCCCTTTCCTATACAGAGTCAGATCCAACGTCCTTCCTCTCACACAGGCCCAACCCCTTCCTCCCACATATACACTACCTCATTTACAGTTCCAGGAGGCAGTGTCACCAGTCCGCACATTCTGCTGGACAAGGGAGAAGGAAGCATGTTCTGGTGGACTGCACCCCCTTGAGCAAGGTCCAGCTTATTAACATAACGGCATAACGTTGGAGTGAGAGACAACAGGGGGAGGGGGTGGGGGTACAAACCAGTATAGCAACCAGTGAGGACTGCAGCCTTAAGAGCCTGGTGTGGGCGGCCAGTGACTCCTGCACATTATGGCTAGAGATCTTTGCGGCCTCCAATTTGCCGCCTCAGATATGTGACCTGAAAATATTTACAACATACAACATCTCATGTGTGTGTGTATGTGTGTGTGTGTGTGTGTGCGTGTGTGTGTGTGTGTGTGTGTGTGTGTGTGTGTGTGTGTGATCAAGGACAGATCTACATGTATATACCTCAATACAAAGTCTCAAGAATGAAAGTCAGGAACAAATGGGCACATACAGGTGGCATAGGGATACAATGGGCTGCATCTAACTGATATACACAAAGGAAAGTTATTTTAAATTTAGGGGGAGGGAAGGGGGAAGAGGGGTGAGAAGAGGAAAAGGGTGACACCTGGCTTGCCTGACTAGCTTGGACTGATCTGTCACCACTGATTTCTCCGCTGCATTGTGATCTCCTCCCCAGTACCAGAAGGCAGTGACAGTAGTATCCCGCATGGCTTTAGGCCAGCTGGAGAGTATGCTTCTGCCTGCAGTGCAGTCCTCTCCAGTTGGGGGTGGCCTTATACAGTGTGGGGTCCTAACCCTTTCCTCAGGCTGCTAACATGTGCAATGTCCAACTATACACTGCAATACCAAACAAGGTACCAGTAGAAAGGCTGAGATGTACTCATAAAGGAACATTTAGTCCGCATATATAGCTCCTGAAATGGTAGCAGCTATACCCTTTCCCAAGAGGCAGAAGTAGTCACTTGATGATACCCTACTGCTAGACTACAATAGTATCGTTTTTACACGTCCACACATCTAAGTAAGAACACAAGCTACCACATCAAATTCGATCAAAATGGCCGATTTGCCATAGCTTAAAAACCACTTCAGAAAATGCGTTAAGCTTAGCTCTAGGCATAAATTGGTAGCACAATCTGTGCAGCTTACCACGAAAGGTCTATTTCCGCAATTCTACGTTCCAAAGACTGAAGCTAACGATTTGTTCTCGGTATGTCCCCAATATCCGATCCGAGGTGGCTGCATTCGGGTGGCAACAGGTACGCAGCAACACACTAAAATCACGTGATTTAAACTGCTTTACAAAGTTCAGAGGTGTGCCAAATCATATTAGAGTATTGATGTGTTTATTCTCTTCATGTCCTTTGTTGTACAGCAAATTCCACAGGACATCGGTTGTCCGGGTGTTGCCATGGGGACTTACGTTCAGTTCAAAATTTCTGGGCGTAGGGCTTAATTTCCACGATTTCAACAGCCGTGACCAAACCTTGTTTGAAGCTTCTTGCACCACCAATCCTTTATCTTGGTACATGGTCGCGACATAATATATAGGGATTCATGGAAACGAGGGCACTATACCAATTATGGTGGAGCATCCGAGCAGAGATTATTATATATAATCTCTGATCATAGTCCGAGGAAAGGAAAGAAGCCATGTAAAGTTCGCATGTATATGTACTAATTATATTCACAACTGATTGAGTAAGATGCTATAGCCATGCAAGTGGGAGTATGTGAAACTAAGACACTGAGTCAAATGTACTGCCTGCTGGCCGTTACACTGATGACTCTAGGCAGAATGCAAGTCATTGCAGGAGCCATTCTCCTCAGATGTGCCCGTCCTGAATGTTCTGTGCCGGTAATATAGTCATTGTTAATTATTAATTGTTGTTGTTATTATTATTATTATTATGGTTATACCATGCAGAGATAATATTATCTACCTCGCATCGCAAAACACGCACACCGGGAATTCTCCACTTTTCACTTTAGTTCATTAGAGTATACAAGATAACTCAAAACATAGATCAAGGTTAGCTATCCCATATCTACTGACATATACCGGTATATATCGAGGATGGCATGCATAAGCGTCGACCTAGCTAAAATTTTGATGTCACTTTCCAGCGTTATAGACTTACAGTATACAAGATAACTCAAAACATAGATCAAGGTTGGCTATCCCATATCTACTGACATATATATATCGAGGATGGCATGCATAAGCGTCGACCTAACTAAAATTTTGATGTCACTTTCCAGCGTTTCAGACAATGAAACTTGAAGTAATAATGCATGCCATGTGGCAAAGCAGTTTTCAGGCCTAGTGGTATTGTAAGAAGCACACTAAGGAAGGTCTTGCTGCGTATCGTACAGCGAAACATCCCGCGGGCAAAATCAGCTATCAATATCACACAATGAAATGTAACTCAGGCAAGGATCATCAAAGCAATATATAATACTACATCAGTAAAAGATTTAGAGCACAAATATATTCATGTATCCATATTTTCACTACTTTCAAGCACAAAAATACAAGTCCATCAGCAGCGGCGGAAGGTATACATGTATAATATTTGGGGGGCTCTAAAAGTGACGATAATTAAAATCATTAATATGAACACAGCTAAATGATCTTTGTGTACATGCATAAATGCACATATAGACTAAAATGGATACAAGTTACGAAGTAAATATAAGATCTAGCTGTTGAATCTCTTATTCCTATATACAAATCATTAGCAGCAAGAACGATTGGTACAATGTCTTCTGGCTCATCACAATGACCATATTGAAATCCCAGTGGATTTGTTCCAAACACTTTGTTTATATAGTTTTCTAGTCATCTTTTCATAGACCAGCTGTGCACCATCATATGGCGTCCGTAACGATGACATCATTTTTAATGAAACTAGATCACGCGATGAAAAGGGTCTATACCAAGATTTGTGCTGCTGCAATGGGGATTGCAGTCCAATCGGATTGCAGCGTTCAAGTGGGTTTGGTTTGATGACGTTTTATTACCGATTGTGTTACCAAGGCAGCTGAAGAGTTGGGCTACCCAAGTACGAAGCAAGAAGGGCCGGGGGAGGCTGCTTACCCCGGGGCCCGTCGTTAAACATGGGGCCCGGGCCGCCAGGCTGGTCTTTTTTTTTTTAATGCGTGGTTGATGTTTTGTTTTGATCATTGCGCAGGCGCAATAAAATTGTATACGTTCCGTGCGGAATAGAATGTGTACCGTTACCGTATACAAAATTCGTAAGTTGTATTCATTTTCTAAAATGTACAAGCACAAGTCCGGGTGGCAGAAAAGAAAGGAAAGGGCAGTAAGAGCGGAGAACCGCGATCCTACCAAAAGACAAAAAACTTTGAAATGTTTAGGCTTCGTCACAAACACCTTCACCGACATAGCTAGCAACGACTTCACCGACATAGCTATATATAGGAACGACGATCGTGACCTACATAACGATTCCAGTGCCGAGCATGAAATTGCAGATCTAGCTTCATCGGCTAGTAGGCAGTTACCATGAGAACACCACACTTCTAGCTGAAGCTGTAAATGCACAGACCTGGAAATGCACATACCTGAATATGCGCCCACCTTATTGGCTCAGCCAATACAGGGGCGGATTTAGGAGGGGGGGGGGGGGGGGGGGGGGGGGGTCCAGGGGGTCCGGACCCCCCCTTTTCTATATGAAGAATGACGTAATGCATACTGTAATCTATGCAGCGTTCTGCATGTTACCGTCCTTGGATTTGCAGGCTTGCACATCGTTCTAGCCAAGCGGGATCTAAATCCATCTAACTAAATCTTCCAATTAACGAAATTTAATTTTGCATGTGTGGTTAATTAGTATTTAATCGCGCGATCGCGATCGAATAGTGCGTGTGAGGATGGATCTCAGATTCTTTTTTAATACCGGTTATTACCGTAGCTATAGAGCTAAGCAAACTAAAAGTACTAATACTATAGTAAAACATAGGTGAGTCGTTTATAGACCGACATGTAGCTGGTGCATGGCCACTTGCACGCTTCGGTCACAAATTCACAAAAGCTTTGCGTCACGAAGTAGCAGTAGGTACCATAGCATTGTGAAGAATGAAGAGTTTTCTCTTCGCTATCCATGCAAGTGCAGGCTCTAGTAATGCGGATATCGCATGATGTTTGTATTGGATATCACTGTGAATTTCATGCTAAATAAACGCAAAAGCAAAAAGCGGCTGGGGGTTCGCCCCAGACCCCACTGGGGGAGCTATCAGCGCTCCCCCAGACCCCCTTGCTGTCACGGGAGGGGGCACGCCCCCTCCCGTACACTCCCCCCATTGTGAATATATTTATCGGACCCCCCCTTTCCCAAAACCCTAGATCCGCCCCTGCAATAGCTATAGTTGAGCACCATGCTGTAGCTGAGAAGATACAGCATGTGGGTCTTCATGATTATGATGTAGGGTTAATAGAGAATGAAGTGCCATCACCAGCTCAAGTGAGAGAAGCAGTTCAGCGTGGTTCTGACAACTTTCCAACACATTTTCCTGATGATGAATATGGTCATTCATTTCCTACAAGCATCCTTCAGGCTTCAATGCAAAATGGTAAAGTAATACAACGCGACTGGCTGGCCTGGAGTAAAACAAAGAAGCCATTGTTTTGTTTCCCTTGTCGTCTTTTCAGTAAACTTCCATCTGCAAATCGCTCTTTTTTAACTTGTGCATCAGGTTACTCTACATGTCAAAGATGGGAAAAAATTACACGAGAAGATTCCTGAACATCAAAGTAGCAACAATCACAAAATGTGCTACATTCAGTGGCGCGATATGGAGAAAAGCCTACAGTTTGACTCCACCGTGGACCAGTACCTATTGCACAACATGCATCAGGAGTAAGGCAGCTTACTGGAAACAGTTAATGCATAGAATTTTAGATATTACACTATTTTTTGGAGTGAGAGGATTAGCATTTAGAGGAGACAACCAACTTATTGGGGATTCAAGAAATGGTAATTTCCTTGGTGTATTGGAATTGATCAGCCACTATGATCCCATCCTTGAAGAGCACTTAAACAAGGTCAAATTCCAAATGTCGGTTGCAAGTCCATTACCTCTCTCCTGAAAGTCAAAATGAATTTATAAAGTGCTGTGCTGATAAAGTTACTGAATGCATTCTAAAAGAAAGGAAAACTGCAAAGTACTATTCAATGCTACTCCTGATTCTTCTCACACAGAACAAACTGTTTTTGTTTTGCACTATGTCCACTTGAATGCTGGTGACAAGTACTTGGTTTTGCAAAGGTTCTTGGAATTTGTAAAAAAAAAAACTGGAGACGTAATTGCACAGTTGATCCTTGATACACTTACCAAGCACAACATACCGATTGCAGACTGTCGTGGACAAGGATATGACAACAGAAGCAATATGAGTGGCTCGTACAAAGGAGCTCAAGCTCATAATCAGCAGATAAACCCACTTGCTAAATTTGCCCCTTGCGCCTGCCACAGTTTGAATCTTTGTAGTGTTCATGCTGCAGAATGTTGTCCAGAGGTAATAACTTTCTTTGGAGTGGTTCAGAAACTATGTAATATCTTCAGCTCTAGTCCAACAAAGATATATCTTAACAAAAAGCATTGGTTGTCCTATCCACAATTTGTCAGATACTCGTTGGTCTGCTCGTGTTGATAGTGTTAGGCCTTTTGCAGCTCACTTGCCTGGGTTAAAGGAAGCAATTGTACTAATACAAGAATTAAATCTGACAGCAGAGACTCGATCAGAAGTACATGGCATTCAGATATATCTGGATTCATTTGAAAGTATTCTGATGGCTTTAATCTGGTTTAAGGTATTCACTGCAATAAACTTTAGAAGCACAGTTCTACAAGCCAGAAATGCGACGCTTGATGTGGAAGTGGATAACATACAAAGTCTCATTCAAGATCTCAAACATTTAAGAGACAGCTGGGATACAATTATAGCTGAGAGCAAGCATGTTGAATGAGGTATTAATGTTACAATGTCACTAATAACAGCTGAAAAAAGGCGCAGAGTGAGGAAAAGGTTTCCTGATGATACACAGGAAGAATATATAGAGTTTGATCCCGAAAATCATTTCAAGCATAATGTTTTTTACACCCTTCTGGACTGCGTTATAGGAAATTTGATGACCTGTTATGAGGCAGCCAAAGAGTTAGTTGCTCTGTTTGGATTTGTATGGGCCTATCAAAATATGGATGAGGAGGAGTTACGGAGCAAAGCTGGAGCTTTGTGTGAGAAGTACAGCGCAGACATATATCAGTACAATTGAAAGCTATCCACACAGCCAATCTCGGTGAAAAGAGTCTATGATTAGTGAAATAGTCTCCACGGGATGAGACTTGATGCTTTGTTTCCGAATATATATAATGGTTGTCCTATACACGAATTTTCTGCACACTTCCAGTTTCTGTAGCACAGGCGGAACGCTCATTTAGTACATTGGCACGAGTTAAGAATGTACTAAAATCAACAATGTGTCAGGATAGACTGACAAGCTTAATCAGTTGGGAGTTTGGCAGTAGAGGCACATCTAGCTAAATTTGGATGCTGTTATTGAACATTTTGCATACAGTAAAGCGCGTAAAGCACCTATGTTTCCTGTCTAAATTCTGTCATTGTGTGAGAGATTATAATGACTAGCTGTGCATGCGCACAATGCAGTAGTTTGAAGAATAACATTGTATAATATATGGAATCGTTTCCGAGAAAAGCGCATATTACAAAAAGTTATATAACAAGTTAGACGTCATTCCATTGTGGCTCGATAGCAATAAAGAGCTACACTATCCGTTTCTCGGTTCGTGAGTTATAAGCGGGTCGCGTTTTTAAATGATATTCATGATACGGCACAAATCCTATATGATATGAGAGTTACTGCTGTAACTCTCGATAATACATGAACTAACAACCCGATATCAATACACGAAAGCGATATATTTCCCTCCTGTATGGTATTTTATATCTACCGCACCCATCCCAATGGGGATCATTAAATTAATGGGGCCTGGAAGGTTATGTAGCCCTGGGGCCCCTGCCAGCTCTCGACGGCCCTGGAAGCAAGAACCTCTAGATGATAGCAATAGCGTTTTTGAGAGCAGAGCATTCTTCTAGAAAGGCTTTCCACACTACAACAACGTCTTTGGCTTCTGCATTATCGAGCGCCCATCGCCGTCGGTCATCTGATTTAACATCAATGCATGCTCTATGGATATGGCAGTTTGGCTTGTGGGCTGGCCGTCGCCAGATGTACAAGTGTACACGTGATTCATTACCACGTAAATGTGTATATATGACATAATGATATTCAATATTGCATAACAGTTCTGCACAAATCTTGGTGTAGGCTTGTCACGATCACCCTACCACTCGACCAAACGCGGTGGTAAGGGCCCGCCCGACTAATTAATTACAGCGTCTATTAATCTATTTTCAGTACCTATTCTATTTTTGCGGGCTCGAGATAAGGACTGTCAATGAATAGGATGCAGAGTGGACAGCCAAATCAGCATTCGTAAGGTCCTTTGCACAGATTCATGAGTGTGATTATCACCATCGGATTCAATGGTACACGTGATCCACTTCTCCTTAACTTATCGCTGCTAATGGCAAGCAACCCTAGTGCAGCGTACTCAGAAAATGGCCCTCCGTGCGCCTATCCTTTGGACCCTAACAACATAGAACTTATTCTCGCTCTGATGACTTCCGTGGGGTTGGTAAGCGTCCTGCTGTGCACAACGGCGATCGTGTTGGTCCTCGTGCTCAGACTGTACAGGAGTCTCGTCTATCGTTTGGCCGCTTACCAAGTTTTGACTGCATTGGTATATGGAATCGTTTGCGCTCTGCAAATCTTTTCCAAAGGTGATACACAACCCAACACTCCGCTTTGCCAGGCTACAGCCTTCTTTATGATCTACCTGCAATGGGTAAAGTTGATGTTTACCATATGGGTCACAGCACATCTGTTCTGCTTCGCCATGTTCTACAAGAATCTGAAGCGATGGGAGACAGTATACGTGTTCAGCTCCATATTCGTCCCCGTCGTGATATCCGTGATACCGTTCACCACAGGGTCGTACGGACTGGCTGGAGCCTGGTGCTGGATACAGAATTGGAAAGACAACTGCCCCCTGAACATCAGCAGGGCCGGGGTCATTGAGCAGTTTACGGTCTGGTACGGTCCAGCGTTGGTCGTTTTTGTGGTGGACTCTATAGCGGTGGTGATCATGGCAATCGTGCTGGTCAGAAGGTCGTGCGCATACTCCCAGGATAGCATATGGAAGCAACACAAGCAGGCTCTTACCCAGATGCTCCCCCTGCTAGCCTACCCCATCACCTACACTGTCCTCCTTCTGGTTCCCATAGCGACACGCGTGGACACGGCCCGTTCCCACGACCCCAGTACTGTAGACTATGCTCTCCTGGCAACAACAGGAATATGCATGTCGCTATGGGGACTGTCAGCGGGTGTTGCCCTCCTGATGCACATCTGTATGACAAAGAGATGTAAGCAACACAAGAGCACAGAAAGGGTGCAGTATGGCTCTTTGACCACCACAGGGTATGCCACTATTAACAGAGACACTAGCAATGCAAACACATTCTATGAGCCTCAGAGGGAGAACGAGCTAGGTGACCTGGAGGTCACTAAAACTGTACACATGTAACTGCTGGTACACATACATGTATGTATGCATGAGTGTATACTTTTGACTAGCATTGTATGTGTATTTGATGAAGTACTTCAGCCTAAAATGCACAGCAATGCAAAGACACTTTCAACTGTATGCACTTGCATACTGAGTGTGTGTTATAAGGATTTCCCCATAACCACAGAGCCAAGCATGTAGGAGACATCCCACAACAACGTTAACAGAGATAGTCCACTACAGCCAACAGGTTGGGTGCAACACAAATGAATATGTGTACATATACGCTCAACATGTTGCCTAGTGTAGGAAATGAAAATGAGCTGAGACCATAGATATTATACGGAAGGGATTGGAAACGGGACGTTTCAACACCAATTAATAGGTTCCATCAGTGTAGTAGGAATAAAATGGCGGAATGAATGGATTGCGATGCTGTAACTGTTGTTGGTATAACTTACTTAAACAAAGAGTTGAACACATGCACTTTCCTATATCTATAGACGGATAGACTATCCTATTGGACGCTGTACATCAAGTTTTCCATTCGTTATTCTTCGTACTTGAGAGTCACAATCGTGAATCGACGGTGACCTCCCATTCACACCTGAATTCCAACGAGAAAAACATGAGTATTTAGTGTGGACGTAAGCTGTCCACACACGAGGTCGTTTATATGATCAGTACACAACCAGTAAAACGAATTCAATAAAGGAAAAATAGGCCTCAGCACGCGTTGCACGCCCACAACGACACACATGTCCAAATGGTTATCGGCGACTTTTTTATTATAGTTCGAAGTGCATTAGAGACAAAACCCAGAGAGGTCGATTTGTCTTAGTACGATCTTCTCGATTATGCAAAGTAATAGCCAATGCGACTAAGCTATCGTTACTTGTACGCCCACAAAGATATCGCTAACACACGGAACGTCGATCTAATGAAAAACTCGCGTCTGAATACATTTACAGTCAAAAACACGCATTTCTTAATATCCATACCTCTCAAGCAAGTCGCATAACACCAAAGAAAGCCTAAAACTAGTCAAATATATTTGCTTTTCGAAAAAGTTCCAATAACGTGGTCACTAGAAAGGTGTTGATTAATACGACACTGACGGCCCGAAGCTAGGATAATGCAATGTATTGCAGCACGTGATCCGTTTCCAATCCCTTCCGTATAATATCTATGCTGAGACCTACATGATTGTGATGTACATATGAATGCATATGTTCCACTTTGAACAAAACCAGTGACCCCCCCCCCCTGCCCAGTGTAATATGTTTACATTTCATACAGCCAGGGAGGCACATATGTGGGCAATGAAGTTTGACAACATGGTAAGGTCATGTCCAAGTCTCATGGTCTGGTACCGTGTCCCAGACTGGTACCAGCTTCTTGCACAGTACATATCCAGAAATGGCCCATACATAGGTGGTCATCTTGCTTTTTAAAATTCAATTTGAATTTTAACCAAGTCTATAATGTACTATAAGCAGGTCTGATTCTTAAAAAATTAGTTCATTAACCATTCTTTAACTAAAATCAAGACAAAACCACATGGGCGTACGCGCAGGGGGGGTCGATGGGTTCGAACGACCCCCCCCCCCCCCCCCCCCCCCCCCCTCCCCAAAATGAGGTCACCAGTTTTAACTATTTGTTGATTACTCCACTTGAATTTACTTTACGCGGACAGCACCCCCCCCCCCCCCCCCCCCCCCCCCCCACCGCCCCCCCGTTCGTTGAATCGGCCGGAGGCGGACAACACCCCCCTCCCCCCGCTCGTTGAATCGGGCCAGGGGCGGATACAGGATTTTGTGTTAGGGGGGGCATATAGGCAGGGTTGCCGAAGGCCAGCCCGGCCTGACAGGTCGGGCCTGCCAGGCCGGACTGTCCGCTTGGCCTGGCAGGCCGGACTCTCACCTGACAGGCCGGGATCCGCCCACAAAGTGGGAGTAGATTGTCACACCAATGCATGCGCCAGCAATTACATGCATTGTGTTATCAGAGATCATATATAGATGCACAGCTTTGACTGATTTCAGGCCGGTGCTCTGTCTCAGTTAGGAAGGATTACTGACTGCATGTGTGGCATTGGCAGTATTGGAAGTGCAAATAATACATACATGTACCATAAATGTAAACTGCATGCCTGATCACATATGGAGATAAAGGCCCAAGCATATTTCTGTGTCGAGTGTTTCACATTATATATACTACCAACCATTTTTATGGAGGTGAATGGGGTGGGGGTGGGGATGGGGGTGGGGGATGTACTGGACAGCTTCATTGATGTGGGTTATAGATTCCTGTTCCAAGTGATTAACATGTACATGATGCATTAGAGAAGTCATGCGAATAATGGAGTTCTTTAGCATGGTCAGTTGTGCACAAGAATGA